>BMAW01064393.1:147735-233082 GCA_019974015.1 Nephila pilipes | reverse complement strand
AAAAAAAAAAAAAAAAAAAGCTGAAATCATGATGAAACTCAACACTATAGAGAAGCTGAACAACCAAAACTATGAAACGTAAAAAGTACAAATCGAAGTGGCTTTAATAAAAAAACGACCACTGGGATTACATCAACGGCAAACAAAGCTAAGCCTTACGAAGGTACCACGTCCGACTCCATTGAAAAGCTAAGGAGATGGACTGAAATCGATCGAAAATCTCGTGCGGACATTATATTGTATATCAGCCCAAGTGAACTTTGTCATGTTAGACATTACACAACTTCAAATGAGGTTTGGAACAAATTAAAAGCTGTATTCGAATCTAAAGGACCAGCCAAAAAGGCTTCGTTTTTAAACAATAATTGTTCCGGAAAATGACCGACACAGAAACAATGTCGGATCATCTTAAAGAATTTTTCGACACAGTAAATAAGCTGAAAGAAATGCAAGAGGATATTGCTGATGATCTCTTATCCATTTTACTTCTACACTAATTACATTCCGGACTATTTCGAAAATTTCCGATGGGCCATTGAATCCAGAGACAAACTGCCGAATCCTGAAATTCTCAAAATAAAATTGCTGGAAGAATTTAAAGCAAGAAAAGTTAAGATAAATCCTGCATCACAGTGAGCTCTATACTCTTCAATAAGAGAGTATAAGCAATATTCAAAAATGAACTCTGAGAAATGGAATGCTAACTAAAACAAAGCAGTGAATCACAAGTCTTTTAGTAATCTAAAGTTTAATTACTGCTCAAAGTATGGACATAAAGCATCCGAATGTCGCAAGAAAATATTCGACAGGAAACACGCATCTCAAAATCACAACTCGTCCCTGTTAGTGAAAACTGATGAATATGCATCGTCGGCTATGTTCTATAATAAAGGCCAGAACGAAAGAAATTCAACCTCCTGGTTTTTAGATAGTGGAGCTACCTCTCATATGTGCAACGACGAAAAGCTGTTCAACGAAATAAATAAAGCAACAAACTGTTTCGTAAAATTAGTTGTCGATAAAATCACTGAAGTATCACGTTTAGCATTACTGTTCAAAATGCTAAACACTCCAGAATAATTCTTCCGAAGAATGTGTTATGTGTGCCGGAATTAAAATGTAACTTAATATCAACATCTAAAACCACAACGAACACTCAATCAGTTATTTTTTCCAAAAAAAGAAGCAAAAGTTATTGAAGCCAACGGAACTGTTCTGATGACAGCAATCTGCAAAGGAGATTTATACGACGTGAAACCGAAAGTTGAAACGGCAACTAACGTCACCGAATTTCAAAAATGGCAACAAAAATTTGACACACGTAAATGAAAGTATCTAAGGAAAATAAAGACTGAAAGAATGGTACGAGGATTACATTTTGATACAAAAGATTCCGTAAAGGACAATAAAATCTGCATCCAGTCAAAACAGACTGTTGCCCCTTTTTCTAAGGAATCTAAATTCAAAAGTAAAAATATTTTAGACCTTGTACATTCTGACGTCTGTGGACCTATGCGAGTACCGTCACTAGCAGGTTCTTGTTATTTTGTTACTTCCATTGATAATAAATGAAGATATGTAGTAATAAATTTCTTGAAAACTAAAGGTAAAATAAAAAAAGCCTTCATAAACTATAAAGCTTTAGTTGAAAATCAAACTGGGAAGAAAATTAAAACACTTCAAACCAATAATGGATTAGAATATTGCGGATTAGAATTCGAAACTTTCCTTAAAGAACAAGACATCCGAAGAGAAAAAACTGCTGTTATGACCCCTCAACAAAACGGAGTTGCAAAAAAAGCAAATCGTACTGTAGTTGAAATGGTCAGATGTCTCTTAATCCAACCTGGATTAAATTCTTAATCTGTTTTGCCATTCCATTGTTGTTCCATTCCATTCTAAATCTGTTCCTCTTGCAATAAATTTGTTCCATTTGCAAATCGCTCGCCTAGCAAGAGAATAGAGAATTCAACTCCAAACGAACTCTTTTGGCATCAAGTAATACTTTAAAGTGTTCGGACAAAAAGCATATGGGTTGAATAAACGATTGAAAGGCAAATTTGAGTGAGATCGAATGAACATATCTTCATCGGATATTCAACAGAATCGTAAGCATATCGGCTGTTCAATAAGAAAACCAGAAAAATAATAGCCAAGTGGAGATGTGAGATTTATTGACGAATTTGAAAACCGTCTGCCAGCGTCAGAAATGGAATTCATTACCTTGCCTGAAAAAAAACAAAATTCTACTTTCAGCGAGGATACGTCATCTGACCTTGGAGATATAACGAAAAGAGAAGCAACGTCATCGAACTCCCATACAGAAACCGAAGTTTCGGATAGATGTGATGACGTCATGCCTTCGGGTAGAAGTGTTAGTTACCACACTCCAGGAAGGCCTAGGATTTTAAGAACAGGCAAAAGAAGTCGTCCAAGAAAGGAATATGGACAAGTTTCCCTAATTACGGATTGTTTCGAAACAAGCCCGAGCATTCAAGTGGATCCCTCTGGACCGAACAAAACAGCTTGGAAAAATGCTAAGAAAGAAAAACATGATGCATTAATTAAAGAAAACGCATGGACATTAGTTCCAAGACCCAAACATAAAAAGGTTAAAGGATCAAAATGGGTTCTAAAAACAAAGATCAAAGAAGATGGAACTGTTGAAAAATTAAAAGCAAGAATTGTTGATAAAGGATGTTCTCAAAAACCTGGAACAGACTTTAACGAGAATTTTTCTTCAGTTGCAAGATTAAGTCCGATCCGAACTGCAATTGCTTACGCAGTTGAAAACAACCTCACTGGATATCAATTAGCAAACGTAAATGGAGATCTGAACGAAGAAATCATTATTGAGCAACCAGAAGAATTTCGTGTTTCTCTTGATAAAGATCAAGTTTTTTTTACTAAACTGTTCTCTTTATGGTCTTAAACAATCAGGGAGACAGTGGTACAACAAACTGGATACTAATCTCAAATCTCTTGGGTTAAAATCATTAAATGCTGACAAATGTATTTATCATATGAAATAATCTTCTGTTGAAGTTATCATCATTGTGTATGTTGATGATTTAATGAGGTTCACAAGCAGCAAAAACGTTTATGAAAATATTTGTTGTGAGTTAGGAAAAGCTTTCAAAATGAAAGACCTAGGACTATTGCATTATTGCTTAGAAATTGAATTCAAACAATATAAGAACAGTTCAAAGAACAATCAAAGTACATTGATGATATCTTGTACAAAGACAAAATACAAGATGCAACATTTGTTGCAATTCCCATGGATACAAGCATTAAATTAACCAAAGAGATGTTCTCACAGAATGAAGAAGAAAATGCAAAACTTACCATTTCGATCTTTAATTGGATCTCTGACGTATCTGTTTGTCGCCACAAGACCAGACATTACTTACGCTGTCTGTGTTCTTAGCCAGTTTAACAATAATCCAGGGAAAATACATTGGGGGCAGCAAAAAGAATCCTGAGATACTTGAAAGGAATTAAAAATCAAGGATTTATTTACAAACAATCTGCAAAACCATTAATAGGATAGGTTGGTTCTGACTGGGCTTCAGATATCAACGACAGGAAATCTTGTACAGGATATGTCTTCAAGTATACTGAAGAAGCTATTTCTTGGCAATTAAGAAAACAACGAACTGTTGCATTATCAACCACAGAGGCAGAATATATGACTCTCTCAGAAGCTACAAAAGACAATCTTTATCTACAAAGATTCTCAATGAACCTTCACAACAGGAGACTAATACGTTGAAAACTGTGGTATTTACTGACAAACAATTTGCTAATTGATTAAAATTTGCTAAAAACCCTATTTATATCATTCGCGCTCAAAACATATTGCCATTCGTCATCATTTTGTGCTAGAAGTGTATGAAAATAATTTGTTTGATTTAAAATATTTACCATCTAATGAAATGCTTGCTGATATGTTAATAAAATGTTTAAATAGTAATAAGCATAAGGTATGTAGCAAATTAATTGGATTAACATGTACCTGTAAATAATCTCGTATCTATATATATTTGTAAGTATTTGCATTATATTTTAAGGCCTTATAATATTCATTAGAAAGTAGCATAATTGTGTTTGTATATGAAATAATATATATATATATATATATATATATATATATATATATATATATATATATATATATATATATATATATATATATATATATATATTTCTGTAAGTAAACCAGCTTTTCGTAATTGTAAAATGGTTCTCACTGCATTTATTTCCAAAAAAAATAATAACTCATCATGTGAGTTACATATTGGTCATAAAATGAACAAAATTAATAAATAGATGAATATTTGAATGGTACTGTGGCTATTTAATGAAGTATAGCCACAGTACCATTCAAAATAGAAAAATGAATTTATTAACATCTTTTTCAGTTATTTATAATGAGTGAACATTTAAAATAAATAGGTAAATAACACAATTACATTTTCAAAAAAGTGCAAATTTGAAAATAGTTTTAAATATTAAAAATTTTAATAATTTGCCTTTTGTTGTTAGAAAAGAATTTCTAGTACCAAATTTTGTAACACTTTCTATTTGTATTAAAATGCTTGCAGTTATGTAGTATCTGTTTGTTATTAATTTGTCCACTGCAAATAAAATTTATATTTTGTGTCACATTTCAATAACTCGCAAGATCATAGTTTTACATGTAAAAACACAGTGAGCCCTTAGTTTTTTGACAAGTACACCATTCTTTATTAAAATACGGAATGCAACTATTTTCAGTAAAAAAGTTGTAGAGGTTATGATATTTAAACGTATTATTTTCTAGTGTAAAGCATTATAAGTGTTTAACATGAAATCACAAATTAAATTAGAGCTTTCTAAGAATAGCAATGACATGCAAAACGTTCTTTTATGAGTTTCGCATTGAGAGGATACGCGTTAGCATAACTAATAAATGCAATATACTTTTTTTTATTCTTCGAATGCAAATAAATTAATTAAGACGATGAATAGTAATTTAAACTACTTTTATAGAATTATATTACTTATAAAATTATGGTTCTTTTTCAAATTAAACATTATATAAATAATTTGCTTTTCATTAATACGTTTAACAGACAACTTATGTAATGGCATTAATAAGCTGATTTATGAAATAATACTTAAACAAAAGGAAAACTAATAAATTAATATCTTGATTGTTTTTATATCAATAAAAAATTTCAGATTCATTAAATTTATAAACTATTTAATTAAAACGAAAGACTTAAAAGCTAAAACGTATTGCATATGGTTAATACAACAATCATTTTACCGTCTTTCGGAGAGGAATTCATTTAAATGGTTCAATGTATTTTTTATTTTTAAGTATATAAATTAATACTAGAAAATATGATTTTTAGAATGAAGCGAACACTTCAATTTAAATGAATAAACACAATTAAAAAAATGTTGGCAGCTTTCGAGCGAATTGTAAAATAGTGGCTTTATAAAAGAAGTAAGTAATTAAATTACAATTCTGACATCTAGAAATTCTAAGAGACAATGAATTTTAATTAAATATAATTTGATTGCTCGCTATGATAAAAAGTACTGTATTGCCCTTAATTTGATTATTTATTTCTTCCTCAGTGAAAAAGTCCTTTCCCCCCAGTATAAAACAAATTTTATATTGAGGTGAAAAAAGAAATAACCTTTTAAATAAGTTTCAGAATGATTGATTTTTTGTTCCTTCAAAAGAAATAAAAGTTTTTTATGTTAAATATCTCTAAGATAGAAAAAACTTTCTCAGTGAAGATAACAAAAGAATTAAAGAAAATTTCTAATGCTTAAACTGAATTTCTTATGAAATCAGGCAATGAGTTTGGGTTAGTATTCAGCTGTTCAATAAAAGATTTCAACCAGTATTAATTCACGGCAGATTTATTTACTCCATTGATATAAATCAGCATTGATACATGTATTCCTTTAAGAAAACTTAGGATATGTGTTTTAGAAACTTAAAAATTTTCATTTTTGCTCACTTAGAGTCAATAAAAATTCCAAGTTTTGAATATAATTAAATGCAATAAGTGTCCATTCTTAGAGACATCACTCAGTCTAACGGCATCTTTTATGTTTATTATAATATTACTTCCATGAAGGATTTCTTTGCAAGGAATTGCTTTAATATTTAAAGCTAGGTTATTTAGTGTAATCATTTTTATTTTTAATATCACAAAGGCTCTAAAATTTGTGTTTTGAAATCAATTCATGCATTTTGTAACTAACATATAGTTATTTAAATTTTTTAAAAAATTTAATAAGTAGGTTAAATCTAAGAGATTATGTCTTGCATTTTCAGATAGAACCTGTTTTTTTTTTTTTTAAATTTTAAAGTTACAAGTCCATATTTATTTATAATTCGTGCGTAAAATCTATAAGGATCGCACTTTTAAAGAAATAAAAAAAAATAATAAGCTAAAATCACAAAAAGCAATCCAATTTAAAAATTATGAACCAAAAATGAAAGAATTATTTGTTATATGTTAATACATTTTACTAACATATCATTAAAGAATTATATGTTGGTATAATTCATTCTTTGAATTTTAAAAAAAATTCTATGTGTTTGCATATCAGTAACTTTCATATTTTTTTTTGCATACTATGATCACTGATAATAATTATAAGTCTAAATTATACAAATATACAATCTTTCTGAATGGCAATTCTTAGCCATCCAACGGGCTATTGTTTTAGGTGGATCACTTTTGGCCTACCAGATCTTTTTTCAATTTTTTTATCGTTTGCTTCAACTTTAATTTTAGCTTAAATATATTCAATTTAATTATTTATCGTTTGCTTAAATTTTAGTGACGTTTAGCTGATATAATATTCAATTTAATAATTTATTGTTCGCTTTAATTCTAATTACATGTATCTGATATAATGTTCAATTTAATAATATATCATTTGCCAGCCAACATTATATCGAACCAACATGGAGGACATATTATTTATTTTACTTACATTGAATTTAAATATATTCAATTTAATAATTAATCTTTTCCTTTAATTTTAATATCGGAAAAGTTTACTAATGTCCCTTTCTCTATATTTCATCGCTTACTTTAATTCTTTTTTTTTATATTTAATTAAGTAATTTAATAATTATAAAAAGAGCGCCCCTTAGGTGGCTAAATCTGTTCTTTGCAAAACTTTGCATAGAACTTTTCTTACATTTTTTTTCTTTTTAGAAATTTATTTTTGTTGACAGGTGTCTGTGTTTAATTTTTTTTTTTTTTTTTAAAAAAAAAACTATTAATTTTACTGTTATCTCTTGAGCAAATCGTGTAATCCTATATTCTTTCTTCAAATTCCGTATCGATCGCTTTTGTTGATTTTTCTGTAATTTCCTTCATTCTATATAAAATGCACGGATTATTTAGATGGAAAAAAAAACTTTTACATTTGAAATTTTATAAAAGTACAAAAAAAATTTCCCGAAAAATAAATAATAACACACTTTCTATTTTTTTTTTTTTTTTTTTTTTTTTTTTTTTTAAATTTAAAAAATAATGATGACTATCTTTTTAGAAACATTTTCGACAATTTTTCAGCTATTTTTTTTTGGATAATGTTGAATATCTTTTCAAATGACTCATATACCTTTAGATGTACGCGTATTGCAGTTTCTGAACTTATTCTTTAATTGATAGCTTAATCAATTTTAACTTTATTGTCCTATTTAGAGTGAATAAGGATTTCTAATTTCTTTAATTTTTATTAATTAGTAATAATAGTATTTTTTCTAGTTTCCCATTTTAAATTTGTATAATTTATTTTTGCTACATATGTTGTTTTTATTTTATATATATGTTTACATGAAAATTATATATGATCTCTGGCCCATTAGTTCGATTACTATCGGTCATAAAGTGTTCACAAAATAGATTTGAAGAGTTCGTCAGTAAATACATGAATTCGTAAGAAATCTGTTTCGCCGATTGACTTCATTATCTTAACAAAAATTCAATCATTAATTAATCATAATTTTCTAAGAATTCTAAAGACATTAGTCCTTGGATTCTGAAAAATAGTCGTATAGAGAAATTATTAAGATAAAAATAATTTTATCATTGATTCCAAAGAATATAGTACTTGATGAAATATATTTTTTGTTTGAAGAGAAAAAAATGCCATTTTTCGTGTAACTCCATAAATTAATTCGAAACTCCTCGTGTTTTAAATTTTTTTATTACAATAGTAATATATAGCAATTAATAGTAAAAGATGTTAAAATGAAGTAAATAAATAGAGCCAATATTGAAGAATATTCATGTATAAAAATATCAGTCTATTTAGAATTCCCTACATCACGAACAAGAAAAAAAACTTGTACAAAGTACACGAATACCAGCAGATGTTATCCAGATTTATCCAGGTTCAACGTTACAAATCAGAGCTTTGTTTGCTAAATATGTATATTAATATAAAGCTTTTTTGATGAGTAAGATCACAGGGAGTAATAAGTGAATCAACATTGACGACTTATCCAAAGCGGATATTATGTAAATGACTCAAAATAATTATTAATGTTCTTTAGATTTGAACTTCTTTCTCATTCCGAATTACAGATTTCTTTCTTTACTCCCAAAAACACTGCAAAGGAACAGAAACTTTTTCGATGAATTACATCAAAAAATACTTCATTGAAAAGAGATAGAAATCTTATTGAAATAGAAGATCAGCTCTTTACATACTAAATCTAATATACGCAATAAATAACATTTTCAGATGAGCAAGTCCTTCGTGGAATGCGAAAAAGCATTATATTGAAGTCGTACTGTAATTGTCGGGGCAGCTGCAAATACGGATTTAAGATTCTAATAAATTTTTCGTCAACCGGCTACCGTAATACACCAGTCAATCTGGCCCTCAGGGACTGGCATCTGACAAAACGGTGGATTTCGTAGATTTTTACGGTCTCCAGTTCGCGTGAGAATGCCGTTTTCGTGCTACTTTCGGAATGCAGTTACGTGATTCCGTGACTAAATAAAATTTTGCTTAACCACCCTTCCCCTTCCCACGTGCCATCACCAAAGTCCTACCCTCCATCATCTTTACGACATTCTTGAAAACTAAATATCGGTGACTCGATAGCAGAGCATTCATAAAACAAAATGTCTCTTTTAGTACTTCGACTTGTTACTATTTGTTAGAGACGCTTTTTGGCTTGTGCGAAGTTGAGCGGTCGATAAAATTTAGCTGACTTTATATCTTCCCGTACGAATATGTGATTGAATAGAAGAAAAATCTCAATGTAGTAGCGTTTTCATATTCACGTACTTTTCGATTTGTGATGCACTGAGAGTAAAAAAACTTTCTATTACAGAATATTTAGCGCAATTTAATTTTTCGGGAGTGGAAAATTTAATATCATTTAATTCAATCGAATGAAAAAACAGAAGTTGCATTTTGAAAAGAACTACTTAACATAATGATAGTGCATATGTCAAAACACGTTTCTAAAATTCATATGAAGTTAGTTATATTTGAGAGTTTTCGATAAAATGTATGTCACAGTGGAAAAATATTTTGACAGTCTAAATTTCACTAATGAAAGAAGCTGTATTGTTTGTATACATTTGTTTGAGGCTGTATTACAGTTTTATGTTGCAGCACTATAAATGTCTGTAGTTTTAAGATCACTTCTAGTATTTTTAAAAAATATTTCTTGACTGTGGCAAGAGTTTTTTGCTATCCCCCTCACACTTTGAATGGTTTTATGGAAATTTTTGAAATGTGTTAGAGTATTTTTGCCTATAAGAATATTTAGATTGGACTTATTTATTTTTTAATGAAGAGGGTGGAAGAATGAAATAACTTTTCTTTATTTCCAAAAAATGTTTTAGGGGGAGGGAATGAATGATAAATGGTTTAATTATATTTGAACAATAACTCATTGATATACATTTCATTCTTTTTTTCTTTACATGTTATTCAAAAAGCATTTTACTTCTCTGTCAAAATCTGTGAACTGTAACTCGGCTGATAATTGTCGAGAAGTTGCCAAGTTGCTATATCGAATATTCTTTTTCTTTCTACGCATCGTTTGGTAAAAAGAGGATGGATGCCGCCGGTGTTTGTGTGTGTGTGTGTGTGTGTGTGTGTGTGTGTGTGTGTGTGTGTGTGTGTGTGTGTGTGTGTGTGTGTGTAGTAGTAATGCCAGTTATCATATCAATCTGTTCCACTAACTCTTCGGAAAAATTTCTAATGAATGTATTATCTATTATGTATAAGCTTATTGAATGCATTTTTAAAAGGTATATTTAAGTAAAATCTTAACTTCTAAGAACAAATGAAAATCCAAAATTTACCTAATCCAAGACCAAATTAAACAAATTTTCAAAATAATTGTAACTCTTTTTCTTTCTTTAATTAGACATTCTGATTGACATACATTTAAAAAAAAAGCGAAATTTTCAAGAAGTGTCAGTTTGCAATTGATAAGCATGAATCTCGTGACATTAATATGGAGATGGAGCTAAATATGTCTATTGATATTCTTCCCTGCTGAAATCCTAAAGTATTTTTGTTTCAAAGATTTCTCCTTATCATTAATCTAATTAAGGTGAAACATAAAGACCTGTTAGGCTAAATATTCTGTTAATCTTTCGTATAAGTATTTTATAAAATGACATGAGGAGGAATATATGAAAATTTTGATCCTGACTGGGGGTTGATAGCTGCAAGAGAAAACAAAACTTATAATTTGTAAATAGAAATTAGAATATTTGTATCAGTCACGTTTATTTTGAACATCAAAATGACATAATGATTAAAAATTATTGTGACACGCAAAATAATTGTAACAAAAAGGAACGAGTTTAAACTATAAATGAATTAAGCAATCGGAACTGAAAAGCATGCATTTGCAACGTCCTCGTTAGAATTTAAACAACACCAGCTTTAAGTAATTAATGTTCTTTTAATAAAATGATTAAGATAAGTATCAAATGTTGAATTGATTCTTTCTAAATATTTTAAAATATAAATATTTTAAAGCATTATTTCATATTTGAAACTTTTAAAATACATATTAATTTTTTTTTAAAAAAAACTGAATTGACTGTGAAAATAATTAATATGAATATTTTAATTATGGCTGAAAGGGAATACATAAATGCATCTTGGACAGTCATGCTGTCAGATGAAAGTTCAAAGTGTATTTATTCTTATCTTCTTTATTTCAAAAACGAATACCCATTTATTTATTTACTAATATAATACTTGGTCCTTGTTGTGGTTTGATTCATAACTTAATCACGTACCTTCAAAATTAGATTATATTTCATATTCTTCATTACTATCTATCATGTATAAAACCAGAAATAAAATTGTTTTAATGCATAGAGTTTCCTTTTTTGCAGTTGCACCACAGTGAAATGTTATTTTAATAATGAAAAAATCACAAATGTAGTTTTAATTATGAGAATGACTTTGTCATTCATAAACATATTCAAATATATTTAAATGCTGTAGTAAGTTTAAGAATTGTTTCCGTAATCCATAAATTAGTAATTGTTGATTATAATTTTGGTGGAGTAAATAAATCCTCCCATGTCCATTTTATTAATTTAATTTATATTTATTAGACTTAACAGCTCATCTCACTCTTAGATTAATAATTTTTTGTACTATTTATGGAGATTCGTATTGTAAACATAAGCTGAAATAATATTTAGTCTCTTTTTTTAATTAATTTACATAGTTTCATAGCTCGACGAAGTCACTTTCACAAACCGGGCTAGGAATTAAAATAATTCTTTAATTTACTAAGATATTCAGAATTCTTGGCGTAAAAAGCTTAAGAAACGCAATGATATTCTTCTTGTGATAAATAGAATGATAAATAATAATTCATCTGAGTTTGAAAAAAAATGCAAGCTACAGATAAGCCAAACAAAAAATTATCTAAAATAGAAATTAGACATATTCTTTTTCAGCTACAGTAGTGTTTGGAGACATTTTCACCAAAGAAAGAAGCTAAATTTGTAACATCGTTATGACATCTTTTCAACATCAACCTCTCACTAAAAATGCCGTTTTAGACTTAAAGAGGAAATACAGCACTTCTAAGCTTTTTATTTATGTGCATAACCATATTCAAGGAATTGACGAAGGCTGACAGAAAAAGTAAAGTTGACAGAACAAAATAAAAGTAATTTCAAAAGGTAAAGCTAGAAATAAAAGCGAACTTTTAAGATAAATATCAAAACACGTATGTGTTCACTATCATATATTTATCTTACTTTTGATTCTAAAGCACAATGTAACTAAGTGTTGCATTTTCCCTCAAGACCTGACATTATGCTGAATTCAATTTTCGAAACAAATAATTACAGAGTATATAAAAAGGTCTATTTTAAAGAATACGTAATATTCCGGAAATAAAAGCGAAGCGCATCCTCGTAGATCGGTCAATGCTCTTGCAGATTGGATTCGTTTGCAGATGAAATAGCCCGTGACCAACCCAAGCGTGCTTTGCAAGCTGTACCTCAATTCCTACTCCTTGTTGTTCCGGAACACACATCCACTTTACGTAGAACAATGACATCCACTGTTCCTGGCGATGGTGGGTGGTAGAATACATTATGACATAATCGTGATATGTGTGGAATATTATGGATGTTGTGTGTGTAATTTATAATATACCATTATATGAAGGAAATATACTGCTCTTCAAACATAAAATACAGTGATTTAGATGAAAGCTTCTTCGTTAATGTAAAAAATAATATCCATTATTCTCTTTCTCTCTCGTAAGGATATTTAAGAAATTAAATAAATCCTTCTTTGAAATTATTACTTAAAAATTCCTTCTCGGAAAAATATGCTAACTTCTTGCGATTATCGAGCATACTGATAAAATTAAATTAATAAAAGAATGAACACAAATTCAATTAAAATTAATTAACTTGAAAACATATTCATCAAACGAAGTTTTTACTAATTTAATATTAGATTTAAATTATATGAAAAAAGCATTCCTTTAACTTTTTTAAATAACTTTACGTTTTCTGAGTATTTGTATTGTTATTAAATTATCGTATTATTTCACAATTATTAGATATCAGTAAATATATATCATTTCGTACTTTAAAATTTAATTAAATAAATGGCATTGGTAATGTGATAATTATACATGTGGTAGAAAAGAGAATCGATATTTAACGATTAATTTTTAAGAAACAAAAAGAATCGATCGAATCAACAGAAATTATGAAGCTCCAGATTTAGCTGGGTAGTATTATTAGACTTTGTATTTAAAAGAAACATTTTTCATTTTTATTCTTAAAATGTGTTTTATTATATTTTCTAAACTACTGAAGAAAACCTTAAAATTTGAGGTCTCACAAATTGATAAAATGAGTGAAAGTTGACCCTGTTGTGCCACAAAATATGTACCTATTATCCAAATGTTGGAAAGAAACAAAAAAAAAGTTAAAAATTGATTGATAAGAAGAAGGGTCGAAAACAGAGCACGATAACTATGGTATCCTAGGACGCCCTAGAAATCCTTACAAGTTTATCAATAACAACCAACCCCGTGAGAATAAAAAAAAAATAAAAAAAGATCCTTAGGGTACGTTTGGTTTATGATGCCAGACATCATGTTTGTTGAATTGACTATATGTTTTGAAGTAAATCTCTCTCTTCGGAACTTTTTGATTAATTTTAAAAAGTTTTCTAATTACATTTATCTCATAGTCAAACAGTAAAGCTTAAGGGTACAATTATTAAGAAATCATCACTGTATATAAAGTAATAAGTTTTACGAATATACAAAATAATTTCATATTTTCATATTTTACAGAATTTCATATATATGAACGTCTTGAAAAGATATTCTGAAAGCTCTGATTCAACTTCTCATTTGATAAAATATCCTTTCCATTCTTTCATCTCGGTGTCTTTTCTTTTTGTTTCATACAAACTTTTTTACCTCTATGAAATTGCAGTAGCAGACCAGTTAATTTTAATTTCATTTACAAAATAAAAGTATTTGGCATTTCTAGAAGTAAATTTGTTATTTTAAATTCAATTTTAATGAAGCTTCCGGCAAGAAAATAAATTTCTAATGTATTACTCAAAATTAAATATTTTAACAGAAGTTAAATGCTTTATTTCAATCTTAAATACGATGTGTGAAGAAAAAATATGCTTATATTGATTTTTCGAAGAATTTTAATCCAGTTGTATTAAATCGAATGAGAATTATGTCATGTTTAAGCCTAATGAACAAGATCCTGAAATTTGTGCCCCTGTGAATGTTTTTTTTTTTAAATCTAAGCAATTTTGAATAGGAAGGGCATGTGTTTTATAACTTTCAGGAATGTTTTCTGCATAAAACTGTTTTTATTACCTTAGGGGAAATAGTTTCAGTCTATTGATAAAAATATTTATATCCCAAAAACACGTATTTCAGAACACAAAAACTAGGCAACTAATATTTTTAAATCGTACGGATTTCGAAACAAATATACAAAAAGAATTAAATTTTTGTTCTAAATAATAAATAAAGTAATATAAATTTTAGTCGAATTTAAATGCCTAGAATCGCTTAAATATTGATAACTATTTTATAACAATATATTTAATGTTAATTTACTTTATTTTATTTATTTTAATTTTATTTTAATTAATTAATTCCTTTTTTTGTTTCTGTCAAAAGGAATATGTTGAAAATTGTTCTTGATATTTGTAATTTTACATTGAATTTTTCAGGTTGATTTGTCCTAGGTTTGTTTAAAATTAGGCATAAAAGATCATCGAATTGAATGATGAAAATATCCTAAATTTATATTTAAATTAGCTAATAAATATTTTGAAAAATCAAGAATATTTTTCATAATTACAATTCAGTTGTGTAGTTATGAAAAAATATTTTGTGTACATTTTTTGTAATTTGCTCTTTGAAATGATGTGTTTTGTTCAATTTTAACTTTCTCTCAAAAATGTCCCTCGAGCTGTTCTCTGAACCTAATATTTATTTTCCTGTATCATTCCTTCAATATTGAATTAGTATATTAAAGAAGTTATTCTATATTCTCCTCAAACATTTTCATCCCCATGCAAATAAAAGGAGCACTTCCTCTTCTTTCTTATGTAGACACGCTACTCCCAGACATGGAATGTCCTCGCTTCGAACACTGACTAGACTGAAAAAAAAGATAATTGGAGCACCAAAACGGCTCTCAATGGGAAAGAATCCTCCATGCACGTAGCAGAAAATCATTCAAGCGTAACTAACGTGCAGATTGACGACTTCATTCCAGAGTTCACCTCCGTAAGTGAAGAGGATTTCCCTGAAAGGTCAACATAACTGTTACCGCTGGGTGTCCATGGACTGAACTTCAAAACTGAAAAAGCAAGAGAAACGCAGTGACCGAGTTATGTCAATCGCACCCAAAGCACTCGACACGCTTCAGTGGGAAGTTCACTTCAAAAACGCTATGACAGATGAGCCATCCATTTCCTACTGTTGATCATTTCCTGCAGAGCATCGAATATGTTGCAAGACTAACTATTTGAGGGGGGATTAAAAACAATTAATCATCCGATAAATTTACGTAATGGTAAATTATCTGCGTATGAACTACCTCATTTTGTTATGTTCTTTTTGTATAACTAACCTGCCGGATTATTAAAACTTCATCTGAAAATATTGCTTTTGTAAATTTGATATTATGATTTGCAGGGCAAGAATAGAAATGGCTTAAAAATTGGTAAAAACGGCTAAGAACATACTATATAGGTATGAAAGATGGTTTGATAAATTTCATTTTACTCGTGTAAATTAACAATAAAACAGTCCTGAATTGAATGAAATGTTTGTGGTTCTCTGTCAATATTAACCTAATAATAACCACATTTGATTTCAGAGAATTATTATCAAACACATTTTGCATTTTTGCTTATCAAATATTTGATTCAATAATTTGAATAAACATGGTTTATAAAATTCACTCATATATAGGCGATTTATTAATTTCAGGTAGATAATTCCTGAGTGGATAATTCATAAATAATTCAGCAATTTTCAGATAAATAATTCACTTTTATGGAATTCGTAGATAAATCATTCATATATAAGTATTTAATAAATATAATACATACACACAAGTAATTCTTGTTTAGAATGTGTATCACATTAATCTCAGGCAGAAACAATTCACGAATAAGTGATTCAGATCTTAATACTTTTCTTTCTTCACTACAATATGTATTAAAATGTTCAAAGAAATATTCTTGAATCCATATGATCACAAAAATATCACAATAATTCATAACAATATTTTTAATTCTGAAATGTTAGAAATAAAAATTATTTTTCAAAAACTCTCAACAGCGGAAAAATGTTTTCAAAATTAGAAACTAATGACTTTAACTATTGTCAAAAAGGATGATTCACTATCGGAAACCAATTTCAAATAAAAAAAAAAGATGTCCCACTATATTCTCTGTAAGTTCGTACTTTTATTACACATACGTACGTTTTTCAAAATGAACAATGAAAGTGTAGTAAAATTTCATAAACTGATATTTAGCATATAAAGTTAAAAATAAATTTGGCATTAAAAATTAAAAAAGACTGAATAATTTATATAGAAGAAAAAAAAGGTGATTCGAGCTGGAATTATAAGTGCAATGAAAACAATTTCTCTATGCAATAAATATATATGAATGTGCTACGTTTTGTTAAAAAGTAATGCCTTCCAAAATTACTGTTGAAAGCTATTTTTCTCATAATTAATACATTTGTTTCCGGGTGTCATTGGTGTGTCGAGAATTGAAAAAGATGGAGCTAGGCCCACATAGAGATGAGGTTGAAGCATCATTGATTCCCATCCTACAACTTGAGATTTTCACCAATTTCGACAGAGTACCTTAAGGGCCCTCACTTTTGTTTTGGCAGCAAAGTGAGTACTTGCATTAAAACCCGGTGTCGACATTAACCATCAAAGTTCTCTGAGAGATTTGTACGACTTAGTGCATGGAAAGGAATAAGTCCATGCCCAAAAATGAATATATCATTTCATCGAGAATACTTGTAGCTTTCGGGTAGAAGAACAACTAGAAAAACGGGTTACAATTTTAAAAGAAAACAATTATGCAAACGGAAACATTATTTTTCATTCAAGTCTCGTACATTTTTCTGTCTAAACAAGTATTCCAAATTTTTTCTTTGAATGATATATATCATTTAGCAATAGAAACTAACATTAAAAAATGAAATAATTTACAATATTTTTAGTTGCTTTATTATGTAAGTAGATTTCATTTGGTTCTACGGACTTAGCTTCTTCCAGTGAGCATATATTATTTCTTCTAAGAGGTTGATGTTTAGAAATTCATTATTCCGTAAAAAAAGATATCCCTATCCACCGTTGTAGCTTTACGATGATTTAACTTTAAAGATGCGGACTTTAGAATTAGGGTAATATTTAACATAATGAAAAATTTATTTGAAAAGGGTAGTAACTTGCTCTTTTCTGTTAAGGTTTTATATTATTCTGTTAAGTTGAAGCTGGGGTTCATTTTTCTTTGCCTTTCAATTTGAGAGTCTTACGAATCCTTTATATCAATAATAGAATTATATATATATATATATATTATATATATATATATATATATATATATATATATACATAATAATGTTTTTTGTGGGGTGTGTGTGTGGGTGGGTGTGGGTGTGGTGTGTGCGGGCGTGGGTGTGTGTGTAATATGTTATTAAATTATTCAAAATAAGCCTATACTTCATTAATATATACTCATTATTTTCATGATCTGTAGATCATGATTAAAATTTATGACATAATTATTATGTGTGATGTTAAAATAATATATAATGATGTTAAAAGGCAAACAAAGTAACCAAATCCAATCCTATTGATCAATTTCATAAAAATCTTTTCTCACTCATAAATTATTAAAAAAAAAATCACTTCTTTATTAATTTCTATGTTCGTATAATTTTATCTTATAGTGAACTGAATATAAATAATTTTGATTTTGTGACTAAAATGTCCACTACGAGAAAAAAGAGCTGAGAATTTCTTATTTTATAATAATTTGTTATAAAAAAGATTTCAGGTTTGAGTCATGTAAATCACCATGTATCCCAAATTCTGACTTTACTGATAAATCGTTTATAATAGGCAATACTGTTTAAATATCACTCTTCGTGTAGGGTGAAAAAAAAAATCCGAACGTGAAGACAGATAATTTAGAAACTCTAATTTTTAAAATTTAAAACATGATTGATAATACTAGAAGATTTATTGAGATGCCTCAGAGTATCTCATACAGAGTATCTTTTTTTATTTTTGAAAATAAAATATAATAGGTGGTTTTAATCTCTCACTGCACACTTTTCAAGGTATAAGAATATAATAAATAAATCACGTGTTTGAAATAAACATTTGATAAAATTAGTATTAAAAGGTAAACTCTTAGGCCTTTTTTTAATTTCTTAATTCCAAACTAATAAAATCATTTATCATAATGTAGAAGGTTAATCTAAAGATATACAAAAATATTAGTACTTCTTCTAAAGCTTTTAATAAAATTAATTTAATTTAAGGGCTTTCAAAATGCGAATTCAAAATCAATATTCAAAATTCATTAGAATAAATACAGTGTACAAATACAAATCACTATACACTCCTTATAATTAAAAAATAACTTTTGTATATATTAGAATTTTTTCAATCTTTCGTACCAGGCATACGGTAATAAAATAATCAAAGGCGACTTCAGGAGGAAACCCTAACTGAATTTCGGTCTTCCATTTAAAGCTTACAACTAAAATAATTAGTTCTAAAATTGTAAGAAATAGAATGAAGTTTTATTTCCAGATATATATTTCCAAAACTTTTATAATAATAATAATATATATATAATTAAACTATCTAAAGTGCAGGCGATATTTTTACATACACTTTTACGACCAGATAAAGATTTCGAAAGACAGATTACTTTTACAAAGTATTTCAAATCAAAATATCATTTTAAAAATAGCTAAATACAAATATATAATGTAAAATAAGTGTAAGAATGTAATTGCTGCTTTGCTTGATGACAATAAGATAATTTTTATTATGATTTTTAAAATATAAGTACTTCGTCTGATGCTATAAATATGAGATTCTTATTAATTATACTCTCAAAAGTTGTCTGTAGATGTTAAGATAATCAGTACTTTTTATAAAATTATTATAATGTATATCTGAACTTTTATGTTTTTAATACGGAGCTATTTGATTGAGTATGGGTTCTAGTAAATAATTTATCTCTGAAATACTATTTTATTCAAGCATTATTTAATAATATTTGTGATCTAAAATGAGTAAAATTTACATTTTCCTTCCGTTTTATGTTTTACGTGTATTCAAAGCCTTGGGAATGTAATCATAAATAATTTTGCTACTTTATCAAACAAAAATAGTTAAACTTTTAAATCTGTGTTAAAACTTCTGAATAAAATTTGAGTGATTCCAAAGCAAACTTATTTTTCAAAAGCGCCTGGAGGTATCTTCTTCGCTTCAGAAATTCTTAAGTAAACAGCCTTAAATACTTTAGTCCTACTTTTACTCACGTTTTTTATAAGAGAGAAAGAACAGCAATACTAGTTGGAGAAAACAGTTCATATCTAAAATAAAAGGAATAAAAATATATTTGTGATCTAGTTTTTCTTATCTGAGGATGAGGAAAAATATGATGAATTTCAGAGCAATTCTTTTTTTATTAGGAAATATGAGTCACAAAATATGTTTGTGTGTCCTTTAGACAAAGTCAGTCCATTACATTAGCAAGAAGGAAGACACAGGAAGCAATTGTTTTGCTCTTTTCTTATCGATAACATTGCTCTATAAATTGCTTAAGAAGAGGAAGAATCCCCTCTGGCTTTTCTCTTTGTTTGCAGTGCCCGAAAGAAATCTTTATTATAAATGGAATGTTATTCTATACACAGCTGTAACGAAAATTGAAAAGATTTTGGGGTAAACAATAAAGATGAAATGTCAGGAACAAAGTTCAGTAAATAAATGAATTGAGGAATGTGCTCATTTTTAGGAAGCAATCGAAACTTTCATCTTGATTAAAGTGATTACTTAAGAACAATTGCAATAAATGACATGAAAGAACGTAAGAAAAATTTCAAGAATGGTATTCTTATGTTGTTCAGAAGAAATATATTCATTTGCAAAAAAAAAGAATTGAATATAAACTGTTTTATTTACAAGTAATGTAATATAATTAAAATATAACTCATGAATTAAAAGAAATAATGATAAAGAAGAAAATGTATTTGTTTAAAGTAAAAATTGTGCAGTACTTGTGATACAAATGTAGTTCGAAACTAGTTAAGATCTCAGTCAATAATATATTTTTAAAAGTTATACCCAAGCACATTTTTATGATAAAAAACGAAATTCCTAGTCATAAATCTTTACACTTATTTTGCAAATAATAAATAATAGCCTTGTTTTTATAATTAAACATTTTCTTAAAAATTTGAATTGGAAAACAAAAGTCTCTACTTTATATATTTTCCTTGATAGGAAATCCAACAATAATATCGAAAAACATGAAAAATGTTGTAAAAATGATTACTTTACTTATTTTTCTTTTAAAATATTTTGAAATCCACTGTATAATTTAGTGTGATTTTGACTAAATATAAAATTAAATCATACACAAGTTTAATGATTAATTAACGATAATTTTTAATGCATGAGGTTCAACGCAGCTCAAAGTATTATGAATAATTTATGCAAGTGAATGAGAGAAATGTATTTCTTAAATTATTCTTATGTAATTTTGTGAATGTATGTAACGTAATTCATTAATTCACTTATTTATTTTTATTTAATGCAATGATCTGGAGGTAAAATCTAATACCAAATTTAACGCAAAGCAAATGAATAGTACTAGTTTTTCAAGATAATTTCAAATATATATATATATATTAGAGAGAAATTTGACATATAAGAATAAAATTAATTTATTTAAACACTAATTCTTTCATTTGCCGATAATGAACTTACCACAACACTAGCTGAATGATTATTACACATTTTACTTACTTCTTTATGTAATAATATAACTTGTTGATAACTTAATATGATATTTCTAGTCATATACTTAATTTCCAATCTGAGCTCTTACAATTTATAATAGAATTTCCAACTATCTTTTTTCACCATGATATTTATGATAGTTAAAGAAAAAGCGTATTTCATACCTGGCAATCTTTTAGAATATACGTCCATATTTTTGCTTCTTACTAAAGTTTGCACTGGTGATACCATTATTTTTGAGTTTACATTTTTCATAATTGAAATGAAGTTTAATACCATTAATCAACAATATTGTAAATTGAACAAAAAAAATTGATCTTTATGCTACTTAAAACAAAAATGGCAGATGAAATAGCTAATTTAAGCTATTTATCTTTTTACCATTGTCGGAATTAATGGAACAGAAAAGACAATCCATCAACAATCCATGGAAGATGCAGTAGCCTTCCCATCATATTCCAGACATGCTCGATTGGAGAGAGATCTGGCTGGCCAAGGAAGTGTTTGACAAACTATAAGACAGTTCGTAGCAACACGTATCGTATGTGGTCTGGCATTATTTTGCTGAAAAATAAGACCAGAGTAGTGCAAAAGGAACGGTAGTAAAACAGGTCTCAGAATGTCGTCGACGTACTGCTGTGCTGTGAGTGTGCCTCTACTGACGACCAAAGGAGTCTGGCTATCGAGGGAAATGACACTCCAGACCATACCTTCTGGTTGAGGGCCTGTATAGACTACAATAGTGAAAGTAGGATCGACATGTTGCCTGGGCATCTCCAGGCACGTCTTCTATGATCTTAAGGACACAATTTAAGCGGGATTCGTCACTAAACACGAAACGTCCCCAGTCAGCATCATTCTAACCTGATCCAGCCAAGTTCCACTGTAATCTGGCTCGACAGTGTGCAAGCGTAAGTGGCACGTGGCGTAGCGGTCGGTACGAGTATAGATTTCGCTCTGTCAGCCGTCTGTGAGTGGTCATGGTGGACACACGTGTGCGGGTTGCATTTCTGATGGTTGATAATGATGAATCAGGCTTTGTGATAGCTGATCTGACAATCACATTGTCCTCCCGATCTGATGGGGCCCTAGGTCGATTGCTACCATCACGACGCAGAAATCTACCACTGTCCACCCATTCTTGCCAGCATCTTCTAATCGCCGCATTGCTTCGACCCATAGGATTAGCGATTCTCCTATTTGTTCAACCTGCCTCTTTTAATCCAATGATACGACCTCTTTTAAACTCTGACAGTTGTTCGTAATGAGCTCGAATCCTTCTGCGAGGCCTTTTTTCAAATGTTTCCTAAATCGCAATGCAACAGTAAATTTGATTATCAGATTGAGAATTGTATGTTATGTACACCTGCCGAGTGCGAAGTTCCGAAGCGCTGTAGCCCCCGCTATTCCTTCATTGGACACCAAATTTTAATCATTTGCATGTTCTGTTCAAATGTCTTTGCATACGAAGTTTCATTACAATCGGACAACTCCTTCTAGATGCGGTTTTTTTTTTTTTTTTTTTTTTTGTTATAGTGTATATTTAGACTTCCTAAAACAAACATGAATTTTCAGCATTAATATGACAATAGTAGAATCTACTTGAAAATTCAGTTAGCATATCAGTCTACCCGAACAGGAAGAATAGTTTCGCACCTTTTTTCTTGATTAGAGATGCATTTTGTTACATGGATAAGTTGTATGATGGAAGCTCTCTCCTTTAATCGCGATCCTGACAAGCAGTGATTTTGAAAGCTGCATTAACCTTTGTTTCAACTCCAATGGGATTCTGCTAGGCAAATGTGAGGTTACCTCAAAATTATTGCTTCTCAATTGGGATTGCTGTTGTAATAGAACGAGAATTTTTATTTCATGTGTGAATGGGCAGAAGTGTTAATGAGCTTCTCTACGTTAAAAAAGATTGGCCTACAAAAGTAACTCTTCAACCAAGCACAATAAATGTACAAAATGAGACATTGGTTGCTTCTTTGAAAGGTCTGCTCTATCCATTACATCAAATTAGGACAAAGGAAAAAAAACCTTTGTATAGAGCATGCAACAAGAAAGTGAAAATGTTTTCATTATTCGACATCAAAATTTCCTCAGTTATGTAAATTTCAAACAGTCTACTTCGACTCACAGTCGGGATCTTTTCAGGGAACGTTCCATGACATTCTATAGGCTGACGAGAAGACAGAGCACGCAATAGTTTTAAGAATGGTTGTTAAGAAGCTTTAAAAAACAAGTGTGTATCCAATTACAAAGAGCTGATGGATGAGATGTTTATGTGCTACCAGAAGATTTAGACTCACAGTTCTTTGAAGATTCTCTTGTAACGTTCTCATTCCAACTTCTTTCCAGAGAATTGAGGAGCCATCAGTGAAACACACACAGTGAGAGATTCCTTCAGGATATTGCTGTAATGGAGAAAAGGTATGAAAGGAAATAACGCACTGGTATAGCAGAAGATAACTGTTGAACAATCGAGAAAGACGTTTCAGTTGTACAATACAAACAGATTAACTGGAAATCTGTACAAATGTAGTTATTTATTTGCACTTTGCCTCATATAATGATAGTTTGTTATAAAAATTCCTAATAAATATATGGAAAGCTTTTGCAAATAGAAAGCTTTTGGACCTTGTAATCATGAATTTGTTAATTTTATTGCCATAAATTTCCTGTTTTAAGTATTAGAGCTAATGATTTAGTGGTATGATGATATTCTGAGTATCAGTCATTTTGAAATGAGTATGAGTCATTCGTGTGTGTGTGTGTGCAAAAGATAAAGACAGCTTCTTTGTGAACAATAGAAGTGCACTTAAAGTTGTTTTAATTGCATTTTCGGTTGAGACAATGTTGCTCCGTGTGCCATTTGCCACTGGTGATGATAAGTGCAACTAAGATTTTGGGAATTTTGCGTAGAATATTTGTAAAATCCTCCCTCCCCCTCACACATTTCCCATTCATACATTCACAGTTTTTTTAAGATTTCAATAAAAATGATATTTTTCAAAACATGTTGATGAAACAAATAAATGTCATGGAAATCACTTCTCAAATATAAAAAAAGAAAGAAAGAAAATTGTTCAATCCTGGATGCCAGTAATGCAAGTTAAAGGAGTCCGATTTAACGTGATTATATTGTAATTAGATGTGTGCAGAAACAAACCTTCAAAAGATGTGCTATTTGGAACTTCCAAGTATTTTTCTTGATGTAAGTATCTCACTGGAGTTTATTGACCATGCCTTGTTCATATAATCAAAATTACAAAGTAAATTATATGGAATTTAATTAATAATCCATTGCATTATATATATATATATATATATATATATATATATATATATATATATATGTAATATGAAATATTTTACACCATATCAACACTTAATACTTTTTATGTCTTGAAGATTCATTTCCAATTGAGTGATTCAGGAACTGAAAACTTTTTTCCATCAAATATACGAGGGCTATTTTTTTCAACCTCCAAGAGACCATAAAAAAGACAAGAGTATTGAATGAGATGAATTTATTACCAAAAGTTATATGGTTACTTTTCAATGTAATCACCGTGAAGATTCGGGCATTTGTTATATCTGTGGACGAGTTTTCCGTTCCTTTCTTCTAGGAACGTTGCTACCAGTGAAGTGAAATGAACTTACACTATGTTTTGAAGCTCCTCATTAGTCGGAAGTTTTAGTCTTCCAGTCAGTTCATCAATTTGAGATGAAAATAACTTGGTGCTAAGGCAGAGCTATGCATCGAATTATCAAACACATCCCATTTAAGCTGCTCCAGAAGCTGTTGGGTTACAGCAGGACTGAAAGGGACATTGTCATGAATGAGGACAACAGAATTCCACTTATTTTGCTTTGAATGATTTTTCGTAACCATCGTAAGGTCTGACAAAAAACAGCTACCTTCATCGTAATCAGTGCTTCCTAATGCTAAACAAGTAAGACATCTTTTTGGTCTCGAACCCCGTAGCCATAACCTTCCCGCTGTTGAAGGTTTGTTTAAACATATTTGCATTCTTGTCTATCTTCATAGTGATGAAAAACTCACGTTTTTTTCCATCGTTCCGAAACAAAGCGCAATTTACAAAATCAGATAAACTGGAATTCACATATACAAAATTCATTCTCCACACACTTAGGAATTAAAATATCTAATTTAATTATATTAATAATCACTTCTTACTTGATACTTACAAAATTTTTTGTCTTCATTAAAATCCATATATATAAAAATTTAAATTAAATTTAAGAAACAATTAATAAAATTTTAGAAATAATTAATAATTGATAAATTTAAGAAATAATTAATTAATAATTGATAAATTTCAAAAATAATAAATTAATAATTGATAAATTTAAGAAATAATTAGTTAATAATTGATAAATTTAAGAAATAATTAATTAATAATTGATAAATTTAATAAATAATCAATTAATAAGTGATACATTTAAGATTACTTAAATTTAATTACTTAATTACATCTAAGAATTATTACATGTTTTTTGTTTCGGAAATAATATTTCTTAAATACGTTAAAGTTTAAAAAATTTGAACAATTTTAAACTTATTTTGTAACGTATAATTTCTAAAGAAGAAAAATCCAATTTCAAATTAATTATAATAGTTCAAATTTGTTCAAGAGTAAGTCTTTGAAATCAAACATTGTAAAAATGTCTTTCATTTAATGCTCATATGTAAGTCATGTACTTTTTATTGTTTTCATTAATCTAATTAACATTTCACTGATTCAGTTTGTAATTAAGGTGGAAAGAAGTTTCTAGACAATAAAAAATGTTTTACATTAGCTACATCTTTTTAAATTTATGTTCGTTCATTATGAAGCAATTCTGAAACTACTTTATACACATCCCCTGATACTAAATAATTGAATTTCGAAGAAAGACTTTCATCGAATGTGAACATATTTGTAATATTGGAGTCTTTACTTATTCTTCGTATTAGATGCGTCATATTTCTTATGTTTAATTTATGCATGCTTTTCTCTACTTGAAGAAGGAACTTAAGGTATGAATTAGAAACATTACAGTTTCCTTTAATTATTTCTTTATGCAAATCATGCAAACACGATAACGAAATACTTAAACGTGTAAATAAACAATTATAACATTTCTTCGATTTTAATTTATTACAAATAATATATAGAAGTGAGTTCAAGAAAGTATAATTTTACTGTAAATTTATATTTTGCTGGCATGAGTTTTTAATTTTATTTTATCTTATAAAAATAAATTTTATGACGTTTGACCTTAATTTGAGTAAATATTGTAGTACATGAGATCTTAGGAAGTTATACAAACAACTAAATAACTCATAGACTTATAGCTTCAGATATTTACCTCAGTTGAGGTTATTAGAATAATTCGACCGAAAATTTTAATATGTGTGAGTCGCAACAGTTATTTTTGAAGCTCGACTCTTAAAATAAATTGACCTCCTCCAAAATGAATAGGAATTCAGATATAATAGTGATCGGTAACAATCTTCTTTTGGAAAGAGAGCACTTTGGAACATCAATCTCTCTGTGACCGTGTTACTCGAGTATTCAGGTCCTCGAATTCACTTTGGGCACTATTTACGTCGAGTCATGGTTAGAGTCCTGGTGCCTCTCAAGCGAAGCTGTCGTATTGCGAGGTTGAAGCACGTTTAATATAAAGTGACCCAATGTCCCAACGTTGGCATTGTGTGAAAGGTTGGAGAGTGGTGTGTCATCTAAGGTATCGTTTTCGTCACTTGACATAGGCTCCTAAAGGTCCGTCTCTAATAGACCTCCTGTTGCTGATAAATGGGACGTTAACCGTTAATCAATAAATCTAACATCGGTTTCTCTGATAAGATGCGTGTAAAAACGCAGCTCCTCTATAACATGAAAGGCAAAGCATCAAGATGGAGTTATACGAATTGGTCGAAAATCAATAGATGTGATGTGTTGAAAATAAAACGCTAATAGTATCATAGAAATTTATTGCTTTTATTCAAAAAATACAGCTACGGAAATAGTAAAAAAAATCAATAAAGCTTACTACTGGCCTTTATGCAATCTGTTATCCTGACAGTGACTCGTAGAATTCGCGGATGTCGAGATTACTTGCTATGCACGTTCCAAATGGCGAATTAGATCGGCGCAATCCAGGGACGACCGGAGGGCCTGGTCATCAGAGTCCAAACATGTTCTATTGGGGAGAGATTTGGGCAACGCGCCGACCAAGGAAGTGTTGGAAAAGCATGAAGACTAGCAGTAGATATGCTCATCTTGTCACGGTTGTGTCAAGGAGTGTCACGGGTGATGACCAAAGATGACCGGCTGTCGAAGAAAATGGTAAGGCTGTGTGGCGGCTGACAATCAGATAAGCATCTCTCCATTGTCCTCTAGGCACATCGTCTCTGGGATCGCTGAAAACAATTCTAATTTACTTCATGAGATTCCAGAGCGAATAAGCTCAGCACCATTGCAAAAGTGTTTGATGGCGTACAATAGTGAGGGGCAGCGGGCACAATAGCCTCCTCCACCCCAACTCTCGTTCTCTAAGTCACATGTCGATGTTTCATTGCAGTCATTGTGCACCGGTTACCCGTCGTATCGTTGATAAAGATACATTAGGGGCTGTGAGTGCCGATCAATGTAGTCTCGTGTTCTGTTACAGCTCTTGGTCGACCACTGCCTTCATCATGCTCCATACGGCCTTGGTCCACCCATTTCTGCCAGCATCGTTGAATGGTAGCATCGCTATGACCCAAATCTCGAGCGATCCTGTTATCTGACCACCCTGTTTCCTTCATTCTAATTGCACATCGTCTCTCAAATATTGTCATCGGCTCTTGCGAATCCGTCTGTGAGACATTGGTACAGTCTAATTGGGAAGACGGAACAATATTGACATGAAAGTTATGCCTTATCATTAGCCTCTGTTTTATACAAAGTATTGTTACAAAATTTAATTTTTGATGGTGATTTCCTTTTACCACTATTTTCATCATTAATATATAAATAAAGTAAGTGATTCATGACACAATCTGACCTATCATGGATAAAGTATAACTCCACTCGATGTTGAATTTTACGGTCATTTGGTGATTGTTATTCCATATCGAGATAAAATGATAATTAACAGAGGGTAACGTGTCTTACTTTTTAAACAGATAAATCTCGAATCTTTAAAACCAAAAACTTAATTATATAAACTTCTTGTTCTCAACATATTAATTATCATCTCTTTAAATAATTGTATTCTCACAATGCATGCAATTCTTATCGATATGAAGTATTGTAAAAACGTTACAGTTGTAAAGGCATACTGTTTGGAATCTTTCATTATTAAACAAATCACTCACATTTTTATTTCATTTTATAAAGGGCAAAAATTTGTTTCATATTTAAAAGAAATATCTCAGGAAATTTATTATAAAAAATATAAAAATCTGTAAGACTATAAAAGGTACACAGAAATGGGAGTTTTGAGTCATACATATGTTGCAGAACATTTAGATTATGTAGTTCTTGCACCATTTTAGGAACAAATTGTTTAGTTTATTCAATTCAACAACATAATGTTTGAAAAAATATTTGTTAATTTCCCTTAGAATTATCGATTGAAAAAAAGGTGGAAAGTAATTAAGTGTTTTTCTTTTGAATCGAAACAACTCACAGTTATAGTACTGTTTCTAATTTCTTTTTTACAGTCACTTAGCAACGATGGAATGCTGACGAAATGCTTCTTAAGAGTGTTAATTTCTATTTTAACTTAACATGTGATATTTAATGTTTTCTTTTTAGCTGGCATTTTAAGTATGCTGACTAACAACTTCTTCGCAGCTTGAAATTTTAATTACATGTAAAATGAATAAGAACTTATTCTGAAAGGTCCTTGAGTTACCCAAAATGTTTAAGCCGCTTTTCTCAGATATACTTTTTCTAATGAAGTTTCAAAGACAGTCGTTTTTTTCTTACTTCAGAATATGAATATTTTTAATCAAAGTATGCAAAATATTTTAGAGACATGAATTGTGGAAAAATGGCTTTTATTGAAGCATTGAAAGAAGATAGGTTGCTCCGTAGAAGGGGTATCTTATTACTGTGTGAGAAGAAGCGATTGAACAATGACGAAATTACAAAAACTTTAAATTGATTTGTATCAGAAGTATCAAATTATAGATAACTATTCGAAGTAAATAAGTATTTTGCTCAAATTATTTATTATTAAACCAACAAAAATTTACAAACTTTTGTTGGATTTCATATCAGAACAACATTTTTTGTGAAAGATTATTCAGGAATAAAAATAAATATGTTTTTCAATGCGAAACTTATAAACACGAAAGTGTGAAAATTTATTAATTAAATTTGTGAAAAAAAAAATACTAACGTAAAGACTCTAGCACTATTAAAATATTATTTTACGATGTAATATTTGAAGTTATTAGGTATAAAAATTCATAGAGAACTCATATAATCGGGAATATTTTTGTTAAATAAGCGATAACAGCCTAGCTATGATAAATAACTTATGCCGGGCCTTATAGACAGAAACCAGTTATAATCAAACACGTTTTTTTTTTCTATACAACATTAAAATTGTTCTTAGCAAGAAAAAAAGTTTTCTATTTTTAATTGTTTTCTGAGTTAACATACAAGTTTTTTGAAATCATGCTTATATTTCCTTCTTATTGATAAAATAATTCCAAAAGATATCACTAATATGAAATTAGTTAGGAATTAGTTACCTTTTTATACACGCATGGATAATTCATTTAAATAGCTTCGAAAATACAACCATGTATATATATATATATATATATATATATTTGAACGTGAGAATGTATAAAAGATTGTTTTTCACTTCTGAGGAATCATATATTCTCAACATATTCCAAATAGAATTTTATGATATTAAGTGCATTTTTCTTCACATCTGTATACGTAACACAGCAAATGAATTTTCAATAAATCGTTATGAGCTAATAGATTTTTCTATATTTAATAAAAATTATTTGTTTAAGTCTCAAAATGGGGACATGAATTTTGAAAGTACATTTGAAACTACAATAATAAATCCTGAAAAAGATATTCTCTACAGTTCTGATGTATTCTAACTGATGCATTCATAAAAAAAAGTTGATACAAAAAAAAAATTCGGAATTATTTTGTGATATTGATCTACGTCTGAATATTTAATTAATGGCTTGAGGAAAGATAATAATAATAATAATAATAATAATATATATTATTATTATTATTATTATTATTATTATTATTATAGGATTTCTAAATGAATGCTTTGAAGTCTAATATTTTCAACTGTAGCCTTGCAATAGAAAGCAAATGTTCCCCATATTTTTCATCGTGAATACTTAAAATTTAAGTACGTATTATTATTGTAGTCATTTCAATATTTAGTACAGTTTCAAATAAATAAATATACACATATTTTTAATTTTTAGAATTATTTTAGTTCTTAAATTGTTTGGTTTGCCAGGTCATAATTGAAAATATTTTATGTTCGAAATCAAAAAATACAGTAAGTCTTTTCGTTGCAAAATATCTGAAAATTTCAGACAAAATATCTGAAAATTTCAGACAAAATACTCTTAATTAGGTAATAAAAATCATTAATCACCCTACCTAAAATTCTGCAATAAAACGTTTATATACAGACATCTGAAAATAACAAAAAATTTCAAATTCAACAACTAACAAATAGCTAATTAGCAATTAGGCATTCATTTGTTCTTATTAAGGTACAATTTTTTTCAATTCAAACACCGTAAAAATATTTTGATTGTTTTTATATTTCACGACCATTTTGAAACAATATTTATAACGTGAAAATAATTTTGGGGGGATATTTTTGATTTATAAGGTGTTATTTAAGTTGAGTTCCTAAAATTATATATATTACGAGACTTAATTTAAAAGTAATGTTTCCATGGACATGACTTTTTTTGACCTAATTTTTTAAACATTTTATTGTATCTGAAAGCTACCTGTACCTTTTATGTAAAGTATTACATTTTTAGAATTTATCTTCGTCTTTTTCACGTACTCTTGTCAATGCATGATTACTCGGGCAAACTCGTCGGAGAAGAATTCCGGTAGCGGTTGTCGACACCAATCTATAAATGGTAGCTTTAAACTCACTGTGAGAACAAAAGTGATGCCCTTTAAAGTTACATGTTTGGCAAACGATAGAAATCGCTACATGTTCAGATGCATTGACGCCTTACTAATTCAAATTCTCATCTCCAAATGGTTCATTATCTTCTGCAACACCGGTGACATTTGTGAAAAATGAAACAAATGTATTACATAGAGGATACGCGTAGCTTTCAATACAGCTCTTAAAAATTGGGCGGCAAAAAAAATTTATGACGAGGAAGATATTACTTTTCAATCGAACATCGTATTGGATAAACTTTACAATTTAAATAATTTTTTGTATTGAATATATGTCTTCCTTTTGGATAATGAGCTATCAGTACAAAATATAAAGAATTCAATCTTATGTTATCAACAATAAAGGAAAATATACCCTTCATTTACTCAATTGTTATTTGTATTTTTACGTACTCCTAATCGTTAAAGGCTACGGAATACTAACTTCCATTGGGGGAAAGATCAACAAAATTCATTAAGGGACTTTTCTTTTAGAGATAAATGAACTGTTTCGCAGACAATTACGTCTTTAAATATCTTCCAATGTTCTTTAAAAAAAACGAAACATGTTGAATTAATGAGAGCATTAATCGGTTTCATTAATCATTTTTATGTAATTTAGAAAGTCACGTTTAATGAGCTGGGTATAGAAGAGCGTTAAAAAATATCACAGTTAATAGCACTTAGTATCCAGCGAAATTATAATATTTAATGACATCTTCAATGACGCACTGGAGAAGTGGGATGTCGATGAATTTTCTTAGTTTATGATACTCTTGTCTGAGGTAGTCTAATACTTCACATGTCGGAGTAGTGGAAAATTAATTTGCATACTGATTTAATCATATAGTCTTTTTTTACTGGTGCAGTTAATATCATGCATCCTGGTATAACTATTATATTAATAGCTATATATAATTCTAAAAACTACAGTAAAAAATCTGGTTGGCATGTGGAAAATCAACTTTCTTACTAGCAATCTTAAAGCATTTGATATCATTATTATTGATAAACAGTTCTTTAACTAATGATTAGTTTATAAAGAGCAATTTAATTCACTAGATGTTTGAGATAATGGAAATGAAGGGAAAGATATATTTCTGCATTCATTAAGTTTAATTTGTTTGTGGTAGAGGATTTCAACCTCAGTTCTTTAGTTATTTGAAACAGGATTTGATATATACCCTGAGCAAACTATCAATTAAAAGTATAATATGAGAATGTTTACTACTTTCAAAGCACAAAATTCGAGCGAAAATTTTATTTCCTTAAACGGTATTACCTGCTTTCTTAGAATCTTGTATGTAATTTAGCTTTACAGAGGCAAACTAGAAAAATGAAACGTTTAATAGATGTTAAAATGAAAGAAAACTTACATTCAACGATTGTTCAACTTCATGGTCAAGTTGAAATATGCAAAACGTTTATCTACTAAATTTACTCCTCTAAATTAAATTTGTTCCCTTATAATTTCCTTGATATATGGGTTTATATGAACATTTTAATAAAACATTTCAATATCAAGCCTTAAGTAATACCAAAGATCTGGAAAATTAGTTTTTGGTTTAAATCCTTAGATCATGAATTGTCAGTTGAGAGCCATTGAAAAAACATTGTTTTCGCAGTATAAAACAAAACAAAAAAAAATTATTTAAAATTATTGATAACTGAAAACTAAAAATCTAAAAAAGATAGCAATTCAATTATGAAAAACACACACGAAAGAAATATAAGAGGACAACCAGAGAAATTGAAAAGTTTAAAATCCAATAAACAAAATAGAAATAAAACTATATAATAGTGTTACAAATATGAAATGTTGCTTCCCAGCAATACTGATCGTATGGTTGCTAAGAGACGTTCACAGGCTATCTGGACGCCAAGGGGGAAAGCAGGAATTCGACTTCCGACCTTGGCGACTTTGGCGGCATCACGAATCTTCAAGTAAAATCTAGTTTCGTCGAGAAGTTTCCAGAATAGGACCGAAACATTGGAGAACTTTCTATGTGACGTCACATCCGGTCTTCAAGGTATAAATAGACAGAGCCGCTGATCGTCAGTGAGTTATATGCTATAAAAAGGCTTGTAGCTTTTGAATCATCTCATGAATATATCCATTGATGGATTTAGGTTGCAAAGATATGAAAATGTGAAAATGATTTCAAAAATTAAGTCAATGGATCAATATCATGACTGCTGTTAAGAATTTTCTAGCGTTATTTTCCTGTTAAAATATACTGAAGAAATATCTGACTCATTTTTACCGCTAATTTTTTCCCGATACAAGGCCTTGGCGCTGAAACGAGAGAGGAGTTCGGAAAGCGCAAGCTCGATGGAAAGCGAAAAAAGCCGAATTTTCTTTGAGTAAAATTACTTTCTGTTGAGTCAAGGAATTAATATTGTGACTGCACGCATATTGGTTACTCGATTCTGACTCAAACAGCACTTCTCAGTACTCCCTCCGATTTTTTCTACTTTTCCTAACCTGATCAACCAAACACCGACTATGGACCCGATTTTCGACCAACGAAACGACATGGATTATAATGAAGATGCCTCCTCCTCCATTTCATCTATTTCCACTAAATCTGATGACACCAACTCATCCTGCCAAAGAAAACAGAAAACCGAGAATGATATCGCTAAATATGCCTGTCTCAAAGAAAAACACCAATCCATCCTTTTTGAACTAATTTTCAAAGGCACTGATCCCAACGACAAATTTCTTATCGAAACCCGACAACTTATCGATGGCCTGGACAGCAAACTGCTACGACTTCAATGTGAGTATGCTACTTTAGCGCCTTGCGCGACTGCTGGCTGCTCCATCCACTCCACCCCTAATATACTTCCAAACAAGCGTAAAGATAACGATGGTTTCATCACCCCTCCTAAAAACATAACCTGTAAAAAATCTACTCTTTTCACCTCCCTTAATTTAACTTTACCCACACAAAATAAATTTCAACACCTTTCTGATAAAGATAATACTCCCACTGCAATTAATGGAAATAATAAAAATCAAGATTCAACTCAAGCTATAAAGAAAACAAAAAATCTTCCACCCCCAATCATGCTAAAAATCAGCAAAAATTGCAGACACCACTTTAAAGAAATCACTCAAGTACTACCACACCTAAGAACCCGTTTATCCGGCGAATATATTAAATTATATACTGACAATTACGACGAATATAGAAAACTGGCACAACTTTTAACGACCAAGCCTTATGAATACTACGTTATTCAACCCAAAATTTCAAGACCTCTCAAAATTATTTTTAAGGGACTTCCACGAAACACAGCTATTGAAGATTTAAATGAAGAACTTTTAGAACTCGGTTTCAACCCTATTAGAATCAACCAACTCACTAACAGACGAACAAAACTCCCTCTTCCAATATTTTTAATAACTCTAGCAAGAAATGAAAATAGCCAAAAAATTTACAACCTAAACCTAATATGCTACATGTCCATTACAGTTGATGACTATAGAAATAACAAAGTTACTCAATGTTACAACTGTAACCTATTCCACCATAGTTCTGATAATTGCCATATGATTCCAAGATGCATTAAATGCTCCGGAGCCCATGTTACCAGGGACTGCAATATTACAGGAAAATTAACTGACATAAAATTCATAAACTGCAACGAAATCGGTCAGTCCGCTTCATACGGAGGATGCAAATTTTTCCCAAAACCACCCAAAGGCTCAACCACAAAAAATAATATACCTGAAACCAACAAAGTCCGAGAAAACTACACATTTGCAAATGCTGTCACTTCCAAACAACAGATGGCGCCCCAAACTGTCGAACCCACTAGCACTGCAAAAAATATTCCACACTACAACGCAAGAAACCATCAAAAAAACCCCCCATTCAATAGCATATTTGAAGCAATAGACCAGTTAAAAGCACTTGCCGAAATATTCACCATCATTCCAGGACTACTCAGTAACCTTCACAAAATCAAATCAGCAAAAGGACAAACAAGTAAAAAGTTCGCAATCATTGATGTATTAATGGAAATCACTAATGAATAGAAACAACAACATTCAATTATTTTCTCAATACACACCACTTTTTAAAACTCTCCCCACACACACACACACATATTCCCCTTCTACTTATTTTTAAACTTATTAACTAAAAAATTTCTCAGATAGCCCCTCCCATCAGATATATAGTAACTTAGCTTCCTTCGAGGGCAGCCAATCACAGTCGCTCTACTCAACTCACAGCAAGCTCAACATTCCCCCCTCGTGGAACTTCACTCCTCCAAGAACCAACCTACTATCTCCGCAATAGATGGCGTCCGTTATGCTGGTACCTTCAACTGCTTTTTTCTCGAAATTTTTTCATCTGTTTCTTTCAATTTTTTCAGCATACATTCTCAGGACAATCCTCTACACAAAGTTAAACCCACTTCTCCAATGGACTTTTTATTTGCTAGATTTGGACTGGAAGAGCGCTCCGCTCTCTAAGCGCCCATTGAACTTCAACGTCAAAGTCGTCAGTGAGTTAGACTTTCGGAGGGAAAGCGATAATCTTGCTTGTTTTGCAAACTGCGTGATTTTGTTAAAAACAGTGGATTGTTGTTTATTTAGTGCTGCAAATTTGTGCAAGTATGATTTTGTTGTCGTCTGTGCTTCCTGTTTTGTTATTATTTTAAAGAATAAATTACTATTTTTCTAGTATTCTGCTTGTCAGACTGTTCACCTACACACACCGGACAATTTTCGTAACAATACTGTCACTATCGGTTTGATTTCAAAGTCGTGTTGTTGTGAAAAATTAATAATAGTACTAATTTTTCTGCTATTAAGTTTACAATCCCAGCTGTTATGATGGGTATTAAAATCTCCGTATATAAAGGAAGCTTGAATTTTGGGTGGCAGAGGTGGGAGATCCTCCTTTGCCTCTTAGGATATCTTTTTCCAAAGCAATAAAACCATTTTTGTTAGTAAAGTGAGAGTTGGAGTATTTAATGTTATTTTAGCAAATTTAATTTTTTCTTTTTGATTACATTCTCTTCTTGTGTTTTGTCATTTTTAGAATTATTATTGATAATTAATCTGGGAGGGCTGATAATTGTATCGGACACGCGTTTTCTTAATTTGTTTACGTCATGGTTGATATTGTACAAGCAGTTCTTTACCGGGCATGGAAAAAGGGAAGTTAGCTCACCTGCAGTGTGCTTCATATCCTGTTCCAGTTGTATCCTTTCTTGATTGAGAGTTTTCCATAGCTGGGAGAAATTATGGTCTCTTTCTTCAATCAGAATTAATCCATTATGTATGTCTGGTGAACTTCATTGTTGCTCAGCGTTTTTTGTAGTAATGAAATGTGGGCACATTTCATAGCATCAGCATTTGGCTGACCCGTATCCATGTGTTCCTGCACCGACGAAGTTGTGGGAACTGCAGTACTCTCTTCTTCACGACCATTTACAGGGGTGTCGAGAGAGAGCGAAAATGTTTGATAGAATAATGGGAGCGAGAAAAAAAGCGAAAATAATGAATGCGATCAAAAGTTCTTGGATTTGTGTATACATGCATTTATGATCAAACAACCTAAATTCAAAAACCGTAGAAAATAAGACACACAAAGAGAAAATAGAAAAGAAAACCACATATTTTAAAAACGAAACCTATAAATTACTTAATTTTAGACTACATTAAAGCAAAAAGAAATCGAGCAAAAATGATGTGAAATAAAAATGAATAAGGTTTAATTTACACAACATTTAGCCAACATTGAAAAACATGGTGTCTAAAAGAAATTTTTGGCACTCTTAAAAGTAATTATCTAAAAGCCAGTACTACCACATATATAACAAAGTTAGAATTAAATTTCACACCAGAAAAATTATATTAAAAACATTTAAGAAGTTTTAAAACTACAAAGATTTTGAAAGCATAAGAAAATACGCTCTTTAACAAAATCAAAAGAAACATAGAAAAAAAATTTCAATTTTGCAATGTTAGGCTTTTAGAAAATGAATTGGATAATCAGCTAGCGTGCATATAATATAGAATGTATTAAATTATTTTGAATATCTATAGATATGTTAAATACTTTAACGTTGCATAAAATATAATCATATGAAATACTTCTGAAAACCGATAAACATAAATTGCTTTCAAATAAAGGTGCTCTATTCACACAAAAATATCCCTTGATTAAAAATACTACTATATATCCTTTGATCTCTGTTTTTAATTTAATATCAAAGAATTCAGTTTCATGGATACTTTTATTAGTTTGTATTACTTTTACATGAGAAAGATGAAATTTTTAATCTGGCTTAAAGTCTGGGTTAAATTTATTTTGATAAATTATTAGGTCAACAATTTTTCCAAAACAAGTTTTAGTTTGCGAAACCAAGTATTTAGTTTACGGAAGTGTAAATATATATCGTTGAGTTTATTGCTTACGCCTTGCTCCTTGGTATGCCTTTCATTTATTTAAACGTGTTATAACTTTGATAATTAAGAAATTTGATATAAATTTAATAAATTTCTTAAGATATATTATAGTTTTCTTTTATAACCAAATTCATGCGAAATTAAATTTTTTCATAAGAAAGGGAACGATTAATTTTTAACTTTTTAAAAATTAATATTTAGAACCTTAAATAAATCTTCAATATTTGCAGAGAAGTAAAGAAATCTTCAATATTTGCAGAGAAGTAAAGAAATCTTCAAAAAGGTAATTACGTATGGAGTTAATCTTTTTCTCATAATCTTATTCAATAATTTTATAGTCAATTTTAATAATAACTGCTATAGCAAGAACTTCAATAGTTGTCTATAAAATATTTTGTATTATTTTACTTGCTTTAGTAATATAAGAATTAAAGCCATTAGTCACAGTTCTAAATTTAATAAGTACTTATGTAATATAGAAATTAAAAAAGGTAGGAAATTTTGTATTATGAATGTATAATGTAACCTATATTCTTCTACAAAACTTTAATCCTATTAGAAATTTATCTATCACAATTTGTAATTTTTATAAAATAATTCAAAAAAATGTACTTATTAGTGAAATTTGAATTAAATTAAGGATTATACAGATAACATGGCAATAGATGTAGGCATCTTTAGGTGTTTTTCAAAGAGTCTGAGTGTCTGGTAAGGAAAATCCCTATTAGTTCAGAGCTTAGGAAATTATATATAAATTAGTAGTGCTCGAGTATAACTCTCCATCTAAAGAAAATATTTAGAATTATTTTTAATAGCTGTGATTTGGCTTGGTTTAAATTAACGTTGCACTAAAGTAATATGAAGGTTATGCATAAATTCTAATAACGGTCAAGTTGTGACGACTTCATTTGACTTCTTCAGTCACGATTTGTTTCACTGGAAGTTTAGTCACCAAGCAAACAGTCGAAAAATCATGAACTCAAGTCCCTAACATACTTTTATTATTCTTGATAGAAAAATCAAAATCAAGACGAATATCGCGTTAGTGGGAGCAAAATCTCACGCTTCCACTACAAAAGAATCTAATGAGAGATTAATCTAACTGGTTTTAAAGGGGGTTCCGAGTCTGGATCTTCATCAATTTCATCGTGTGCACAGGACTAATCCCGCATTTCAAACCATCTGATCTCTCTTTCTACTCTTATATGATGATCAATATTACTCTTATTTCCTTTCATCCATTACAATCTCTTCTCTTTATCATTTATTCACTAGACTTAAGTTTGTATAGTTATGCTGATTTACGTAATTTACAAATCGGGGATTAAACGATCCTCAAAAAAATTCAAAAGGCTATTTGAAGGCTTACGAGTAGGTTAAATAGATTTACGATCCCGTTACGAAGTGACGAGGAGGTCACTTGAGATAGTACCTCACACTTCCAACTTCCAAACACCATTATTTGGAGATTTTGAGATAACGCTCCATAACACAAGCAGTTCAAGAGCGATATCAGAGCTACTGGATTAAAATATACTTGGCCACAAATCTTGCGACGGTTAGCACTGTTTTAAGACAGCTGTGGATGTCAAATTATTTTTTGGCATTTGTCTGTTAAAATTTTACATTTGATTAGAGACTAAATTAAAAATATAGTTTCAAAACACATTATATAGGAATAAAAACATATGAACAGAGAGTATCCATCTAAAATTTGTCTCTGCATTTACATAAATATTCATACATTTACGTCCTCATCTTCTCTTCATTTTCTCTGGGATATTCTTGGACGTAATTTGAACTTTATATTTGTGATTTGACTAATTTTTAAAAAAATGATATACAAGTCGTGTAGTAGAGATACAACCCAAAATATTATACCGTCAACAATCAACTAATATCTTTTTTTACTCCGACTTTTTTAGAGTAATTTTAACAATCCTTCAAAATGACAAAACATTTTAAAGTGGGAAAACGATGCTAACTTTAATAACAAATGGAATCGTAGCATACGATTATGAGATTAAAAAAGACAAATTAGTAATCAAATATTAAATTTAAAGCAAACAATAAAAAGTGAAGTAGACAGTAAATTATTAAAGCAGTCGATAATATTCTATTATAATATTAAAATTAAAGTGTGTAATAAATTATTAAATTCACAAAATATATTAGGAGAAATATTATTATTGTTGTCATGTAATAAAAATAAAATAAATATTTGCATATTCATGTTTCTCAATAATAACCAAATCAAAGTAATACAATGATGTGTCAGAAGATTGCATAAAGGAATATAATAGATCAAATAGCAAATATGTAAATTTTTGACAAAATATAACAAATCATCCATACTAATTGCGACAATTTCAAGAGTTTTCACAAGCAATGTGCACACAGGACCTCTCATTACATATATTTCTGTCAATATCGCTTTCCTAATTATTAAAATCGCATGCTGATCATTATCAAGAGTCTTGGATTGAGCAATATTCTGCAGAAATGACGACAATACGAAAATATCCTAGTGAAGTCTCTTAAGTTTGCATTGGAAAGGTGAACATTTCAGAAATTTTAAACAAGTTTTTGAAAAATAAGTTACAAGATTCCTGAACTGCTGGTCGACACTATTTTAATTAATTTATCTTTTCTTCGAATTTAGTTGAACTTTAAATATGCGATTTGACTGGTTTTTAAGATGACAGACTAATCCCGTAATAAAGATATGTCACACAATATTACACTGGACAGCATTTATCAATATCATTCAAGTTTATCTAATTTTGGTAAACCCATTTTGTTTGATGTAAAGGAATTAGAAATGTTAAGTCAGAAACATACTCCTGATCTTAGTTCACTGAAGTTTCGGGAACAACCCATGTTATAATTCTGAATTAAATACTTTTACTTACTATTTTTGTAAATCTACTTCGGAGTTGTTTTTTCTTATGTTCTGTGTGAAGCCCATAACTGAGTATATACCACTCCCTCTCTTTTTTAAAAATGTCAAACAACATTAAATACTCATATAAGTTGGATATTTATAGGAGCAATAGAATGCACATTAGATTAAGAAATAAAAATGAATTATCGATAACAATACAATTAACATAAGGATTTCATTGAAGTGACACATTTTTAAGTCAAAATTCTGTATAATTCTATATTAATTCCTTAAAAATTTTCAAAAAACATAAATTAATATTTATTTCCATATCTGTTTCGCATTTATAATACCTTTCAAATAAAGTATATTGCTTTGAAAATATTGTTTCGTTGAATCTTTTGTCCATTTTTGAAGTAATGCTAATTGTAAGTTTGTGCTTCTTTGCTCGTACTATTATAATATTGAATTAACTTTTTCCATTGAGACCATAAGTTTTCTATTACAATGGGATCGAGATATTGAATGATGTATGTAATGCAATAGTATGACATACATAACTTAATAATTTTAGCAGCATCTGTTTCATGTTCATTATCTTGAAACATACAATGCATTCCTTAACATAATATCGAGGTATTTAGATTTAAATTATTCTTCAGTTTATCCAAGTACTTTATTTTATTTTTGGCTCTGTTAATAAAAACTGATTTCCCATTCATTTTGCTGACATACAATCCCATACACCACTACTGTGCTTAATAATGAGAAGGGTGTATAGAAAAAGTTGATAATTTACTTTCACCAAACAAACCATTCCCTCCAAAAACATTTAATTAGCTTTTATCATAAAATATTACGGTATTCCAAAACATTAAGTTTTTTTTTTTTTTTTTTTTTTGAAAAATTATTTTTTGTAAATAATAATTCGTATTTTTCGTTTTCTTCCATTTGCTTTGGGAAAAAGAGATTTTCTTTAAGCCACGCGACCATTTAAATATGCTTCTATGAGTAGGAATTATTTCCTCAATAACTCATCTGTTGAAACAGATGAGGCAATTTTTACAACTCTGTCCTTAGAATTGTTTCATAATTCTCGAATGACGTTTTTCTTGATCGTCGAAATGAGGATTCTTTATCTCAGTCTTCCCGATTTAATTACAATATGGACAAAATATGTATACTTTTGGATAATTTTTGCACGCATTCGTTATTGCATCTAGCTCCCTTTGAAATGTCTCGATACTTTCTTCGATCATTCGAATGAAAATTTTCCTAATTTCAATATAAGTTTCAGTTCTGGAGCTTACTTTAACATTTAAAATATGGCTCTTTGCTACTGTAAATCAAACATTCGTATCTTAAGGAAGCAAATAATGCTAGGAAAATCTCAATTTTTCTAGGGTGTTTATTTAATTTTATGACTCTGAGATTTTAAGCTTTGACATAAAAATTTTGTTAATTCAATTGTTATCGATTCTATATTTTTGTCTCTTCGTCTAATACATTTTGTAATGCGTATTTGATAATTCCTATAAATATTACTTTAAGAATTTAATAACGTTGTTGTAGGCCTTTCAGAAAAGATAGTGGGAGGTATATACAAAACTTTAGGAGCCACTGTAAATATCTGTTTTACGAGTTTTTAATTAAAATCTTCTTCGTTTGGATGTGAAGTATGGGGAAACATTTACTGGTGTCCATTTATTGGTTTTCTCCTTGGAAAACCAAAATTTTTGGTGATATTTTTTGAAAGTTTAACAATTTTAATCAACTTTAAGCAATGATAAATTTTACTGATAAAAAAAACTCAGTATGTTAGTATTTTAAATGTTTTCTTAATAAACTCTTTCATTAACTATTTTGTGTATATTCCCAAATATTTCTAACGATTTTTTTAAAAATATATATATGTGTGTTGAAATGTTCACTTTTTCAATAAAAAATGTTTGTGATTTCATCAAGATATATTTGTATTTTTGTCATTTCTGCTAAAGCTTTCTAAACTGAAAACTCTTTTGATAACAACTAAAGTGCAATTACAAATATCCATTCGATACTTATTTTCATTGAGAAATCTTATATGGTGCACTTATGAAACCTCTTGAAATTATGACAAATGGACTTCAAATAGAAGTTTCCTGGTATTTGATGTTATCACATTTCTTTTTGCAGTCTTTGAATACGTCATTACATCGTCTAAATTCAGTCATTATTTTGAATTAGTCGGTGATAATTTTGAACGTCAATAGGGCTCGTTTAGGACATCAATTGCTTTGGGGATATAGATTGGATAGTGATTTTCTCTCGCTTCAATAAGTCTTGCAGAATGACCTCGTGCCTAGATCGTCAGTGATCAAAATATTTGTCATGTATAAGCTCGTAATTATTCATTCAAATTACTTTTGCTGTTAAAAATCTAATACCATAAAATTATAATATAATTGTCACATTATTAAACTGTTCTTAGGCGTGAAAATCAAAAGGTTCAAAATTACGAGATTCTTCTCTAATAGCCCCCGTGTTGCTTCTAGTGCTACGTTAACAAAACCAAACAACCTATTTAAGTATTTATTTTTAGAAGTAGGCGTTGTAATGCTACTCTGATAAATAATTATTTCATCTTTAGTTTGAATATTTTTATGATGAATAATAATATTAATTTAGAATTTTAGAACTTATAACTATAGTGATACAAATGTAATAAATATTAATAAATATAAATAAATTATTTGAGCAAATTGTTATTCAGCTTATTCTTATTGTATTACCAGGAGAGAAAAAATGTTAATTTAATTTGATTTACTCTGTGCCTATCTACAAACTGGGGTTTTTTTTATTGAAAAAATAGAGTAATAAAAATGAGTTACAGTTTAATTCACAAATATTTATCGAAAAGAAAAAGTAACATTATTTAATTTTGAATTGTAAGTTTCATCTGTTCTTTTTAAAAGCTTTATTTGATTGAATAATACCCGAATTCAGTTGTAAAAGTAACAGCTTCTCCACGTAAAAGAGAGCTTTAAATATTTGTTAAAAATACTTTTATAGTAACATTTTTAAAAAAATCTGTCACGCAAATAAGAAATAATCGTACTTTATCTGAGATCAAACGATGAGCTCGGAACAGTTATGGTTTTTACTAATGTAAGTGAAAATCGGGTATCGCTTTGAAAATATGATTTATAATGTCGGACCTCCATTATTCTAAAAGAGGCACGTAGTATTAAAAAAATAATGACAAAGGTTTGCTTTGAATATTATTTTTTTCAATAACTGGAACAAATGTTACTCTAAATTCCATTTTATTATTTTTTTTTTCTCTTTAACTTAGATGAACAGAAGATTATCTTCTGCAATCTTTGCTTTTACGCGAGCAGCTTGACTGTTTTCAACACTTTACGTATTTTTTTCTCCCAGGGAACAGGATATAATAAAAGTCTTGTTTAAAGAACTCTGTTCAGTACGAGACTGAAATTTGATATTCAAAATAGATAAAGTCAGAATCAGAAAATGTATCCTTTTAGAAATACCGACTGAAAATACTCTTGTTATTAGCTAAGCGAATTCTTAAACTCGTTTACAGTTATTGCTGTTTTTATAAAAAGAAAATAAATACATTTAAGAAAGATATTAAACCGCTCGACTTTTTTAATTTTCAGAATTAAAGAAAAACCTGAAAGAAATTTGAGAAATTTTTGCTAATTTTTATTATAAAATTTTTTAGAAGTCAAGTTTCAAAACAAATTTTTTTTTATTTCCAAAATATGTATAGATATTTGTTGTCAGGTAAAATGAATATAAAATGCGTGCTATTGGAAAAAAAATGTTATCAACTTGAATCAAAATACAAATCGTTGGGTTCACTGTTCAACTTGGTTACTGCTGATTTTCACCATTGAAAATAATTTGCATTAATCCATTTTATTTGGATTAAGATGAGCTACGCAATGGACTATTGACTCGCACAAGGACGAACGAAGTGTAATTGAAAAGTAATGTATCTATGACTATAATTTTTTATTTGTGATCTTTCCAAACTCTTGTACCGTCTAAAACCTGTATTACCTTGCATTATTCAATTTTTGATACAGTCCCTATCCGAGCACTTGCGCTTACTCGTGACTAATCGGGAAAATCCGTCAGAGAATTCAGGTGGTTGTTGCCGACACCATACTTTAATGGAAGCTTTCACCTCATATTCAAAACATTAGTGATGCACTTCAAGATGCTCTTTTATTTTTGAGAGGAGGTGAAAGTCGCAAATGACAAGATCAGGTGCAATGACGTCAAGCTGCTACAATGCTTCTTGAGAAAAATAATGACGATCCTGCCATAACTCTTGAATCAATTGCTGATAAATTTGACATCATTTCTTAAAATTTATATGCGTTTCAGAAGTTGTGAAACACGCGAGCTTTTCGTTGATTAGAAGATGTCTCCTTGACACCTTAACGTGACTGAAAAGTACGAAGTTCGTTGCCTCAAAGTGCTATAGAATATTACAAAACAAAACATCCCGAAATGACATCAATGCATAAAATTACTATAAAGCATAAAATTAATTAAGAAACAAAAAATTAAAGCATTTGGCTTTTTTCATTTCGATACCATTGATAATGTAACATTATTCTGCCTTTTAAAAATATAAAGTTATTAAGCTGTTTAGACTTATTTTAGCCGTATAATCGAAATCAGTCCAATTCCTCGCAATAAACAAAATTAAAAATGAAATCAGCAATTCTTGTGATAATCTAATGAGCGATTTTCTCCTGGATGTCTTAAAAACTAATAAACTCTTGTCGACTCGTTTTCTGTACATCAACACATTTTTAACTTGGTTCTTAACTTGTGCTCTAAATATTTTCGAACATAATTTTGGGTTAATTAAGCATAAAATATTTATTTATCGGAATATATTACCTTTATTTATGACATTCTAATAGCATTTTAGTTATAATTAATGTTTGATCTCGAAGAATAATGTTGTTAGAGCTATTTATGAATGATTATAACACTTAACTTTCAGTATCTGATTTTCTAAAGATAGGATATATTCGAAAATAACTAATATATGCTTAGGCTGTCTCAATAATTGACTTTAAGCCAATATGAGCATATGCTAAAATAGAAAAAAAAAAAAACACTCCATCAGTTCATTTTTTCAATTATCTTTTATCCCATTTAAAGGAGATATATTAATTTCTTTCCAAGTATGCATAAGTATCAACAAATGTAGTATTAAACTAAAACTAATTTTGGAATAAAAACCGTTAAAAATGTTTGACTCGTGAACTTGCAACCGTGGTCAATGTGCAATTGCTTAGTCCTCTCTTTCACAAGCAACCATAATTTTGCGAGGGAAAAAAACATTTTTACTTTCGCCACATAGAAATTTATAAAAAGAACAAAATATATGTTATAAACAAAGAAAATAACACAAAATCATTATCCATATTGAATTCACGAATAACTATGCAATTATATTCAGATCGATAACATTTGCGTCGCAACTTGAGGAAATTCTAAGTTATAATTTAATTCTCACTATTAGTTTAAGAACACACAAACAAATATATATAAACTAAAGGATGCTGCAATTTTTTTGTGTTTTGGAGATTAAATTTGAATATTTCAAAGAGAATTGTGAAATGGGGATCACTCAAAAAATCCCTTGTTTACGCATGATTTGCTAATGACATCACCTGAGGGCGAACTGAATAATTCATCTCTCTTTCAATTAACTCTGTTTATCAAAGATAAGAACTTCGGCGCATTATTTGGACAGATGTTTTAGAAACGATAATGGCACGTCGGATTATATTGATTTGCTTGAGAAAGCTGAATCGATGTCATTTTGCTTTTCTGAAATTTTAATTCTTCCATTTTGCTTTTAATGCAGAATTATTCGTATTATATTATGATAATGTTAATTGGAGTAATATTCGTTTAAGAAAATATGGGATTATAGGAATGAGTCTTGTAATTTTAATAATACAATAGAGCTTGTAAGGTTATAGAACACTTATTGGTAAAGTGCTATAAAGGCATAATTATATTTGATCTAACATCATTGAAGTGAAAACACATGAATATCTTACTGAAATGAACATTAAAATAATATGGGATACCAGTTATTGAAATATTTCGTGAATAGTTTGTACATATATTGAATACGTAATAGCTTATAAAATTAGTGATAGCTAATTTAAGCATTATTAACAGCTCCTTTAAGTATGCTTTTGAACCATATTTACACAAATGTGACACAATAACAGAAATTGTATCAAAAAAAGGTAGAAGAGCTCCATGAGGCATTTATAATTTATAAATTTCTTTAAAGAATAAAAAGAAAAAGGGACTTAAGGTATACTAAGGATTAAAAGTTTCACATAATTATATGTCCGTGTGCTAATAAGAAATTATTTTAGATGAAAAAATATACAAATACTCATAAATGTGCTCCAAATAATTAAATAATGTGAGTGTAAGAAAACATTTCTGAACTTGTATCATGATTAGAATTAATACTTTGGTTGAGAGTTCATGGGTTCTTATAGTTTTAAATATAGACTCTCTTAGAATAATGAAAATTTTGCTTGGATATTAATCTTCGTAGTACCTTATTTGGAGAAATTATTGGAGGGTGCTATTTCTCCTCGATGATTATTCAATATTTTTCCCAGTGATAATCTGATACCTTATGAGGGGGGGGGGGGGGTTGAAAATTACACTGGCACATTTATCTCAAATTACATATATGTTTAGTCTTCCTCGTTTGTTTTAAAACTCTATAGCAGTTTCAATTGATGGAGCTACTAGAGCCATTTATCTTAAAATAAATCATCAATGGATGTATATGGTTAAATGAATGTTGGTGGAATGAAAGATTTTGTACGTTCACATTTGTTGGACGACGGACGCTCTAGTTATAGTTTTATTGAAAATCAATGTTTGGACATTTCAAGGTTACAGAAGTCAATTAATTTAGATTTCTTTTTACATTATTTTATGTAAGATCTATACTTTTAATGGATTTTTATTTAAAGCTTTAATTTGAAAAAAACGCAAGCTTTATCTTGAAATATGTTTAATAACGTTTGAATTTAATTTAACTTCGTATATTTTTTCTGTTATAATTTCTGTAATTGTCTCTATAATAAATATATTTATTATATTATTCAGATAATTTAAAAATATGGTTAATTCTCTTCCATAAACATTTCAAATTCCTGAGTATTTATTCATTATTTACTTTAACCAAGCATTCAATATTTCTTTATAACTCTTCACCGACTAATATAAATAAGGATCTGAGGCAATAAAATTGAGGATAAATGCTTCTGAGGCAAAACTTTGGTGATAAAATTGTTTTTTTTTTTTTTTAATTTCAGAAAATAATTTAAAATATTTCATACGATTATATATCAAAAAATTAGAAAATATTATCTTCTCAGGATAAATTTTCTTTATATTATTTCAATGCAAAGAAAAAAAACAAGTTCCTCTGAAAAAAACCTAGAAAATATTATCTTCTCACGATAAATTTTCTTTATATTATTTCAATGCAAAGAAAAAAAACAAGTTCCTCTAAAAAAAAAACCAAGTTCCTCTGAAAAAAAAACCAAGTTCTTCTGAAAAAGAAACAAGTTGCTTATTTAAATAAGTTTATATATATATATAGTTCTTATATTTATCTATTCTTATATGCAACTGAAAAATTATTCAGATAGTGCATTCTAAAAATAAACTTATCGTTTAAATCTTTTCGATTACTGCTATTAAGTATATACTGTGTTATACATTGATAGTCATTGTATAGTATAGTATAAATGCTTTTTAGAGTGTTTGAATAATTTACTTATGTCTGTTTTTATTCTAACATTACATTTATAAATTGGGAAATTAATTTTTTATATTTTCCAAGATTTATATTTTATGAAGCTTTAAAAACTTTTAAATTAAATATCAAATTCTAAATTTTCAAAATGTAATGCATCTAAAGAAATAATTCCGTAAAAATAATGCATTCCTATATGCAAATTCATAATAATTATTAAGAAACAAATTTTGGATTTATATTAAAAACTATCTCGTTCTTATTTATTTAGTTACAATATCCTTAAATTCTTCCTTTGTTTTAAAAAAGCTCATTTCTTGTAGAATAACTTTAAAGCTTATCATTGTAAGTTATAATCTTAAAACTGTAAAACAAGTGCTTATGTAATAGCTGAAAGTATGATTATTTTGCATCCTTGAGAAGTTCGTTCCAGTTTTTCTAGTCTTTTCTAATTTCTAAATAAGTTTTTATTCTATTCTGTCAAGTGAACTTTATCTTTTTAGCACAACTTTATTTGCAAAAATGTTAATGCACATTTTCCAGGAACTGAAATAAACTGTATATCTATTTTAAACTTAGAATTGGACTCTTGGAATCAGTCGAGTTAAAAAAAATGTTTTAAAATTATCTCATTTTTAAAGAAAGCTGTCGCCCGCAATCAATGCATCTATTAACTTGAATTAAACTTTGAAATGTTGTCTTTGTACTGGAGATAATTTCTAACTTTGAATATTATTTAATTTAAACTCATTTACTCTCTTATTTTCGGTATAAGCTCTTTCATCGTCCTGCTTAAATTAGCTATGAGACTTACCAATATTTTATCTCTGAATCTAAAAATCTTAAGTCCTCTCATTTTAAATAAAATGCCTATTTTAATTCCTTATACATTTCTTGTGAATTTGGCACACGAAAAGTGAATTTGGCAAGTTGGTCACTTTTCTCGAATTCTAGATCAACAAAAGCTATGGAAACAACGTTTTAGCTCCATATCACAATTTGGCATCATGTTAGCTTAATAAAATCCTGAGCAATTTACTTTTTTTGGTTGTGTAACTAACAAAACATACAGGTCAAAATAAATTACAGCCATTTTGATGAACATAAAAAGCTAACTAGAAGTTGAATAAATCAATGAAACTCATTGATATTAAATGTTCAGATGATTATTTTTGAATCTAACTTGAAGATGTTCAATATGTAAATTCATTTAAATTGAAAAAAATTACAGTTTAGAATAATAACAAGTTCTTAACTTTAAAAGTCTCCGCATCTTTTAAATAATCTAATTTAATTCAATACATTCTAAAATACATAAATATCCAATTTACCAAGAGCAATTTTAATGTAAACTCTATAAAGGAGCCATTTTTTGCCTTAAAAGTGCCTTCTTTTCCTTGGAAAGCAAACTATGTAACAGTAAATATGTATCATCCATAAAGGAGCGGTAAGTTTCACAAAAATACTTTTTATTTGCATTGATAAGGCAAATAACAATAGCAAATACCTCAGGGAAAAGAATGAGGATGAAAAAATGGAAGAGGACGGCTAGACAAACATCTGTTTTTGAAAATGAGCATCTGGAGTGTTAGAAAAATAATAATCAACTCTTCGTAACGGATTTTGTTAGAGCGAATAAAAAAAACATTGAGATAAACGTATTAGGTATATTGTTCTAAACATTGTGATACATTTCAAAAGGTTAATTAACAGAAGAGAGAAACATGTATACCCCCTTCATGAAACGGGTGGGTTTTTTTTTTTTTTTTCTTTTTTGAGCGTTTGAAGCTCAGTTGTCTTCTTTTATGACGTCAATAACAAGCGAAGGTATTTCAGGTAAACTGAGAATTACTAAAAATTACGAATTCTCTAAAATCTATCTGTAACGAATATCTCTGAAGAAAAAAAGTATGACAGTCTATTCTAAAAAATTTAAAGAATTAAAAATCCAATAGAAACTTAAAATTCAAGTAATTGTAAAAAAATTGTTACCGTAAAAAATTGTTACTGTAAAAAAATAGCTGAGTAATTCATTTGTCAATAAAATACGTTAATATTTTTTTTAATGTAGGAAAAATATTCGATCTTCCAGAACATCTTTAAAACTGACATTGAGTAATTTTTCATATTTTTATAAATCATCAAAAATTCTAGATCCATCGGTGGTTCACTTACTAAAAATTATTGTTTCTGTACTTAAGTTACATCAAACCTGGTTAATGTTCTTCTTAAAAGGTGAGCCTGAAAACAATTTATCTCAATAAGTAGTTAATAATAAATAAAGTTGAGTATTCAACGAAAGTATTCAATACCATATTGTTTAAAAAGAGTTGTAGCCAAACGTATACTCATGGTATGACATGAAATTGATGACTCTATTTAAAATCTTAGTCAATAGTTTTTTTAAAAAAAATTGATATTTATTGTTAGTTTTGATTTTGGACCAAAAGTTTATAAAAAAATCTCATATTCTAAAATCAAAGAAATCTTGAATAAAAAATTTAATACTATGATCTTTTCTAAAATAGAGGTATCACGCTAATGAACAAACTCAAACTTATTGAAAAATTATAATATTTTTCATAAAATTTATTGTGAAATAATTAGGCTTAGTCTATATTTTTCATATCAAAGAATTATATTTCTTAATTTTGAATTTCATTTAATAAGTTATTTAAAAATAATTTTAGACCACACAAACATTAATTAAGCAATCACGATGATACTTTTTTGTAGATTCAAATCTATTAGATTTAAGGAAAGCTTTTTACTTATTAATGTTTACTTTAAGAGGAATTCAAGGAGGTATCAAAATGTAATAAAAGAAATGAAATAACTCATTTCACATTCTGCAAATTACTTCTGAAGAGATAAAGAATTCGTATTTTTCATTTTGGATGTTTTTAAAGCTTTATTCAAATTTCATTGTTATTTTATAAGGCTTCAATTCAAAGATTTATTCGTAATTACTCAAAATATTGGTACAATGTACATATGTGAAGAATTAAAAAAAGTTATTTGTCTTGTTTAGATTAAGTAGATTTCTCAGAAGATTCTTCATTTTTATACTACAGCAACGAAAGAAGATTTGTTAAAACGATAAATGGATACAAAAAATTATATTTATTGCAATTTTGTTCTCAATGCTTAGTAAAATTTTCACTCTTCCACTACGGATAACCGAATTTTTTTCTGTGAAATGTTTCCTGATTTTTTTTCTTTGAGAAAATGGCGAATTTGCTTCTGTGTAACTGAGTGATTACTCTGCGCGGCATTAATTATATTAAAACTTATAATTTACAATTAAACTATGATGCTTCCTTTAGACTTGAAGTAAAGAATTTAAGATATCGTATTTTTTTATATAAATATCCTTAGAAGAAAAAGAGAATAACGTGTTTCTGTAAGAGAACTCAATCTAAAAGTCAAAATAATTATATTAATGTACTATAAACAGGAATTCCATCAGTTGGAAGTGAAGAATTAAAAACAAATTGAGGTTTCAGTTTTAGGTGTTTCTTGCCGTGATTTTATAAAACACAACTGGAAATTTATATGACAGGAAATCTCTCAGCAGATAAGTTAGAGGCTATGTTGGAATTTTCCATATTTTCTCCAAAATCCCATGTAAATCAAATCTTGTTTGGGTTCTATTTAGCAATTACCTTTCTAAAAACAAACTAAACGATGTTTTCTATGATTTTTGTAATGCTTAACTATTGCCGTATAGCAAAAAACACATTCTTACTAATACTATATTTTCTTAAATTCCAATATAAGTCATATTAGATCTTTAACTAATAATCCAAATGTATTTAATTGATTGTATACTCCATTATTGTCTCTTTATGATTTTCGATAGAATAGAGAACGTATTCTGAGAAATTATATCAATACATCAAAATCAGTCAATAAATTATTAAATCAGAAATATGCACGTTTTTTAAAAAAAATATACATGGCAGAGGTAGCCTAGTGGTTATGGTTGCGGACACACGCCAGCGTTGTTTCGTCGAATAGTGGGTTCCAGTCCTGAATGCCATTTGAAGATCCACCTTGTAACAGGTCTTATGCACGTTAAATCTGTCCAGATTTCAAACCCTTCCATTGACGTGGTTTTGAAGAGGTCGTCCTCGCCTCTGGACCGAGGTTCAAAATGACGAGATCCATCACCAAAAGCCCTCCTGTTGCTTCTAGGCTTGTTTTTAAAAAACTATCAGTCAGTCATACTTAAAAAGTTATATGAAAAATATGTGAAGTAATTTTTTTCAAATAATCTCAAGTTACCTGATAAAGGAGAAAATACTCAAAATACAAAGTTATCATTGAGAAAAATTAAGAAATTAAAAAATAGTACTTTGTATTAATATTTTAATTTCAATATTTTTATAGTAAAAATGAGAAATTCATTTGACTATCTATTATATGTTGAAGAATAATCAACATTAAACAAGACCTGAAGAAAATATAAGGCGTGGCCATTAAATGACGAAACTGACGCTATAAAAACATCCTTTGAATTAATACATATTTACTTATTATTACCTTCAATATACACCACTTCCTATACATCTTCCATTGTTCGAAACAGTGCTGGAAGTAATCTTGTGACGGGTCTATCCGCGACCTTGTCACTAACAGTCCTCAAACAATTATTTGAATTGAAAAGCTTCCTCCGAAGAAGAGGACGTGATCATGCAAATTATTACGATATATATAGTATGGGCTTTCAAGAAGGAGAAGAGAGAGATGAGAGAGAGGACAGATTTGTAGCTGAGCAGTTAATAAATTAAGTATTTTAGAGATGTCGACCCTTCCTTCCGACTTCCCCACACTGAGGGTTGAGAGAGAAACAACCTTACAATGGTGCCCCGTTTACCCAAACCCCGAGATAGGAGTCGGCTACAAACTGTGATAAGGAGGTCTGAGAGAATACAGACGCGGATCCGATGTTTATTAAATGATCAATATATTAATCACAGTTTTCCTTTTGCCTCTAATAGTAATTCTGGGCACTGTAATCACTCTGTTAGAAGGGGTGCGAGCACCAGTTATTATAAAAAGCCGTATAATCAATATGGTCTATGGATCCGAGTGAAGCTAGGAACAGATTTAGTGTGTGGTAATATTGAGAAATTGTTTGAAGAGATTAGGTGAAATACTAAGATTCAACAGGATAGATGGGCAAAATATTATAATAAAAGCACACGGGAAGTTCAAGTTGATGTTAAGGTAAAGGATTTAGTATTGGTGCAAACACATCCTATGAGATTGGCGAGCAAGAGGATTGCGAGTAAGTTTAAACCTAAATTTGAAGGCCCATATGAGGTAATGAAGGTTGAGCACAACAATGTGGTTATTTGAAAAGGGGGTAAACTGATAATGGTGAATGTAGATCAAGTACGGATTTATTACCCAAGAGAAAGGAATGAAGGTGTTGTAGACACAGACGGATTGGAGGGTGAAGGGTCTAGGGCAAAACAGGCAGAAACTGAGGGTAGCAAAGGTCTAGCCAAGAAGGAAATCTCTAAAAAGAAACAATGGCAAGGTAAGAGAATGAGAAGTGAAGGGTCGACTGAATCTTCTAATAATCACGAAAGTCGGCATCAGAGTAAAAGGAAGTTACCAGTGAGAAGGAACGAACGAAAACGTAGAGCGCCTTCTTCATTAGTTGAGAATATTGAAGTTAAAAGACGACCTCATGGGAGCTGTAAGTGGAGAAAGAGGCCAATCCCGGTATCACTTCCATTAGGTCCAGGAACAAGAAAGATGATCAGGAGAGAAGCAGCTGACGAAAATCAAGTCCTGTCTGGAAGGTCCAGTCCCTGTCCATCTCGAGGAGCAAACGTCGAAAGTAAAGTCCTGCCTGGGAGGTCAAGTCCATATCCCCTACGCAACAGATTGCGCATCAGCGACAGGCAAGCGGCAACAGGAAGGACAATTCCATACCTGACAAGAGCCGGAGGAGTAGAAACACCAAGGAGCAGGAGTAGATTTCGGCCCTACAAGTGACTCAACTGTGATGATAGTAAAATGAAAAAGATTATGTAAAATGTTCTGTTGTTGATTGTATAAAGTTCTGGTTGTTAGTTATTTAATTATGTTTAAATTTATTAACGTAATTTCTATCGGGTCGTTAAGACCCTCAAATAAATCACGTTTTCTTCATGGAGGGGGTTGTGACGGGTATATCTGCGAACTTGTCACTAACAGTCCTCTGGAGGAATTTACAGTCCTCAAACAATTATTTGTATTGGAAAGCTTCCTCCGAAGAAGAGAACGAGATCATGCAAATTATTATGATTATATAGAATGGGCTTTCAAGAAGGAGAAGAGAGAGGAGAGGAGAGATTTGTAGCTGAGCAGTTAATAAATTAAGTGATTTAGAGATGTCGACCCTTCTTTCCGACCCCACACCATTACAATCTTATGTCAGTTCTTTCAGGATACGTGCAGCTTTCTCTTTCACAACTTCAAAGGATGCAAAAAAATTTTAATGCAGATTTCAACTTAGGAAACAGACAGAAGTCGCATGGCACAAGATCCGGCGAATAAAGCTGATGGTCCAGAACTGCGATGCTGTACTTGGCTGGAAACCTCTTGACAGACAATATCTTGGTAGAGAATTCATGATTTGTCTTTCCTCAATTAAGATCGTTTTTTCCTTATTCTTTAACGTATTTCAGCAAGAATGTGAAGGTAGTGATGTTAATTAATAGTTTGATCTTCAAGAAATCAATGAATATCGAAAAATCCCACAATCCCATGAATATCGAAAAAAAAAAGCAATCATAATTGCTTTGTATTTTGATTTGCTTATTCGAGTTCTTTTGGCTCTCGGTGAAGATGGATTCTTCCAGTACATGGATTGGCGTTTTGTTTTAGGATCATAAGTAAAAACCCAAGATTCGTCACGCGTTATTATCTTACAAATAAGTTTGGTGACATTCAAAGTGTCAGTACAAACAATTTTGTGAGTTTTTTGTGATTCAAACGTGAGATTTTCTGGCACAATTTTGACTCACACTTTGTGCATGCTAAAAAAAAGTTGTCTTATCCTTATTTCATTTATATCCCATACCATACGTGAAGAAAGCACATTTATTTCGAAGATTTAGATTTGTTTTAAATTAAATTTGCAGCTCTTTAAAATTCAAAATTTGCCCCATTTTTAATATTTATGGCAAATTCTTTAAAAGTGAAAATTAGTTCAACAAACTTTATTTTCATTGATATCTGTCTACAGAATCGAAAAGCTTTTGTAATTTAACAATAGTAATTTTAAATCTATCTTAAAGGAATTTAATTTCAAAGTAATTTATTTAATTTTTAAATACTGTCAATATATATATATGTGTGTGTATCTTCATTATTTTTGTTGAGTCTTTATGTAAGCGGTGATAAATATCCAAAAACAAAAGATTTAATCAAATGAATAATATATGCCGTAAAATGTTGAGTTCTCGGGAAAAAAAAGAAAATTTTGAGCTTATAAATTTTGAAAAATTTGGCGGTTTAGAGTTTTTTAATGCTTTTGAAAACTTTATGCGCATACTTAATGTATTTACATCAAAGTTTATTCATACTACATGAAAATACATTCAAGTTTTTATTTGTATTTTAGTTGCCAACTGTTAACTGAATACAAGAAAATCTCTTTATACCCAGCGTATAGTTTTTAATAAGTCAGAATTCTTTTGCATTCAGTATAAAGCGGAAAACACTACAAAATATTACAGTATTATTCAATTACTATTTTTCCAATTTTATTTCTTAATAAGCGTATGCTTAATTTGATGGTCAAAGACGCACAATTTCATTTATTAAAAAACTCTGTTTCAAAATAACAAGTCATTTTTAAAGCTACAAATTAATTTTAATAAAAAAAGTTTTTATATCAGTATTGTTATTGATTCCAAGTGTTTTTTAAATCTTATTATTTATATTGATTTTTAAAAAAAACTTTTATAAAATTGAAATGCGCTGCTTGAAACTCCAAGATATTAATTAAATAGAAAATCAATTTTATTTTCTGCCATTTTATTAAGCAGAACTTGCATCAGAATGATCTCCAAAATATTTTTATAAGACTTTAATTTCAGTATCGCCTAAGCTTTTTGTCGTAACGTCTTGACACACACATGCGCGAGCAAGCGCACACACACACATAAACAGTATATATTGCTTGAACAAAAAAGGAAAATTTAAAAGAATTTAGAAAATCCCTTGTCCTTTTTATATAAGTTCAATAATTAGACAATTGCAAAAAAAAAGAAATTCCTTAAAAAAAAAAACTACATTATGTAAAATTGTATATATTCAAGTGAAAGAGAAAATTAAAACATTATTTGAGACACAAGTTTTTGAAAAAAAGAAACAAAAACTTTTCTTAATCAATTATATGCTTCCACAATTTGTAATCCCTTCATAACATTGCTATTTATTACAAAAAGGTTTTGAACTTTTTGATCTGTAATTGAAGTCTCCAATGTCAAAAGACTAGTAATGAAAAAATCTTTCGAAATCATTTAACATTTCCTAAATTCTATTAAAAAAGCACCTCAAAATCTCTTTGACAGTTTAAATTGATTGCGAAAAGCGAAGAAAAAAAAGTTTAAACAGTCAACAGTCACTTACAGCAGATCCTTCTTTCCTGTTCGAGTACTTTGGCATCTGTTTTCCGAGTTAATAAAACCCTCTTTACTCTGTGAATGATTCTCTTTCTAGAATGCAATCCTCAGTCACGATTCTCTCGTTACCGTAGGTGAAAACGCTTTTAGAAAACTTATTGTAAACTGCTGCTGCTTCATTTTTCTCAAGTCCTTGAAATAAAGAAGTGGAAACATCGAGCTAATGAATAGCGATCATTCCGGGGGGAAATGCCCCAAAATATCATGCATGCGAAGAACGTCTTTTGCGAAATTACAGAATTTGGTCAGGAACTGTCAAAGGCACAAGAGGCTACTCTTTATAATTGAACGAGGGAGAGACGAGTTCTCTCTCTTTTTTTTCCTGACAGCAACTAAGTGCTTTTATAATTGGATCCAGAAATATTTTTGGTAGTTATATGTTTTTCAAACAAAATATATCAAATTTCTTACAGAACAGATAAAGAAAATAATAACATCATTGCAGCTCCTATTGTTCGGTATTTTGAGTGCATATTCAGATCAAGTGCTCAAAGCTTCCACTTGCACATTTCTTCATAAATCAAAAATCTATTTGAAACAGCCTATATGCTTCATCCATTTGAGCAACTGTCGACCTAAGCTGGCATTTCCCTCTCCATATTTCCGTTGCAGAATCTTGAAGCCCTTTTTGCTGCGCCGCTGCACATAAAATTACTACTCAATCAACTCTGCCATTAAACGTTATTTTCTGAGAAACGTTATTTTTTTGTCACAAGATATTTGTATGGTTACGCTCTAAAGAATTTTGTACAATAACTGCAAAGGTTTTTTTTATTTGTATTTGTAGAACTTAATTATCCCGAAAGCTCGTTAAGTACAAATTTCAAGAAATATAACTGATTTGAATTTAAGCACAGATAAAATTTTAATATTCAAATTTTGTGTTTTAAAATTTTTATGTTGTGAATAGATATAGTTTATCATGAATAATTGTTTAACCCTTACATTTGTATTGTTTGTGTCTGTTAAGAATCTGCTCTTTAATAGCAAATTAAACTTTCGAAAAATGATATGAAACATAAATATTGAAAGTTTATTTTTAAAACAATAGATCCCTGAGATTTCAATTTGTTCATTTTTAGTGAAAAATCGATTGATGATTATTTTCATAAAGAAAGTTTTAAAAATTTATTTCAGCTCAAAGCTATTCATTTTTAGTTCCCATTCAACTCGCATCCATATACAATTATGATTACTCAGTAAAAACGAAGAAGATTTTTTTTTAAATAAATAAAAATAAAATCAAGCCACATAAACAAATTTTGATGGTACGCATTAATATATAGATATTAAACAATTTATAAATATTTATATAGTTGTATTATATATACAGAAATATTTTCATACAATACATATTCTATTTTAAATGTAGTTATAGCTGAAACGAAAGTAAATGAAATAAATTTTATTAATCTCTTCATTATTATCTTTTTTTAGTGAACTATAAAGTTCGTGCAAATCTTATGAGTTTCATTTTAATCACTCTTTTAGGAAATTAATGTCGGATGACAGTTATCGAACATTTATAAAACTACAAAAAGAATATAAAAAATTTTCACATTAATCATATTCATGACAAAAACGTAAATTATAATATTTACAATTTTCCCGGTTGGAAAGACGCCAAAATGCGATAATTTGCCTTCTTTTTATAAAGTTGATCTGTATGACAAGTGAACGAAGAAAAAAAGGAACGCTATTTTCAAGAACTATTGCTAAAGTAATTACATCATTAGTATTATATGCGCTGCAGTAGGGTACAATTTTAGCAATTGTAAATTTGAAAGACATTTTCTGGTGTACTATAGTTAATTACAACTCGAAACATATCATTTTCAGTGTCTTTCATAGGAAAAGAAACTGCTTGTGTTGGGGGTATGAGTGTGTGTGGGGGGGAGGTGTTTTATGAGGTTATATAAGGTTATTTGTGGATTAGGATTAAAAATAAAGAAAATGTTGTATATATATACGTTCACTTTTTTTTTTTTTTTTTTGTAATTGAATGCATTAATAGTTTGAAATATTTGAAATAAAAACATAATGAAACTATATTTTTGAAAAGAATGAAAATTCAAGCTTCTAAATACATTCGGGACCCATTAATAATCGACTTAGTAACTCGCTGCATGCTTTACAGATGTTTTTCTATGGCTTCCTCGGTATTCGATTTGCACCATCCCTAAGCATTGTGGTATCATAATTTTTATTTTTCCTTTTATGAAATTCAGATGAAGAATCTTTTGTTTGAATGGCATTACGACTTCCTGTTCAGAACAGATATTAATATAATTTTTTTATTTCCATTTTATAAATGTGAACCAACATTTCTCGGAAAATGAAATATTGCTATTTTTTTCTCTAAAAGATTATTGTTGACGCATGTGCGCGCCTCCTACCGGTCCTCTGTTAAAACTAGGGAGAAGCTGAACGACTTTCAGCAATAACGGACGTGGGTAGCTACTGTCGCACTGACACCCACAATAACTGTAACAGAAGTTATTGTTACAGTTATTGTCAGTGCGACAGTAGCTACCCACGTCCGTTATTGCTGAAAGTCGTTCAGCTTCTGCCTAGTTTTAACAGTTGACCGGTAGGAGGCGCGCACATGCGTCAACATCCCGCCCGGCCTTGCCATGTTCTCATGCAAGAACTTAACAATTTATGTAAATTATTAAAATACAACATTTTTTTAAAAATTAATTATTACAAGTAAATAATAAGTGAATTAAATTCACAACTAAATATACCACATTAATATTAAGTAGAGAAACAGTTCAAACACAGAAACAATGATGAAATATATAAACATAAAAAAATAGCCAATATATAGTAAATAATTCGATACATGATACAAAAATGCAATAAATTTAAATTGGTAATGTGATATATAATCATACATTTTTAACTTTCATTAGGTAATACACTTAGTTTATTAATGGACCTTTTAAAAGTACCGTTACTAGTTTTGATGTCTGCAACTCTAACTTTTTTATCCATTCCCGGATAAATTTCTACAACTCGTCCTAATAACCATTTACAAGGAGGAAGATGTTCTTCCCTAATTAAAACCATATCTCCTACTTTAAAATTTTCTTTATTAACTATCCATTTTTTCCTTTGTTGCAGGTTATTTAAATATGATAGGCTCCATTTTTTCCAGATCGTTTGAACAGACTTGGTTGTTCTTCTCCAAGCCTTTAGACGATTTGTTTCACAATTTATAAGAGATGGTTCTACTATAGCTGTAATCGGTCTTCCGATTAAAAAATGAGCTGGCGTCAAAACCTCCAAAGCGTCTATGGCGGCTGAAAGTGGAGTAAGGGGTCGAGAGTTCAAAATTGCCTCAATCTGAGTTATTAAAGTTAGTAATTCTTCATAACTAAATTTTGAATTTCCCGCAACGCGCTTGAAATGGTATTTGAGTGACTTTATATTAGCCTCCCAAAGACCTCCCCAGTTAGGACTTCTAGGGGGAATAAATGACCATTCGATGTTTTCTTCTGCGAAAAAGGTAAAATAGAGACTCTTATCGATCTTTCACCAAATTAGTCAAAGCTTTCAATTCCCTGTTAGCTCCAACCATGTTGGTCCCATTGTCCGAAATTATTTTACGGCATTTTCCCTTTCTCAATATAAACCTTTTCAGTGCCGCTATTAGTGCTTGAGAAGTTAAGTCACTGATTATCTCTAAGTGAATGGCCTTTGTTACAAGGCAAATAAATATACAAACATATACTTTAATTTCAGGACCTTTCCTCTGATATTTATTTTTGATAAGAAAGGGTCCACACAAATCAATAGCTGTTGAATTAAACACTTTATCAGGAGTAATCCTTTCCTTTGGCAAATTACCCATTTTTTGAGAACATATTTTAGGATTTGCTTAAAACATTTTATACAGTTATGAACAATTTTTTTACAAACATTTCGCCCATGGATAGGCCAAAATTTAAGTCTAATTTGATAAAGCAAATTTTGGGCTCCAAGATGAAAATACCTTTCATGATAGTAATTTACAATCATTTCAGTCAATTTACTTTTTGCTGGTAGCAAAATAGGATGTTTACCTGAGAACGGGAGTTGCGAATTTTTGAGTCTTCCTCCCACTTTTATGATACCTTTATCATCTAAAAATGGGGACAAATTTAAAATCTTACTTTTATGGCAAATATCATCTCCATTTCGCATAGCTGTCATTTCTGTATGAAATGACCTGAGTTTTTCTTGTTTTAATAAAAAGTATTCTGCTTCCATCATCTCCTCTGATGTGAGTGGTCCCTCTTTCTTATTTCCAGGATTTTTATAATTGAATATAAACCTGAAAAGGAAACTTAATACTCGAACAATAGTTAGAAATATATTACTACAAGTAAGTAAGTGATCAAATAGTTTGATTTAAATTTAAAGTTAGTACAACATTTTCTTTTGAGTCCTTCGATTTCAGTTCAGGCAAATACTCTTCTTCATTAAGTTCTGGACACTCAGAATCAGTACCTGAGAGTTCATCAAATTGCAAAAATGATGGACCATTCCACAATTTATCGTCAGATAAAAGGGAGTCAGCACTAAGTCCCCTAGACAAGAGATCTGAGGGATTGTCCTTTCCAGAGCAATGAAACCAAGAATCTGGGTCCGTTAACTTGGTGATCTCCTACACTCTGTTGGCCACAAATTGTTTCCATTTCTTCGCAGAACCTTTAATTCAGAACAGAACTATTTTGGAATCTGTCCAGTGGAACACTTTGCATTCCTTTTTCTTGCGGATGATTTCTTGCACCTTAGAACTCAAACGAGCCGCAACTAAAGCTCCTAAGAGTTCAAGAAGGTAAGGTAATAGCCTTCAGTGGTGCCACTCTCGTTTTTGAAGTGAGGGGATTTACAAGCACCTCATTTTGTTTTTTCACTTTCACATAAATTGATGCTCCATAGGCAAGTTTAGAAGCATCACAAAGATTGTGGATTTTCGATGAATTGATATTTATCCTCGAATCTCGTAAAATCAAGAATAACCACTGAATTTGATTTGTTTAACAAGGTAATTTTGCTCCAGTTACTCCACCTTTCCAATATTTTGGGGGATAAATCTTCCATTAACATAAGCTTTAAATGACTTTCAGCAATAACGGACGTGGAGTAGACTACTGCTCACTGCACACTCCACATACATCTTAACGGAATCTGAACGACTTTCACTAATAACGGACGTGGTAGTAAATGCTGTGCGTGGACACCCAATAATACTTATGATTGAATAATATGCTTTTATTGTTAAGGATTTAAAAAGAATTTGTCCAAAAAGAACTGGACTGTCCGCTACAATAATTTCCCCAGATACGATGTATTTCAAGATTTCACGGTCAGGGTGATTAGCTGTACGTCTAACTATATTGCATGTATTCCATCCATGATGCTGTTCTTTAAAATCAGTGCCTTCTATATTTTCCTTTATATATAATAATGAAAATTAAATATAATGTGTGTGTGTGTGTGTGTGTGTGTGTGTGTGTGTGTGTGTGTGTGTGTGTGTGTGTGTGTGTGTGTGTGTGTGTGTGTGTGTGTGTATGTGTGTGTGTGTGTGTGTGGCCTGTGTGTGTGTGTGTGTGTGTGTGTGTGTACTATAAAGAGCAATTTTATAAAACTTTTAATAAAATGAATTTTCTGTTTGAATACAAAAAATTACATTATTTGGGAAAAACATGCAGGTCAAAATTTAGATTTTAATCAAATCCTTAAGGTTTCTCATCGTTATAAAAATATCATCACAAAATCTTAAACACAATATGATTTTTAAAAATATTATTAAAGAGCTCAAATATCATTTTCTCAATCGCGGAAACATTTGAACTCAATAAAAAATATTTCATCTTGTATTACATTTTGTTTATTTGCAACTTGGCCAACAACCAACTAGGAACAGGAGCTAAGCGTTTCTCAAAATGATGCAATCTCACTCCATCTATCTAGAACACAGAAAGTGACGAAGGAAAATAAAACCAGCCCACTCCTTTTTTTTTTTTTTTTTTTTTTTTTTTTTTGCATGGGGGAAAATTATTTTCCCACCTCCCCAAAGGAAGATTTCACCTAAAATAGAAATGGACAAAGTCGTTATTCTTTAGCCACATAATTAATGAGAAAGTAGCCCAGTGTGTGTGGACGACGACCTACTATCGTTTTCTTTCTTTTTCCGATCTATTCCGAACCCGGATGTCCACCTGCAGTAGCGATATTTCTAACTCTCGAGCAGATTTAGTAGGTCAGTGAGATAAATCCATCTTGTCCTTATCGCCGTCTCATACCTAGAAGGCAATAGAATTTCCACTTCCTGATAGAACACGGTATTGATAACCTTCCTCTCCCGAAGCATTTTGTTACCGCGACAGACATACGTGCATTATCTCCTGTAGCGGTTCTGAAACTTTCTGTTGCAAGCCATTACTTTGGTTTGGAGGGGGGTTAAGTATTTAGTTAAAAATGGCTCAGGGCCAAACACTCTGAGAGTGCGATACAGAATTTCTATTAATCATCATCAAATATGTTCGTGATGTGAGCTCATTGCCGAATGGGGTGAAATTGATTATATCCGACTTCCATGTTCTCCAAGACATTTTAAACCAGGCCGCTGTGAATGCATTATTGGTTTCTTTCGGATATTTTTATTCCTTATTATAGATCATGTGTTTCGACGTGTGTGTGTTGTTATGTGCCGATGTGTTGTGTTTTGCGTCAAGTGTTTCTTGGGTTATCTGAGACGATTGTTTTTAAGAGTTTAGTTCAGTAACTTTCCCAGGAATTATGCTTCAATTAAACATAATTCTTTGCTATTTTTATTCTACCTATATTTAGCTTCAAAAAATCATGATTTTTAAAGAGATAAAACAGCTTACTGTGTGTGTCAAATAAAAATATAAGATTGCATAATTACTGAGAATGCTTAACGGAATAAAAACGTTCAAATGTCGAATGTTAAATGTTTGGGAGTTTTGTAATAATCAGTCCTCAGGATAATTCACTACAAGAATAATCATTCATCATAGATAATGCAATTAATTTTTAACTTTAGATCAAATAATAGTACATTAATGCTTTTCATCTATTGGTATCTCTGAAATTTGTTTTCATTATCATTTCTTAGACCTACTGAAATGAAAAAGTTTTAACGCTTGTTATTATAATCCTATCTTTATGAAATTAAATATTAGCAAAGTTTCTTAGAGTTCATGACTTAAAATAATAATGGAAATGTGATAAGGAAGAATTATTGTTGGTAATGTTTTTATGCAGCACTAGCGATTACTTTTCAGACGATATAGTTAGGATGTCCAAGATTATTGCATCAAAGAATGGAAATATAAACAAAAAACATGTTCTTATCTTATGAAATTCAGAAAACTGTTATTAGTGCTCGCAGATGTGTGGATTACACGTGTATCTCTTATCTTACAAAGTATCTAAATTCATCTAATTTCACCCAACGACGAATATTATTTAATTTTCCATTATTTTTGTAAATACATGCATTTTTATATTTACATATATTGCACTATGTAACAAAGAAATATGAAAACATGAAAATTTTCATCGCTAACAAATGAAAATGATCTTAAAAAGGAGCCCTCCATTTTTTTACAATTTAAAAAATGACGAAAATCGTAAATTTTCCTAAAAACCAACAAAAATGCGTTCTTTGTAAATAACTTTTCTCAAAATTTCCGTATTAAGTGCATCTGATAGCTTTCAATTTCTTAATTTATTATCATTACTTATGACACGCCTTAGAGCACAATAATGAGTCATTCTTTCAAATACGCACATAACGTCCCATCACTTTCATATTAAAGCTCTTCAGAGCTACAGACGATTGAGAGATTTTCTTTTGTATGATAATCATACTATATTCAATTATTTCAGTCAGAAGTTTTAGCTATTGGTTCCTCTACGAATATACTTATTCCTTTTACATTCTAAGGATATGCCGCGGTATATGTCTTAGTTTGCCGGACAGTTTTTGATATATTTGGAGACATTTTACTTGGGAAAGATAGCATCGGAAACTAACAGTCAAGGCTAAGCAAGTTTATAATTTTTTACTGTAGGTGTCTTCCTTATAGGGGACTGAAAATAAAACATTGGATCTATAAATATCTTCATAACTTGTTGTTTTGACTTACTTCATTAGATGAGAGGGAAGAAACATCGTTGGATGCCATCTGCGATTCCTATGATCTGGCGAGAACAGTTGAGTCATGCAGAGGATTGTTACTTTTCTCTTAGAAAAGTGGATGGAAATTCAGGTAAAACACTACCTGATATACAATATTTTATGTTCCATATCAAAATACTACCTGAATTGCCTGAGTCTTCTCCACTTTCTTCATTGAAATAATTACAATTTACTGAAGAAACATTAGAAGAGGCTGAACCATCAGCATCATTTGATCAATCTTTCAGTCCAAAAAATATAAGGCAAGGCCACACCTAATTCAGAAAAGAAAATTTAACTACTTTGTCAGAAACCTGGAACTTACCAAACATTGATCGGAAATTTTAGAGGCTCCAGCAATAATACAATGCACTGATTACAATCTCTAGAATTATATCATATCACAAGAAATATAAGTAGTTTGTGGGTTATTTTAAATGAAATATTCCATGTCTATGTTCATTATATATAGTTGAAGTAATTACAATTATATATTCAACTTACAATTTCGATCAAATCTCTCAGGAAGGGAAGCTGTTCATTGACTCTTCTCCTAAAACAAGCCTTAAAATAGTATTGATATATAATACTAAATTATAAATATCGGTTGCACATTCAGTGGAATCGAAAGAAAAACGAGCGAGAGTCTGTGGTAGAAAAGGAAATACAATATGTGTCAACTGGCAATTTGTAAATCACAGACTGTAGATTGTGCTCGGACTTCAGCGTGGACTCACAAAATACTCATGCTTCCTGTGTCTGTGGGCAGTAGAGCTACCAATAAACACTGCAAAGACTGGCCTGCTAAACAGAGTTACATGCTGGGGCAACATAATGTTAAATATGCCTTCTGATTGGCCGAAAGCAGTTATTTCTTGCTCCTTTATGTATAAAGTAGGGTTTACTTACAGATTTCGGGAAAGCTGTGGATAATGACGGAAAGGTTTTTTTTTTTTTTTTTTTTTTTTTGCATACATCGAGAGTCATTTTCAAATGTAAAGGATGTTAAACTAAAAGAGAGAATATTCGTTGGTCCATAGATTAGAAAACTTTTCAGTGATCAAAATTTTAAGGAAAAGTTAATTACTTAAGAGATGACTGTCTGGATGGCATTCGCTTCTGCGGTTCCTGCTTTTCTGGTAAGTACCCAAACCAAAAACTATAAAGAATCAGTAACTGGACTTCTATACAGTTACAGGATGCTCACTCAAAATATACTTCCTGATTTTCCATTGGGACTATCCCTCCGATAACTTAAGAACTATAAGTGACGAAAAAAAAAGATACCATCAGAATATTCAAGCATTGGAACAAAAATACCAAGGGAGAATGGGCTCTCTATATGTTGGGTTATTTTTACTGGTTTCTCCTAAGAGTGGATAGGACACCGCTCGAGAGGTGACAACATAGGTGCTGTTTGGAAAAATACGTTCAGGCATTCCTTATAGTATATTAGTTACAGATAAGTAATTTTACTATAATTTTTGTTACCTTATAAAATTTAACACAAAACGCTGTTAAATTTTAAAAGTGTATTAATTTCAATTACATATAAAAAAAAATAATATAACCTTGAATAAATTAATATTGCATTGAAATTCGAAATTCAAATATTTGTTCAATGCCATTGCATTTCGTTACCCAATTTTGAATTTTGTTTTAAAACTCTCTCCGTATTTTATATCAAAAATTTACTTAAAAACATATTTCAATTCATTTCTCTAATGCTCTTTTTCAGAACAAAGCTGATATCTCTGACTCATGACTGGTCACTGTCACAGAAACGAGGTGGATGTTGCACAATTTTAAATTCTTTTTCGTATTCAGGGCAGTCAATTTAATAAGAAACATTTAAAACGACACTTATTCTAAAAATAAGTTACAATTTGTTGCCTAGTGTTATCTGTAATAAGATGGAATTCTCTCTCTCTCGTCTTGAAATGCATCTACATTCCTGATATAAATGTATTAACATATTTAGTACACTCTCTTAACATAACTTCGCATGCAAATGAGAACTACAAATAAATAAATGTTATCTTCGCATCCCTTCAATCATCCAACTTCATCATCATCCAGTAACGTCATTTTATTCAGTCTGTGAACTATGGAAGATTTTTTCGTGTTTAAATTATGATGGTGTAATGAAAACGTTTCGTCCTTCCGGATCTCGCCCAGAATGATAAGAGAATTATCAGAGGATGGTACTCGATCAGAGGATGACATCTGACACCTTACTCTCAAAATTTCCACAATGAATGCGTAAGCACTTAGAACCAGTAGCTGTTACTCTGCACATGAATCTCCGAATCAAAATTCGAATTCAAGGCACAATGATCCCCAAGCCTGCATCTGGGTCATGAGACTACCGTGATGCTAAAAAAAAAGGGGGAAATTGCGAGCGAACGCATAGTAATTCGCAGAGAATCTCCTTAATGTTGCATCTGGGTGAAATGAATTTTTCTCTTCTTCATTCCTTCTGCAAGAGTTTTTTGTTGTTCTTAAGATCGAAAAGCTCTATTTATTTACAACTATGCAAGGGACGTTTCAATTCTTCGAAAAACTTTTAAATCTCAACAATTCTTAGGATGATTTTTACTATTGTCAAAACCTTTTTATGAACAGATTCATTTTTTTAGGCAAATTTTTACTGAACTTTGAATTTTGATCTTTCTTATTAGCTTTTTTTTCTTGAGTATACTCTCATTTTACAAAGAACTATTACTTCGTGTCGCACTTAAGACTTTTATTGGATTTAATTTTCTGATACAATGATTGTAGCATTTTTTTTTACTTCTCAAATATTTTTGTAGTTTAAGCTCTCAAACTTTAAGTGAGATAAACCGGATTCCACCGATTTTTCAGGAATCTATGTTTTTTACTCGATATCACTGAATTGTAGTAATTTCTATGCACTTTTCTTTATCACAAATGACTTAAAATATAATTATAAATTTCAAATTTCTACTACAAGCACAACTGATTCTTGTGAGCTCAGTTTATTTTGAAAGCAGCATTCATAAATGATAGCGACTTATTCCAACAATGCATTAGAATTTTCTCTCAGTATTTATAGTTGGAAATCTTTTAATGTTTTTTTTTTCTGAAATATGTTATAATAGTATAAATAATTTTTTAAACATACCTGAATAAAACAACAAAAATTTCCCCTATGCATTGAATGTCTTTCGAGGATTGCATTAATCTTTCCAACAGCATTTGAAATTTATTATATAAAATCAATTTTCCCCTCATTGATCAGTTCTTACTACAAATCTTACCATCTTTGCCGAGTTTGGGAAGAAGAAATAAAGAACATCACTCACACGCATTGATAGCCAGTGATTAATTACCCTGTCCAACGGATTAAAGAAAGAAATGAAACAAAAAGAAAGAAAGCCCTCACCATCTGCCCATCAGCCGGAGGCGCAGAAGTCAACAAGACAAGAAGAAACGCTCAGGTGAGAAGATGACCCGATCAAGAACTTCCTAAGATGCGATAAAAAAAAAAGAAGAAAAACTAACTCACTGGTGACCTTGTTGAGGTTTGTGTTGTTTTTATACGAGGTTGTAAAGACGTGAGAATAGGGCGGAGTGTCGACCCGGCGGGATGAGCGTAATTACAACAGAAAACGGACAACGAACTTCCAACTCGGGAAAAGTTTTAAAGTGCCTGCGAATACTTTTAGATAAGTCGTTAAGGAAAAAGTAAACTCATTTGAAGTAATTTCCAAGAGTTCTATTAATGGATGTTTTTTGAGATGGGAGAAATATCAAATCGGAAGAGAGAACTTACAGATTCGTTCTAACCCGGGCTGATGTTGGTTCATTATAGATAAATATGTTCATAAGCTACCTGATAATTTTTTCCCTTCATCCGTAAATGTACTTTGAAGTAGTTTGAACTATTTATAAGATAACTGAAAGTTGAAATTTCGGAAAGCATTTGAGTCGGGTTTAGTGAGCTGAGTTATATATAAAATAATGTGTTGCTGAGTTCACAAGAGTAGCATCGAAGGGAATTTCTTATTATTGATTAATGTTCGTGTTTTGAAAAAAAAAAAATCCGGAGGATATAAAAAACAATTTAGATAAATACGATCAGTAATTTTCAAATGCATGCATAGTTATTTAAAAAAAAGAATTTATTACAGCCATATTAACATTTAAATGTAATCTGGAAATGTTAAAGATAAAAGAAACTCGTGAATTTTTGTATATAAAATACAGATTGTACATTCTGTATCTTATCATATTATTTGAAAACAGGTATCAATATTTTTTATTATTTTCTATTTGAAAAGTTACTAAATATCTATAGGGAGTAATGTATTGTTATATACATTGGATGAACTCACCAGCGTCGATAATTTAGTAATTTAAGCAAGCTTTTATTATGAATTTTTCGAAACCTTTAAAAAAAATTAAGCAGATGGGGACACGCGATTTTTCAGTAACGTCCAAAGAGATAAGTGCTATAAGTATTGTCTCTATATAAATATATTTACATCGCTGTTTTCTTATATGCAACAAAAAACTGAGAAATACATTCCCTTTTTATTGTTTGGAACTAAGCATTTATACTTCCTCAAAACACTGAAACAAATTATTGTAAAAAACATTTGATAAAGCTTTATGCAAAAAAAAACAAGAAAAAATTGCAGACAATAAAATTGATAGTTACAGTTGACTTAAAATTTCAGTGAAATCATTCTCACCAGAGTATTATATATTAATAATATGCTGATGTTCATCATCAAATGTTTCTTTACTTCTTTTTTTAGCATATAATACTCTAAAACGCATTTAAAGTTAACAAATGCTTTTAAATAACAACTACAATTAGATGACATGCAAAAACTACATAAAAGAGGTATGATTGTATATTCATACATCGAACGATAAAATTATTTTATTAGTTAATGACATAAAGGAAAACTAACACGAGTAAAGATGATTTAATAAATATTAATATAAAATGTGTTATGTCTAAAATTATTCTTAGTAAAGATAAATTACTGAATATTTATAGGACCCAAAAAAAAGTTTAACGAATTTCTTATAACTTGAATATTTTTGAAAAATTCAATTATAATTATTCTTTTCTAATGTTTCAAATATTAACATACATAAAAATCACCATCAGTGAAATGCAAAAAATATTAAAAGGACGTAAATTCGTTAAAAGGTTATTTAATATAAGATTTCGAAATTTAGTTTGCAAGTATTATTTAATATTTAACTTTAATATTTTAATTGCGACGGTGTGCTACTTTTAAGTATTGAATCTTAAGCATTACTGACTTACGCATATGCCCTGATCATAGTCTCCAGCCATAAAAGTTCACTCAATAATTTTTATTATTATGTTTCGAGCCATTTTTATTTACTTTTTGTTATTATTTTGCCATTTTATAACTTTCTTTTTACTTTAGACCATTTTTAAATACTTTCACTAATTTTTGTAATGATTTTTTCAATTGTTCGAATTCATTTTATCAGTATCTAGAGTATTTTTACGTTAATGGTTAATTTATTGCCTTGGTGTGGCATTATTATTGACATTAATTGTAATTTTTCTTGCATAGAATAGAATTTTACATGATATTCTAAATATACTCATCATTTAAATCATTTCGAGTCTCTTTTCCCAAATTCCTTAAAATAACTAGCTGAAAGGTTTTTGGAATTTTCAAAATCATTACCTAAAATCCTTAAAAACTATATGTAATGATTATTGCTTATTTGGTTCTAATCACTGATTAAAATAAGTAGTCTCTATGATGATACTCAACAAAACAAAAATAAAAATAAAAACAGAAGGAGTGAGATGTCATAACACAGTCAAAATTTTCTAAGTGTTTAAAATTAACGGAAATACTTAGAACAGAATCAAATGAAATAAATTTGGTTAACGTGAGGTGATTATTCAAATTTTAAGAATAGTATGAGAAAGTAAATCAAATTAACGCTAAATAAGTAGTTACATATGAATATTTTTACAATATTTGTTTCAGCAGTAGAATATTTTGAAACTTTATTCCACAAATTCAGAAATAGTCTTTTAGTTATAAGTAATCAGATCTTTATCATAATGTAATTATTTGATGTAATGATGAGACAGAAATAGGATAGTGGATTTCAGAGATAATATTTTTGTGTGTTCCGCAATTGTCATAATTATTTTAAGAAAGCAGTAAATGTATACCAAGAAACGCGCATTTTAATGTTCTGCTTAATCAGTGACTGGAATCTTTGCTTGATTGTCCTGTACGATTAGTTTTAAATATACCTGCAAACGATTGTAACTTTTCTGCTTATTTCCATTTTCGTGTTTCTATTCGTAAATTAATGTTAAATATAATTAAGTATTGAGGTTCGACAATGTCAACTTCGAGGTGGTACGTGGGGATATATATTGTTCAAGAAGAGAATCCACACGTTCAATGAAGATTTTCTAACAAATTAGACATATAGAACAGTTTAGGTTCTAAAAATTTTTAAAAAGAAAAGATTTATTTGAAAAAGGAAATAAAGAGAGATTTAGAATGATCTTACTAATAACAAACAAAGATTATTTTCAGAAAAGTAAGTATACACGATGAGCGCAGGGGATATCAAATAACTCCAATTGTGACTCTCTTTGAACATGAGTGGGATGAATCAAGGAAACTAATTTCTGATGGACGACCTTCATATAACATCAATAAGGTAAAGCTACTTTTTCTTCAATGGAAAGAATACCTGCCTACACAATTGGTGCGTAAACTAAAAAAAGGGATTGCGTTCAAATGTGAACATTGCGTAACTGCAATACAACCACACCTGTTATGAATGTTCGTGTATCAGTTTTTTTTTTTTTTATTATTTTTTATTTTTATTTTTATTCTTGAAATAAATCATATTTCTGCAATATTTTAATAACCTTGGGTTTCTGTATGTATATTTTCTCTTGTGAACTTTGTATCAAATATAACAATACGTGAAAATTCATTTTATATTATTAATATGTAGTTTTTGAACACAAATTTAAATTCAGAAGATCTTGTTAGTAACTGTTAAAGCACAATTCACCGTACCATGCAACAACATACCCTAAAGATTATCATTAATATTTTGTTCATGATCAATAAATTATGTTACATATAACAGAAAACGCATCTAGATTTTATTACATAGCGGCGATGCTAACATGCACTTAGAACACTGAGCGTGAAAATGATCAGCAACAATGAAAACAATGCGATGCATGCGAAGATCTAAAAAAGGCAACCTCATTGGCCAGAAAAGTTGTGGTGACGATTGTTTGGGTAGAGCAGGGGTCATAATCATAGACTGTTCGAAAAAGGAGAAATGATCAGTGCAAAATAAAGAAGTGAGTTACCCCATTCTCATTTCTAACACGGAGACCATTGAAACTGCCCTCGAATTTATATATACAAGAGGAATTTTATAAAATTTGCGAGTGTCTTTCATTGGGAAATGCTTAATATTTTTAGAAGGCTTTGACAAGTGCTTGTAAATATGTAACATATTAAATAAATATAAAATAATATTTTCTAATATGTATTTCCTACTTATAAGCTTATCCGCCATGTAACGGGACTGATGCATATTAAATGTGATTGAGGTCCCAAGTTCTCCCACTGATGATGTAGTTTGGACATTTGGAGAGGCCAGTAGTCCTCGTCACTTCACCAAGATTTAAAATCACGCATTCGTCTATAAAAGCTGAGATTGTGGTTGCACATCCCTTGACAAGTACACCCCAAAATTTCAGCCATTTTGGACGAGCAGTTGTTGTTTTACAATCGTTTGATCGAGTCCATGCGTATATTTTTGTGAAAATGGGGAAAAAAATCGAGCATCTGGCTGTCATTAAATATTTGTTTTTGATAGACATTACGTCAACGTAAATCAAAGATGAGTCGCCAAAGACTTAAGGGGACTCTGCACCATTATTTACCATTATTGTGAAATTTTGGGCAGCTGAATTTAAACGTGGCAGATTGAGAGACGATGAGCGTTCGAGACGTCTAAAAATTGTAACCACTGACAATAACATCGCTAAAGTACACCAAATGGGGATAGATGATCGTCGAATTAAAGTGAGAGAGAAAGCAGAAACTATGAATAAGTCAAAAGAACGTGCTTGCCACATATTGAGTCAAGATTTAAGCATGAGAATACTGTCCGCAAGTTGGGTGGCCTGCTTGCTCACGTTACACCAAAAGCGTGTTCGAATGAACATTTCCATCGCTCTATTGGTGCAGTTTAGGGGCAATAAATCAAAGTTTGGGCGCCAATTAATTACTGCAGACGAAGTTTGGATACACCATTATACGCCCGAAACAAAAATACAGTCAAAACAATGGACTGAGAAGGGGAATTCGGTTCCAAAAAAAGCAAAAACTGTTTTTTCGGCTGAGAAAATGATAGCGACTGTTTTTGGGATAGTAATGGAGTTCTCTTAATTGAATACAAAAACCATTACAGGAGAGCGTATTACGTATCATTATTTCATAACAAGTTGAAGGCAAAAAAAAACTTCTGTTTCACCAAGATAATACTTCTCACACCTGGCGAAAATCAACGAATTAGTTTGGGCTGCTTGACCACCCTCCTTACTCACCAGATCTAGCCCTAAGTGACTTCTTTTTTCTCCTAATCTAAGAATTGCGCTCGGAGGACAGAGATTCTCTTCAAAAGAGAAGGCCGTCACCATCGTAAACAATTATTTAGCAGAGAAAGACTCCGAGTACTATTTGGACGAGTTAAAGAGATAGAGCATCGCTAAGTGTGTAGACTTACAAGAAGACTAAGTAGAAAAATAAAAATAAATTGGGATGGAAACTTTTCAGTCTACCCTCGTAATATGATTCACTGATGCATACATCAGAACTTTTTGTTTCGAAAACATGTTTCTTATATTATTCAGAATACCTTGGAAAGAAAAAAAAATATTTAAAAAACTGTTATATCAAACCAAAACTTTCAAATTTTTACTACACAGAAACAATGATATGATTTAATAGATATGTTAAACTTAATAAAAGAAATACAGATAGATTTCTTCGCAATTTTTAAGGAAGTGCAATATGTTTCACATTATGTCGAAAAATACAAATTATCTTTATTATAACAAAAAACATTATTTAAAAATATTAAATTCCAGTCTAATATTTTTAAGTATATAATTAAATTTCATACCTTTATTTTTTCCTTTAATTTATTTTGCTTAACAGAGTCTGTGTTAAATATTACTAGAAATAATTTAAAGAAAAAAATTTGTGAGTTTCTTAAAAAATTCGTTGGAAGAGTTCTTAAGACTTTAATTCTAAGTACAATGAAACGAAGTTTATTTATTTTTTGTTAAAAATCGGAATAACATACTCGAGAATTCAAAATAATTTATACCGAATAACAATAAATTTTGTTGAATATTCTGAAAAAGAATTATTTCATTATGGAACTATTATATAACTAGAAAAAATTTATGTAGAAAACATTATATTCAAAATAACTACATCCCAAAAATTTAAAAAGAATTCAAGTTGAGATTAAAATTAAAAGCTATTATTTTTAGCAGAAGAAAAAAATTGAGTTATTAAATATCTTGGAGATGTGTTTATAAAAAATAGCATATGTCTTATAATATTGAAATTTTTGAAAATTATTTTAAAAATTTTAAGGGAATTTATGCTAAGTTAATAGTTTTTACAGAAAAATATTACTCGAAATTAAAAATGAAAGACGTTGAGTTTATGATGTATTAAATACCCAATAAAAAACAGTCGCATTGCGTAATTAAAAAAGTTAACAAGTTCCAATGTGAAGTTTTCTCAAACAATTAGTTTAAACTTACAAACTGATAAATGTACCGTTAAAAAATTCAAAATTGTTCTATGAGAGGAGGTAACTAAAAAAATATCTATACCACAAATTGTCTTGAGGAAGAAAATTTGAAAATGTTTTGGTTGTGCTATAAATTGCCTTTGAAAACTATCTTCAAAATAATAACATTCTTTAAGCTTCTTTTCATAACGGTACTTATTTTATTTAACTTAAAAATATGGTTGAGTACTTGAATACTTTCTTTTAATAATTTGTATTTTATTCTTTAAAGAATTAGTTGTTAAAATTATCTTTATCTAAAGTATCGGTAGATAGTTATTAAGATGTGGGCTCGTTTAAAATACAGATAATCATACATATCACTTAAAGTATGTATTAGATTAGTTTTATCTATTCTTAAGAAATATATACTTAAACATTTTTTCAGAACATTTATTTTCTTGTGTTTAAAACTTATCGAAGGGCTTTTTTTATTAAGTATTATACCGCAAAAAAGCAACATACCTAACGAAGCTCATAATTTAATATCGTGTCAAGTAATAAGTACTTCTATTCATCTGATATATTAATCAAAAAAATTTCATACCATGAAACTTGATGTCCGCCGCAAGATTCCATTCATAATTTAACTTGGTGCAATGCTTATTAATGAGCTCATTTTTTAAACAATTTTACACTTTTCAGTTTTTTGTTCAATAAATTTTGAAATAAGATGCGTCTAGCAAATAATAATAGTGAAGCTTGAATAATCATTTTCGTTATCTGTACTAATAAATGTTGGGACAAATTCCCTTTAAAATGGAGGTGTAAATGAAATAATAGAGCTTCATAAATAATACTTGCATATTTTCGCATTTATATTTGATTTACCCTGAGCTTAATCAGCTTAAAAAAGAATTAGAGAAATCATTTGAGATGAATACCAACGAGATAGTTGCTGAAGAATACGATATCCATAATGCATAGTGTACGCTCGACGAACCATGTGATTTTTATTTTGCATCTTGCTCCGGAACTTTTGGGCTAAAAAATTGGCCACTGTTGCCACTCAATAAATCATAAATATCGCCTGTCACGTTCCGCTGTTCTCTGTCTATTGAAAGGAGAAAATATATATTTCTTTCGTATAATTTGAAAAAAATCAAGATTCGCAGTGATTGAAAATTTTTATTCTAAAGTTTAACGCGGTACGCCGTCCTAAATAAACGAATCATTATTGACACATGATTACATAGTTTTCTCTTGATATTTATAACACTGATATAAATTTTTACCGTATATAATTAATGCCATCTGAAAAATATTTGTATTCAAGGAGAATGTTGGGAGTCCACAATATCTTTGTATTCATATAAATAATAAGAATTTTTTTATCTTGACTACATATTTGTATTTGTAGATATGTTTCCCGCATAATTTTTCAAACGAAACAATTTGGAACACAATTTAAAATGCGAAATAAAGAAGTAAAAATATAGAGAAATAAGGAAGTGTTTACTCTGTTTATAGTTATAACTTTGAAGATTCGTTTCATTCAAAAGATATGTAGATGATTAAATTAATGTTATCAGGATTAATTTTTAAAACTTAAAAATTAATATTTCTATATCTTTTGATAAATTTAAATTTCTTATTAATCTTCTTTTGAATGAAAATTATATTTTATAATGATAAAAAATATAAACAAATTAAAGGTGTACCACAGTGTGGACCAGTTAGTAATAGTCTTGCCCGTATTTAATGACACATTTTTATGAGCACAATTTTATAGACAATAATAAATTCATTTTATTTAAATATATAAATGACCTAAAAAATTTTCGAAATAACTTCAGCTCAGAATTTAAACTGTATATATCAGGTTTTGTTTCTTATTTAAATATGATTAAAACTATTAAAAATTCTCATGAAACAGATTTCTTAAATAACAGATTTCTTTTATAACTTAAAAATGGTTGATAATAGGATTATCAGTATTACATATAAGACGAAAGATAATTAATTTCCCCCAAATAATAAAGTTCCTTTCTTTGATGACAATTTGAGCTTGAATATATATAACTTCTAATTTTTTTTACTTAGAAATATCAAATTAGTTAATATGCTTTTAAATTTTGAAAATAATTTAAATAAATCCTGTTCTATATGTGCAAAGGCTGATTATCCTGTTAACATTTTAAAAACAAATTTTAAATATAAAAATTATAAAATAGATTAATCTCTTAAGTTTCACTTTATAATTTTTTTTTCCCTTCAATAAAATTTTTTTACAGTTTTTATTCATTTTTTAATTTATTGTTTTGTTATAAATTTAGCTTTTTTCAGAAAATTTCTTTTAAATTTTGTTCTTAAAGAATAATATAGCATTCGAAATGTTTGTAAATACATTCCGGCATTCCTGCAGTTTTGAAACTATTCAATAGATGGTGTTGTTACCTTTCACCTAATCATTTCCTTCTTAGAGAGCGAATCAAGTCAGCCATGTTTGCTCATAATCTCAATTAGGTGCGTAAGTCACCATTTGGAACGGACATGTGAAAATAATTGGATTGGGCATAGCGATCCCGTCGCATGATCCTCTAGATCCCCTAATTTACCTAATTTTGGATTATTTTTCTGGGTTTCCATTAAAAATATTGTGTACTACATATCCGCATATCCTGAAATGGAGGTACGAATCTTCATAGCTGTTGCTTCGATCCACAAAACGCCAACTACCTTCAAAAACGTTTGCCAATCTATGTCGTGTAGGTATTATGCGTGCATTCATGATCATGGACACAATTACAGACACATTCTGTGATGCTTGTAAATCATACATTTTATTCTTTTGTTGTATAATAAAGCATTTTACATTGCCTGTTGTATTGTGACCTAATTGCGTCTTTGTGCCTCTATATCACATGAGGACGTTTCCGCTCATGCTTTCCTATGTAATTATAATTTCTAAAGATGTTATCTACCTCCTGTACTTGAAATTTCATGTATCCTGTGTGAGTGAGTGAGTGAGTGAGTGAGTGAGTGAGTGAGTGAGTGAGTGAAAATATTTCTCACATCGCGGATGCATCCTGATCTAAAATTGCTCTCATTGTTGTAACAGGTAAAATCTAATATTTGCAAAATTAAAAAAAGCATGAATTTATACATCAATCCCTGAAAGTTCATGTGAATTGTCCTGCTCCTTCTAATTATTATTCAGCCTAAAGTTTCAATGTGTCTACTAATGACGATGTTATATTTGGTTCCTTGTGCTCTCCAGTTTCGGTTTCGTTAGCTTTAAACTTTGTGCGGTGAGTTGTTCTGGTCTATTTCTGAATTGACCTTATCTCATTCTATCACCGTCTGAAGCTATTATAAGGAAACGCTCGATGATTTCACTGTCCTTAATTAGAAGATAGTACAAATCAATTTCCTGTGGAGATTTAATTCTACCATCCTTCGAGAGGTTTCGTAATCAAATTTCATGTATCCATTCCTTCTCTTCTTTGCCTGGATCTCGGCATTTCTTCCACGTTCGTCATTGTAGATAAATGTGCTGTAAGAAATTTGGTTATGTATTTTCTCTCTCCTCTCTGCATGCAAAACATCATTTTAATTATTGGGCAGTTTTCAATCACCCAAAAATACTCAATTGTGCGTTCCTGCACACACAATGAAACGCTCATTTTTTCCACATGTTAGGAATATCACTCTTTTCCAATCAAGATAGAAATCGATAAAGATTGTTTGTTGCATTTTCTGGTCAAGAAAGGGCTTCTTTTATTAAATTCGTTTCACTCGTAACATTATACGCAAGTGGGATTAAGATACATGGCTGATATAATTTCAACATCCCGACAAATCGTATTTCTACCGTATTCTCAGCATTTTTAATGGAGATCGGAATTTTAATGGTTTTCGAAATAATTTTCTCTATTGGTGTATTTGGAATATATTTTGGGTTTAAAACACGTACTTCTGTTCTCGAGTCCACAAAACTCGGACTTCATTTCTAGCAAAAGAAATAATAACACTGATCATGATTCAAGAGGCTGGCTTCGACCATTGCGACGAATTTACTTACGTTTCTTCCGCCATTCCTTCTTCTTTCAAGAAACTTAGTCGTCCCAGGTTTTACTTCTTATTGTTGTGGGCGTATTTTATCTATATGTATTATTTTCTTTTAAGCTGTATTACATTTTCCGAAAATGTAATACAGCTTAGGGAAGTTTGTTTTATTTTATATTATCCCTCATATGAGGTGGAACATATTTCGGTTGTCATGGAAACTGGTATGATTTAGTTACATTTTCGTGTGAATTAAAAGTGTGATCTGCCTTTATTTAGGAAATATGCGGGTACTTCTTTTGCTAAGTTTTGCTTTGGCTGTAGCCGAATTTCACCCGTATTAACATTAACGTAGGTAGTAATCGCCCCATTTAACTCATGAAATAATTTGTCCGAAACAATTTTCATACAGTTCCAAAATCATTAACTTTCCGCAATCAACAATTATGAAGAAAATCGGTTTATAGTACCGATGCGAACTAAATACGGTATTCATTATCTTCGCGTCTTGCACATGTAAAATTTACTAAGCATTCGTAACTAGAAGTTTTGCATACTTTCAGAGCTAGATTTTTTATGATTTTAAAATATTTTAATTTTTTATCATTAATATAAACTAATAAGTAGAGAGGCTTAGTTTTTGTTACCAAAGACATTTATTAAAATTTCTTTCTTAAATTTCCCCGGAACGGTATAGGTTAAGAATGGTCCTTTTAAAGTATGGATGAAAAAATTAAAGTTTCTGCGATTTACCTAAAAATGAAAACATTACATCCTGTACACTTTTTTTATCAAATTTCCAAGGTAACGCGGCATTGTGTTCGTATTTTCATTAGAACTTGAGTCATCTTTACGCGCATTCTGATTTTTAACTTTTTCTCAGTTTTTTTTACGGCTGCCTTAATCTTATTTATTCAAATTATATTTTTGAGCCACTAAGCCTAAACGGGGGATCTATAGGTTTTATTTTATTTTCTTTATTTTTCTTTCCATAACAATTGAACTTAATCGATCTCTTCAAAATATTTACAATTTCTCGTGTGGTTTTTTTTTAATTTAAATAGATTTAAACCCTCCATTGAGTTATTTTGGATTCATTTAAAAGTTCATTAAATTTTTCCTTTCTCCAATTCTTAAAGATTATAGGTTCTTAAATATTTCCATTTCAAATGTGAATAATCCGAAAATCCTACTTCTTCCGTTAGTAGCACTTGTAATCAAGATGACATAAGAACGTCTAAAAGGCACAGTAAGTCCTTTATCCACACACTTTGTATAGAAATCCAGCGGTTCATACTTTTCACTCTTACTTATTTTTTTAGAAAGAAAATGTTTGAGATAAATAAAAAAGGAATAATTTGGTTAAATTCAATTGAATTATATATATATGTTACACTGCTGGCCACACAAAATGCAACACCCTGAAGGAAGCATGCAACCATAGAAAGCCCCAGCATCATGCGTTTGACGAAGGAGCTATGCAAATCCAATAGCGTCATTGCAGCGCAGACACATCACGAACGACCGTAGCGCCACTCGCAAGCGCTATATAAGGAGAACAGATTGGCGATTTGAAGTTCGCCAATTATTTTTTCGTGCATTTTTCCCCTTAAGCTGTTTACCTATGCCTCGTGGAAGAGATCGAGCGTCTTTTGACCAAGTTTCTGAATTCGACCGAGGAAGAAAAGTAGCCTATAGGGATTGCGGATTATCTTTCAGAGAAATCGGTCAACTTGTTGGACGTAACCAAGCAACTGCGATGCGGATCTGTGATCTCTGGATGCAGGAGGGAACGACTGACCAACGGGGCCGATTACACCCACCTCGTTGCACCACTGCCCGTGATGATAGGCAGATTGTGCAGATGGCAGTGATGGATCGCGCAGCCACATCATGAACCATAGCACAACAGATTCAGTCTCCTACGCATCATTCGGTGTCCGCTCGTACCATTCGACGCCGTTTGCAGCAGAGTGGAATGTCCTCAAGGCGTCCATTGCTTCATTTACCCTTGACTCGAAACCACAGGCGTTTGCGCCGCCAATGGTGCGATGAACGGCGGACATGGACAACGGAATGGAACGACATTTACTGACGAATCCAGTTTCTGCCAGCAATATCACGATGGTCGGATTCGAGTTGGGGGACACAATGGTGAGAGGCTGCTGAACTGTTGCGTTATGCATCTCCACACTGATCCTGCATCCGATATCATGGTTTGGGAAGGTAATGGATTTCACTCCCGCACATCTTTAGTACGCATTACTAGTACACTGAGCACCCAGCGCTACATCTCTGAGGTGTTGGAACCCGTGGTCCTCCCATACCTTCAGCGCTTGCCATCAACCATATTCCAACAGGATAATGCGTGACCACACGTGGCACGCAATGTTCAAGACTTCTTCTTTACCCATCAGATTGAATTGCTTCTTTGGCCTGCTTGTTCTCCCGATCTATCGCCAATTGAAAAAGTGTGGTCCATGCATGCACAACGACTGGTCTAGGATACACCACCCGCTGCTACACCAGATCAACTTTTGCAATATATGGAAGCCGCATGGACTGCTGTAGCCCAAGGATACATCCAAAGTCTCTTTGATTCTTTGGCGAGGCGTGTGGCAGCGGTTATAGTCAACAATGGCGGCTACACTAACTACTGATTTTGTCATCATCAACACTTCACAAGAGGCTGTAATTTTAATCGTTTGATCTTTGTACAACATGTTATCTGCCAAATAAATTTCGCTGTGATATCTCTGGTCCTTCTGGGTGTTGCATTTTGTGTGGCTAGCAGTGTATATATAATCTTTATTGAATATTGATGAGAATACGAATACTATGTATGCAATTTCAGTTGGACTTTCTTAGGCAATGTTACATTCTCTGTTTAAAATCTCACGAAGTTGAAGGGCAAACATTAGTGGGAATTTTTGATGTTGTCAGTATTGGCGTTCTGTTGACGAGCGCTCTGCATCTTCACCATCGGTGCTTCGTGGCAAAATATACATACATACACACAGACGCACACACACATATATATGTATATGTATATATATATATATACATAATACTTTTCCTATACTTTTAATTACAAAATTCGTAACAGATTTGAGAAATATTAATTTCTTTTCGGTTTTCATGTTAATGATGTATTGCAAAAGGAATATGCTAAAAAATTTCTCGCTATGTAAAACGATTTTATAAATTATTTGACTTACGTATTTTTAATTACCTCGGCACTTTACCGAGGTTAAAAATTACGAGGTCCATCGGCAGTAGCCCTCGTGTTGCTTCTTGTGCGACGTTAATAAAACCAAACCAAACCGAACTGACTCATCTTTCGCTAACGAATGCAATTTGGCATTTAGATTACAATAAGAACAAATCAAGCTGTCCAATTGAATTGTAAATTAGACTAGCAGGAAGTTTTTATTTTGGACGAATTCTTTCATGAAAACGTGAAATTTTCAGATGCAATTTTTTTAATAAGAAATCCTGTTGAAGGGCGTCAAAGCTTGTTAGTCACTTGAAAGATTTTCCATTAAGAGAAATTAATTGCTGTCTCATTCCTTGTTTTCGAATGATGGAAAATATTGTTTACTTCCGTGAGCTTGAAATTCACTTAATGATATTAGAAGTTGAACAGTCGTTGACCTACAGTATAGTTCCATCCATTTAAAGAGAGTAATGACTCGTCCAAAACGATTCTGGGAATTCTTAGGTTTAATATGCCAATTTGAACAGAATAAGGAATTTAGAATAAGCAAAAAGATAAGTCATGGATACTTGTTACAGTTGTTATTGATTAAGAGCTGAAATAAAAAGTAATTCTCTTGGAAAAAATGAAGATTGCAAAATATTTCTTAATGGAGACTGCGAGTAATAAGAAATTTCTGTGAAAGGAGAAATCAGATTAGTCTAAATTACCTGAATACGAATAATAAACTATTGAAAACATGAGCAAAAAAGAAACACAAGACAAAAAGTTTTTATACCTCAAAACGGGCTTAATATTTTGTATTGATAACAAATGCTTGAAGCTCAATAAAAAACATTGCGTTTTCTTTTTCAGAACATAGACATGATCACAGAGGAGTTTAAAAATAGTTCTATTAACTGCTATTTTTTACAAAAGTGGTTGAAATTACATAGCTTAAGTAACAGATTAATTATATAGTTTATAAAAGGCAGATCAAAAGTCCTTTCAAAGTTTTAATTAAATATATTTTATTGCTTATAATAGTTAAATTTATTTATTTATATTCATGATTCATCATCACTTCGAAAATTTTGAGCTAAATATGTAAAACAATGAGAAGTACTACTGTTCTGTTCGAAAATATGCGTTTTTTCCATCACATACACACACATATTTTTATAACAGTTAGCAATATATCTTGCTGTATCCCTTGAATGTTTGGTCTTGAGTTAAACAACAACTTCATTATCGGTAAAAACACAATCGGCAAGGTATCCTCTAGAACAGGGATGGGTAAATATTGCCTCGCGAGTCAAATGCGACCAGCTAAAATTGTTTTTTTTTTTTTTTCGTCCCGCTAAGACTGTCAAAAAAATTCGTCCTGAACGGAGATTTCCATCCTGCACGTAAAATCATTCAAAGCAGAACAAGGTCTATTTGCATGGCCAGTAGGAGAAGGTAATTTTAGTAATTTCATTTTATTGGAAAAAAGTAACCAGAAAGAATTTCTTCTAAGATTAGAGATCATCCTGGTTTAGAGGACAAGAAGATGTCAGAAACTTATGAAAACTGAACCTAAATTCAATTCTCTCGCTTATCTCCTTATTCTGATATCGGCACATCACATGAGAAGCTGTAGCTTAAATTTATTGATATGCAGTTTGATCATACTGTGAAACAAATGTTAATGCGGTGACATTAGTTGACTTTTACAAATTTTTGTCAGCTGAAACTCTTCTATGTATGATGATATTGCGTGGGGAAACGTTCTTAGTATTAAGTCTACATATAGCTATTTCTGAGAAAAATTTTCTTGTTTGAAGATCAACAGAAGTAAATATAGAAGTCTTTGGACAGATATTAACTTACAGGCCGTGATGAGCAGAATCTCAACAAGAAATTTCACTCCTGATTTAAAAACAAATTACAGAAAAATGTGATAGGGTAAATTTGTCTCATTTAACTGGTTCTAAAATTAAATGTGCTCGAAACAATAGATGATATGAAATAAGCACAAGAAATGATTTTAATAAAACTGCCCTTATTTAATTTAATTTATATTTATTAATTTTTACTGTCAGATTTCTACCTTTCTCAATTCAAAATCAATTAACTAATGAAATCATTTTAAAAGTTTCTGCCCGCCGCAAGTCTCAGCTTCCGCAAAGTGGCCCCTGAGTTAAAACAATTGCCTACCCATGCCCAAGAGACAAAAATCTACTACAGCGAGAACAAGGGGAAGTGATTACTAATTTCTCTTTCTGAAAAACTGTAACGAATAAGTTTTTCTGCTTTTTCAACAATGTTTTCGTCAAGATTGTCTCGACTTCTAGTCTTGTCTTCCACAACCTTTGAGCCATGAAGTGCTTAACCAAAGCAAATTACAAAAGCTTTGGAGAAAGCCTTCTTAAATAAAATAAATCACTTGTGATTATTGTGGGGAAATAATGGAATATTTATTTGCATAGAAACTTTGGATAATTTTCACACGTTGCTCAGTTGCGATTTTTCCCCAATTAAAACCTGCCTCAAATAGCTTTAATTTTCTGACTCTGATAACAAACCAAAAGTAATAATAATAAATTTCTCCCAAACCTTCTTCACATCGTAAAATGATTTATGTCCCAACTTAAACATTCAAATACGATTTCTCTGAATAATATGGAAAATACAACCATTGGTTGAATATGTCGATCTAAAATAATGTATTATGTAAATATTTTGTAAATAAAACATTGCTTATTCCTAAATAAAATTGATTTAATATTATTTTATAAATTCTTATTTCTTACAAATGAAATTTAGATCCATTTTAATTTGTACTATTTTATTCATATATATATATATATATATATATATATATATATATATATATATATAT
>BMAW01064393.1:68234-147725 GCA_019974015.1 Nephila pilipes | reverse complement strand
TATATATATATATATATATATATATATATATATATATATATATATATGATAAGGGGGTTTCCAATTAGACATTTAACTATTATCAAAAGGTCAATTTTTTAAACTGTTAATAATGTGTTGAAAATACTAACCTGAAATCCTTATCAATATTAACTGAGTTGCTCTCCCCTTAATTAACTTTTGAAGTATTATCAGCTGTAATCCGTAGAATAACACTTTACGAATTCATTTTGGATATAAAAGTTCTATCAAATAATTTGTACATATATTTTTTATAAATTCACCACCACATTATCAGGAAATTTTACTATAATTCTTTTAACGACAAAAATCATGAGAAAATCATAAATTGCAATGCTGTTTTGCAGAATAATTTGTATACATAGATGTTTTCCATTTAGAAACCAGTTTTAATATTGTTCAAACATGCGAGTAAGGGCTCGGACATTCATATTCACTTACTTTCAGAAGAGGAAAGGATATATATATCCCTACAGATGAATCAAAAATAAAACTAAATCAAAGTCAATTTTTTCGTACTTGCAGGAACTTGTATAGATATTTAGAGTAATAACAAACCTATTACACACTTGTAGAAAATGAAATCTCAACACCAAGAAAATATCAGTTTAGAGATATGAAATTTAGGTAAAGCGCTTGTCTAAATAACATATTTATGTGATTGAAATTTCAAGATTACTAGTTAAGGTACATGCGAGAAGAGAAATTTAAAACGGTTGACATCGCGAATTTGAATGCATTGCATCTTACAGGTGCTTTATGTCCTTTTATGGATTGGAGTTCTCTACCTGTTCCACTTAGTCAGTCAAATCAGAAACAATTTGTGCAGAATTCTTTATTTGTTGTCCAATAAAGAGCCATACGGCCACAATGGGAGAAAAATCTGGTGATCTCACACTCCAAGGCAATATGTTGGTACTTCGGGAAAGAATTATCGCCACCCTCTTGCTCAAATTTTGAATTTTCCTCCAATTTTAGAAGTGTAAACACGCCACGCAAATTTCATTTATCTAGCATCATTCCATCTTGATGTTGGGATTTTATTTTCAAACAGTGTACATTCATCATTCGAAAATGTGACGAATAATTGAAAATGTTACAAGCCTCGCAATAGATTAAACTAATTTCATAAAATTAATCAATTCAATACTTTAAGTAATCGTTAATGGATCTGTCAAGAAGCTAAAGGGTATCGGGTTTGAGTCACGATTTCTCCAATGGACCATTATGTGGAGTAATGGAAACTGCTAACTGAATCGAAGTGAATCGTAAAAGTTTTCACATGGAGTGGTTTGAAAGTTTCGAACCTTCTTCCTCCGCTCAATTTTTATTTCATCACCTGACCATGACACAAAATTATGAGCTTTGTAATTGTTATATTTTGTGTAATTTTAGAGTTTTTGTTATTTGTTCTGTTTTACTTAAAAATATATTTCATTTCATTTCTCTAATGCTCTTTTTCAGAACAAAAAACAAATTATGTGTTATATTTTGTGTAATTTTTTAGAGTTTTTGTTATTTGTTTGGGTATTCTAGTTAATGAAACAATCAAAAGTCAAATCTTCATCACATTAAATACGAAAAAGTAAGTAATACATTAGGAATGTAATTGCTATTCAAAGAAAAATACAAAAAAGATTATAAATATTACAGAAAAATATTTACAAATTAAATTCTCAGAATTTTTTCCAGAACTCCTCCGAAAACATTTCTCAGAAAATTCATTTTCCCTTTTTATTTTGCTACTCAGCATTGAATTCTGATATAATGACTGGAAACTTAATAGTAAATGAAGTCATAAAAATCATATATACAAGGCTATCGTGTGTAATCCAAATAAATAAAAAAAAATGTAAAATTCTCTGTGATCCGATTTTTATTAGATATTTTTATTAGAAATTAAATATTTTCGTTAATGCAAGAATTGAGTATGACTGAAAAAAAGGAAACTCCGAAAACGTTTTCTAAATTTCTAATGAAAGGCTTGTCATGGAACATATTTGATGCTTTGACAAATATAATATTCTGTAAAATTTGTAACGAAAAGAATCATTTAAAAAAAGATTGAAAAAAGTTGTAATAGATAAGTAAAAAAAATTTTTAAAAAAAACTCGAAAAATCTTTTTAAAAATAAAGAGTGGTATAAAAACATTTAGCATATTTTCTATAAGGAGGGGGAAAGCCAAGAAATATGTCTAGATAGATAAAAATGACTTAATAAAAATGTATTACCCCAAATAATTTTACAAATTAATTTCATATAACTATTTGTGGTAGTACTTCAGATTTTATACGAAAAAACCTAATTTCTCAAACCAATATAGTTTACTATTGAAATGGAACAGAAGCTTGAAACTTTAACCATATAATATTTATGTATAATTATATTGCTTCTCATATTATCATGTAATTTTAAATAATTCTTAAAAAGTTATAAAGAAATATAAATTGGACACTTTTTTAAAATTTCAAAAATAGATTTTTTGCTATATATAAGGATTCTGAAGTACAACATTGATCAAAATTTACAAAAGTAATATTATCTAGGAAAAAATGTTCACATTTGAAGCTATATATACTTTTTAAAAGAATTAGGCAAGGAAAAATTTTACTAAGAAAATTATGAAATTTTTTAAAAATCCAATTCAAATTCATATTAATTATTTTTTTCTATCAATAATGTATCTAAAAATCCATGTATAAATCACAAAATTATATATCAGTATGAAATTTCAATCTAATATAGTTGATAATTTCTGAGAAATCCTGCTCGCAAGTTAATTTTTTTTTTTTTTTTTTTTTTTGTTTTGAGAATATTAAAGTTAAAGTTGAAAAATAACAAAAGAAACTATTTAAACAAGATTTAGCTTTTTCTTAATAATTCTGAAAAAAAATTAGTACCATTTATCTTTTGTCTCCAAAATATTCAATAAATAGGGCTCTAGAATATATGGTTTTTTTAAAAAGAATTGATAATTTTAAAGTTTCAGGATACCTGAGACTCCATAATAAAATGAATCAACAGATAAACTGAATATACTTAATTTTTGTACTGTTTTTATATTAAATTACTGAAAATTTTTAGAAAGAAACTTTATTCTGTAAGCAAAACTGTTTCTGAAGTTAGCCTTTAGAGATACTTTTTGATCATCGAAAATTGTTCTCAGCGTTTAAAACTGTAAAACCACATCATCTGTACATTTCTGAGCTGGAAATTAGTGGATGTGTTGCACCAGGAGCAGTTTCGTTTTCTGTGATGCGCCTGATCGCACCTACTTCTGGTGACCCGATACCAGCGTGACCTTGCGCTTCCTTTTCGAGGAAGCATTGTGTGTTTATAGTAAGTGGCACACAGGTGACCTTGTTTCCTCCACTGCATACCTATCAACCGCTCCACCTGTGGAAAAAGGTCACTTCGCTTCCTCATGCCTCGGGTGGGCCACCGACCTGTGACATGATTCTCAACAGAATTCCACGTTCGTTTTTGCACGAAACGTAGGTCACAATTTCAGTTAGAGTGTAGTTCAATTCTGCACAAGTCTGGTCTCATACTCTTCGCCAGACAGCGCTCGTATTTGAATTTATGTCAGGTTCATATAATTGCTCACGAAAATGGTAAAATCAAATCTTAAAAGACTTACATCTTGAGAATTAGTGAGAGTTTGGAAAATTATATGCAGCCTGAATATTATTTACATCTGTTTAATACCTGAAACTGGGTAGAACCTCTTCAAAAGATAATATTAATTACAATTACCTCAACCATATTTTGACATAAGATTATTTTAGCATTCATTAAAATGGTACAATTGTACCATTGCTTTGTTTTTCCTTTACAAAGTATAAGAACACAGTTGTTTAAAGTAAATAAAATTATTTTTCTTAACTTTTGAAAGTTACAAACACTTTGCAATACGCTAAATTGTGTTGACAGCATTATTTATGAAAATCAACGATGTGATCGTCTCAGACGATTCGAATTTTTTAAATGGATAATAATAAAAATTATATTGTAAATTTATGAAATATAGGAGATACAAACATGAAACAGGTTATCGTCTTCAGTTTTCAGTGGCTTAAAAACGATAAGCTTCTTTTCTGCCTTAGGTATTTATAATCTCCAGTAGTTTTTCTAATAAGTAGGCATTTTTACTGGAAATTATATCATTCATATATAATCTTTTATGAAAATTATAATATAAAATCTATCAAACTAGGAAATAATAGTGTTCTCTTCTTAAATTTTGAACTAAGCAAAATCTTTGAAGCATAAAATGATTATTTGTATTTTTATAGATATATTCTTTCATTACACGTAAAAGTCTTATTCTAAGGTCTTTATAATCTTCATCAGACTTGTAGAACTTTATATTATATCATGTGCTTATTATCGTTTCTAAAGAAGGGAAGACGTTTTACATTGTAATTTATATTGTTTTATATTGTAAAATATAATTGTTTTTTTAATTATTGTAGAAATAAACTGGGACATCACAGTTTCTTTTTAGCTTGTTACTTTTATTGTAATGTATGTCAGAAAATTAAAATAAGTATCAACAAAAAAACTTTCTTATTTCGTTACAAAATCTGACATTCTTGACTTTATTGATTCTCCAACAAAAACTTTAGGTAGGATTGAAAAAAATAACGAACTGTTCAAGTGCCACTCCTGTGCTAAGCAGTTGAAACTCCAGCATATTTCTAGGGAGGGGGCAAACATATCTGGAGACGTCCAGATCAGCGTTTGGATCCTTCACTTAACTCGCGAAGAGGCCCATTACAGGGATGGTTCTCGATGTTTTTGAAGTCAAGGAACACTAAATTATGACAATTCTTTTTTGCGTAACTCTTACAAAGCAACTCAAAGTAAGGGTGATCAGCCTTTCTGAATTTAAGGGTACAATGAAAAAGGACATTCCTCGTAAAAAGAACTCTATTATTGAAGGGTGAAAAAACAGAACAACATCGCGGAGTTGGCCACCCAGGCTTCAAAGTCTTGCTGTTATTAAAGAATAAGATATCGGTATTAAATGACGACAGCACATTTATTTAAACATAATTTAAAATTACACAATACTTTTAGATTTTTCAAATTTAATGCGATACATGAGCTAGGTGAAACGTTATACCACTCGGTCTTGAACATGATGTCACTTTTCACAGCATTTGTGTCTATTGAACTTACGATACCACTTTTGAAACTAATTGTCATTCGCGTCTGCTGATAACAATCCCGATCAAAAATTATTTTATTACATTGTATTGATTTTTCTTTTGCTATAATTCATAACTCTGTACTCTTTTTCCATAGGACACTTGAAGGCTTCACTGAGAACCACGGATTGAGAACCTGGGGTGTCATATTCTTTGGTTATCGGTTCCGTTTGCTTGTCAATCGTGAAGCAGCGGTGCGAAGACGAAAATTTTGCATCTCGCTATGTTGCCCTTACTTTTCAACCAGAGAATACTCCGTTGCCCACGTGCACACTTTGCTATGTTCATATTTTCCGAACACTTCTTTGTACACTTCTCATATTTTAATAAGACAACCATTAAAATAGGGAGGAATTTGAAAAGTATCTTTAGGTGATTTAAGTTTATGTTCAATACTTCTTATGAATAACTGATACAAAATGTTTAATATTTAGACTCAGATAGTTTATCCTTAATAAAAATTACTTTTTTTAATTATTCTAAATTCAAAGAAATATAGTAAAAGAATTTTACAAACAGAATGCGTTATTAGAAAGGAAATGTAACTATTTAAAAGCGTTTTCTTAGAGTGAAGTGCATCAAATTAAAAGTTCATTAAGAGTCAGTAGTAATTTTGACACTTTTGAAAGGAAATAAAATCGAAACTTTCTTTATTTTCATGAATTACTATTAATTTCTCCACGATATCTCTGTCTTATGTAGAGGTAGAACAAGTTTTATTACATCTGAGAATTAACGTAGAGAATATTGTAAAATAGTTTTGAAAATATTTTAAGGAGTCTCTGATCAAAGTAAAATTTAGTTTCTTTTATAAATATACTAACCATGTCCTAGATTTTCTTTTCAATTAATAGATTCTGATATTTTTATTATTATATAAGTAGTTTTGATTCAAATTCATTTTATTTGTGATTTAATATGAGCTCCATGTGCGTCCATAAAAAAAGTTATTAGTATCGTTCAATAACTAGTTTTATGATTGATGCAATATCTTTATCACTCCATGTGAAACTAGTTTTGATCCTCGTAGTTACAAATATTAGCATATATCCATAGATAAAGAAGCATTTGTTCAACTTTAGCACGTACGCAATTTTAATTTAGAAACAAATCATTTGAAGATAAAACCTTACCTCATAGTCTTTTGACCTAAGCTATAGCTCACCTCTCTTTTTCTATTCGTATTTCTTAATTATTTATTTATTCTAATCTTATAAAATTTCTCATGAACTGAATTTACGTTCGTATTCTTATGGGATTTTAATAAAAACTTCTTTGAAGTTGCCGATTAAAACCGGAAATCATTTACATATTTTCAGTTCGTGAGACAACTTTATGTGATAATATTGATTCTGAAGGGAAAAAAACGTTTGCGAATTTGTTTATTTTCTTAATAATTGAAAAGATGGGTTACTACTCATTTTTGGGAATCCCTCAACCAATATAATTATCAACCATTTACAAGAATTAGATGACGTTAGGTACCAGCAAAATATCAAAGGAAACTTTGAAATAAAACTTTCTTAAAAACATATCTTGGCCTACGTGTAAAGGTTGCTATGACCCATGTGTTCCTATTAAATTACTCATTACTTTTTAAAACATTTTAAATGCTTTACATTTATTTAATCCATCCACTGCTCTTCAATAATCCTGATCTAACTTACATAAATCACGTTTCCTTCATTGGAAAAGGTATTCAATTCAAATATGAACAACATCTTTTAAAATCTCAAAGCATTTGTTGAAGGGAAAAACGCGATAGAGTCCACGTCATAAAGTATCAACTAATTTGTTGTCTTCTTTATTTGGTTGTTCACATTGTTCATATATATTGGTGCATATATTTTTTTATATCAATTATTAACATTTTGCTGGAAATTAACAAGCAAAAAACGCAATGTTAGTTGTATATACGAGTATTGATGGAATTTTTTTTACCATAACACAAAGCACTCTAATTCAAGCTTTGCCTCACCGAGTATACATACATCAGATGCAGTAGCATCAGATTCAATCACATAATTCTAGTCAACATTATGACAGCACAGATTCTGAATGAATAAATTTTCCTTCTTTAGAAAAAGGTAATTGTCTCTTACCAGTCCATCCATGGTCGCAAGGTTTAACAAAAACATAATTGATCAATTAATAATAATGGTTTTTACAACCGAAAAACGACTCGTGTATGAAAACCGCAATATTCCATCTAGATAAAATTTCATATCCCATGGATTCAAATGCAAATACAACTTAGAAAATTTCACCTTATTATTCGAATAGTTATAAATCATTCTCTGATAGAAAACTGAGTTTCCTTAAAATAGGTTTTACAAGGCTATGCTTGTAACTATTCTAATGCATCCAACTCCTACACATATTATGAGCAATGCTTTCATGTTTGTTAGCATGCGTATGTTAAAAGTTTCGGAAGCGAACAAGAAACTAGATTTACGAGTAATAAAGATGTCCAACATGAACAGAGGAAAAGAACTAGTATTAATCCTGTTTTTAAATATAATATCATTCGAAATAACAAAAGCTATAATCTTGAAGAGAAGGAAGCAATGACTTAATTCCCTTTGTTTAAGTAATTATTTATTGTATTTAAAGGAAAAAATATGGTATATAATATTTATTGTTAAACTGAACGAAAAGAATTTTGTCTAACCCATCGCATCTATGATTCATTGTGCGATGACAAAGAATCACGATATCAAGGATTTAGTTCATTAAGGTGTATCTACACATTTTCGATTTAAATACATTGAGACATATGCGTTGATTTTTTTTTTTTTTTTTTTTTATTTCTTTACTTTTAATTTTTGCTTTTAACAGTCATTGAGCTAGTATGAACGTGAGAAACAGAGTCTCGAGGTTCTTTTTAACTGGCATAGAAATCCTTCATATATTTATATCTTTCTGATTCAATCAGATTCAAACAAAATTTTATTCTTTACTGAAACATTTATAAACATGAAATTCCAATTGTTTCTACATGTGAAGACACGTTTATCATTTTTACATTCCTCTTTATTTTCTTTAATTTTTTGTTGAAATTTCATTGATTCCTATTAGTCGTATAATTTTTAAACACTAATTTTTTTCCTTATTATTTTAATTTTAATGACTGTAACGCTCATTGATTTTGACAGAAATATTCCCAAAATACACTTGTCGTCAAACAAAACAGTTGCACCCAGAAGAAATCAAGGAGCGTTAATTCAAATTAAAAAATAATTTCGTCTCTATGCGAATGATTAAAGTGTCAGCCGAGTCGATACAATGATGTTAGCAAACTCATGACTTACCGCTCCAATGAAATATTTTTAAAAGGTTTTCCCAAAGTGCGTTATTTTGATTCTATCCAGTGTGTTTGGGTGTAATTAATCACTTTGAATTCTAGAATGCATTTAAGAAAATAAAGGCCAGTCGTTTCAACAATTGGACGCCTTTGACAAAGATTGCATAGTAGAGTGCATGAAGGCAGATGGTCGTTCCGTCGGATTTCACGTCATATCAGTCTCACACAGCTTTCTCGCTGTTTGCGGAATTATGTACAAGGAAGTGTTAACTTCCCTACTTAGAGGGCGTTCATTTTGTAAAGGGAGAGAGTGTGATGTCACACGATCCCCTCAGACGGGACCTGACCGAATCTCCGAGAGGAGCTGTTATAAACGAGCGGTAGCAAGTAATGTAATAAGTATTGTTGTTGTTATACAACCCGATGTGTTTTTTGTCTAAGGACAACCGTGAATTGAAATCTGAGGTGATGATGATTAGTAGTTAGTTTTAGTTAGTATAGTAGTAGTGTAGTATTTTAATAATCAGAAGTGGGATGTGTGTTGAAGCCCACGGTCAGACTGACATGTATTTTTGTAGGACTCTAACCTACCGGAACTGTGAAAGAAAATGTGCTAAGAAGTGATTTATTTTGAAATGTATTGAAATAGCGTTAAATATGTCGTACCTCTCAAAAGGACGTAAAAGTGACTTAATCGAGCTTGCGCTCGAATTTGACGAAATTGTCCCTTCGGATGCTACCTATGTGGCAATAAGGGACATTATCATAAAAAGTGAATTCTATGAAGAAGTTTTCGCGAGAGGATGTCTCGAAAGAATAATTGAAGATAAGATTGAAAAAGAACAAAGGTTAGAAAGGGAGAGGATTGAAAAAGAACAAAGGTTAGACAGAGATAAGGAGATGCAATACAGAGATAAGGAGATGCAATTTGAACTAGAAAAATTAAGATTAGAAAAATTAATAATTGAAAACAACAGAAGAAACAAAGAAAAATCCAAGAGTACTATGAAAAACGATTTCAGCCTCAGCAGGAAAAGTTTGAATCTGAATTGAAAGAAAGGGACGAGAAGTTTACCGAAATTCAGAAGGAGAATGAAAAATTATCCGAAGCTATAGGGTTACAGGATACCAGTATTGAAGAAAAAGTGCTTGTTGATGGAAGACGACTTCAGTCTCAACAGGAAAAGTTTGATTCTGAACCGAAGAATAAAGAACAGAAATTATCTAGAATCCAGAACATAATGAAAAGTTGACGCAAGCCTTACGGGAACAAAATGTCGTTAACAGAGGAAAAGAAGAAGCGTTATTAGCACCAGCGATGCTACCGAATGATAAAGAAAAAGTGCAAAGAGAAGTGCAACGGAAAATACAGACAGGAAATAAAGAGAACAGAAAAAGAAGACAGCAACGATGTCAAGAAGCATTCACAAGAAGAACAAAAATTAACTAGAGCTCAGAAAGCCAATGAGAAAATTTTAAGGGATAATACAGGAGAAAATATTCCTATTGATGGAAAGAAGGAAGCAGAGTTCTTCAAAACAGGCCCTATACCAAATCCGATACAGTTGGGAAAAGCTAAAGTCTTACGACAGACAATTAGGTGGACAATCGAACTCCAGTGGAGAGGGTCCCCCTCTCGAAAGCGAAAGGAAGCCCCGTTTGACCCAGGGGGTTCGGACACCTGCAAAGTTACGCAGCTGAAGAAAATAAAAAGAGAGAGAGCAGAAGGGCAAAAAGAGGATCGCAAGTTCGTTGACCAAGAGGTATGGTCATTACAAAGCGTGGGAAATTTTGAAGGACGTATAAACGCCAGGAAACAGACCCTACTCCCCGAAGCCGACAGTGAGAGAAAACTCCCGCCCCCACTTCTTCAACCAGAGGTTACCGAGCAATGGACATTTACTAACAAAGAAGAGACCAAATTTCAAGGAGGAATCAGGTCAGTGCACTTCGGGAATGTGTTTTCCCCCTCCCTTTGGATCCGAATGGGTGAGAGAATTTTTTTTTTTTTATTTCTTTTTAGAGGGGCTTTTGCTGTGACAAACAAGGGGACTATAAACAATTATTTTGCAAAGAACTTTTTTAAAACAAAAAGGAAAACAATTATTCTGTATTAGGAATTAATGAACAGTTATTTTCCCATGGAACATTAGAATATTTTATGGACTGAGTATTTAAAGAACTTTTAATTTGATTATCTTCAAAAAAAAACTATTGAGTGAATGTTATTTTTAAGAGGTGTTTTATTAATTTAGTTTTTGATAAGGATAAGTAATTTTAAATATATGAACGATGTTTTATTTTGATTTCACTATTTTGAAATAGAAAATGATCTATTTTGTGTAAGAATTTAAAGTTAATGAATGTGCTAGCTTTTAATGAGTGTTTATGGATTAAACGGTTTGAATCTTAAGTGAACCAACAAAAGTTTTTATGTTTATGTGATCTTTTATGATGAGAAGAATAATTGATATTTCAAGGTAATATGCTCAACGAATTTTATTTTGTAATGATGTAGGAATATTTTATTATATTTTGTGATGATTGAGAATATAATTTTGTAAGGATTTTGGAATATATTGAATTAGGAATGTAAAGATTTAGGGATACAATTTTGTAATGATTTATTTTGTAAGGATTTATTTAGGAATGTGCTTTTGTAAGGATATAAGAATGTGATTTTGTAATGATTTAGGAATGATCTTTTTGTAAGAATTCTAAGACTTGTGTTTTGATGATTGTGTTATGTTAAAGAATTTCTTTGTTTCATGTGTGAACCTTTTTGAGTCTATAAGAGTTAAGCATATTCTATGAAAATGAGAATATCGAAAGGAGAATTAATATTTTAAGTATGTAAAAATTAAAAAAAAGGAGGAAGAAAAAAAATTAATATTTACAACTGTATGAATTAACCTTTATGAGGATACAGATATTCGATGTTTTGAAGTATGAAAATAGTAATTTGTTAGATATGAGTACTTTTTAAATTTTTATGTGGCAATTGATGTTTGAAATTAGATTTGATAAAAAAAATATGTGCATGATTTCGATATTTTGAAATATGAATTTTGTGTTGTTATCTCGATATGAATATAAGAATGTGTTTATGTAATTTTTTTTAAAGAAAGAGGAGAGGTGATGTGTATGTAAAACTCTAAAAGATGTTGAGAAGTAGTATTTTAAAGTGTTTTGGTAATTTTAGTATTTTGTTATGAAAGAGAAATAATATTTGAACTGTATCATAACTAAGATTTTTGTTTTGAAGCCTTAAATTAGAATTATTACTTAAGAGGAGAAAGATTTTCTTTATATGTGTGTTGTGGAATGAAAGATAATTTGTAGTGAAATGTAGATATAAGGGTGATTATGCAAAATGATTTGTGCATGATTATTGATATTTTATCTGTATACGGTAATTGATATTTGATGTTTTAAGTATTTGAGTATTGATGTTTGTGTACAATTATCGATATTTGCTATTTTAAGCATTTGAAGAATTTAAGTATTGATGTTTGTGTATAATTATTGATATTTGCTATTTTAGGTAATTGAGGAATTTGAGTATTAATGTTTGTGTATAATTTGATATTTGCTATTTTAAGTATTTGAGGAATTTAAGTATTGATGTTTGTGTATAATTTGATATTTTAAGTGTTTGAGGAATTTAAACATTGATATTTTGTGTATGATAATTAATGGTTTTAAGGTGTATCAGTTATTAATGATTTTGTGTTAATTGAAACTGCACAATTGGGACAATTGGCCAATCAATATATCAGGTTGGCCGAACTGTTAACTTCCCTACTTAGAGGGCGTTCATTTTGTAAAGGGAGAGAGTGTGATGTCACACGATCCCCTCAGACGGGACCTGACCGAATCTCCGAGAGGAGCTGTTGTAAACGAGCGGTAGCAAGTAATGTAATAAATATTGTTGTTGTTATACAACCCGATGTGTTTTTTTGTCTAAGGACAACCGTGAACTGAAATCTGAGGTGATAATGATTAGTAATAGAGAGAGAGAGAGTTTTAGTTAATGAGCTTTTTAATAGAAGTTAACACTCATGACAAATAGAATTAAAGAGAGCCACAAGGACTACAAATAATGAAGATCGAAGAATTGTCCTCAAGCGCAAAGCACACTAATTACAGCAGTTTCTGACATCAATGCAAACAGTGATACTCTCTGCATCATTTTATAAGTGCCATTAGTAGACGACTGTATACGTCAGGATTGCTTTCACGGAGACCATTACGGAGATTCCTCTGCCACCACAGAAACATTGTCAGAGACTGCATAGATGCCACGAATGAACACCATAATGCCATGCTGAATGGCAGAGGGTCATCTTTAGTGATGAATCTGGCTTTTGTCTTGGTGAGGATGGTAACTGTACCCGTGTGTGGAGGCAACACGGTCATCACCACGATGGACGATTTGTTGCCACTCATCACACATCCAGACAGCAGAATGTAATGCTAGAGGGTGTAATTTTGTACGATATCTAGTCATAGTCATTTTTGACGACCCAAAGTAGATTAGTGAGGTCCTTCGACCTATGGTTATTCCTTTTGTGAACGCCCATCCCAGTCCTCTATTTCAACAAGATAACGCATATCATCGTGGTTTGAAGAGCTTAAAGAATAGAAAGTCATAATTACTATGCTGTGGCCAGTAGCATCCCAAGACCTGTTGCCCGTAAAATACTTATGGGATATTATAAGATAGTTCAGTTAAGACTACCGTTACCACAAGATTTTCCCCAGGTCTGCAAGGCAAAGTTCAATCTTCTTTGGATAAGTTGAGTTCAGAAACCATTAAGAGCGGCTACGACTCTTTCCTCTCGATGTATAGTAGATTACATTATAAATAATGGCGGTCAAATATCCTATTGAAAGTTGTAATGATTTGGTATTTTGACCAATAAATTTTGCTATAATTAAGCTCAGTTTTCAATCATTTCTTGTAGATGGTGAGTACTAACTTAATTTCAAATATCGTTTCAATCTGGCTATTCCTTTTAGGTGAAACTTTTTTTGACGATAAGTATAAACTTTAAGATGTATTGAAATAGAGAAATATAGTTTCTTGTTTAGAAAATATTAATTTATTGATCTAAAGATTAAAAAAAAAGATTTTATGTAACTCATCCCTTAATTATTTTTAATATCTTAGCAGTAAGGATATTTTTTTATTTTGAATGTTTATTCTGAAATCTTTTTTATTGTGTGTGGGGGCATAATTAGGTAATTTTTATGTTTTAATATTTAAGTATAAATTTAAATTCCATTATTTGGATGCCTCTATCAGCTACAAGGAATAGCCTTGCAAAATATTAACTTTTGGTTAGGTGAATCCGTTTCTTCGGTAATATATTTTTATGGAGTAAATTAAAGCCTTATTATACTTTTATAAAAAGTTATTATTCTTTTTTACTTGAATTTAATGTATTTAATATTTATGCATATTTTCTGCTTTCTCTGTCAGTATAATTTTGTGTATGTTGCAACTGGATTTCTTATCTGTTATGCAATCGTCTAATAAATAACTTTCTAAGTTTCAGTTAAATATTGCTCACAGGATAGCATTAAAATATAGAGTTTCCAAACATTACTCTATACATTTTGAGGCTTATATAAGTGCAGGAATCCTTATTTTTTCATATAAAAACATTTAAAACTAAAATTGTTTTGGAAGAAAAAAATTGGATCATTATAAAAATATATATTATGCATGAGAATCTTTGATTTAAAATCGTCTCACAAATGTCGAACAGTTTGCTTTTTTACGTAAACTTGATACAAGGTATGATATTAAATTTCAGTGAATATTTATAACATCTTGAAAATGAATTCAGGAGAGAAACTATTACAATTAAATAAAGAAAACTTCTTCCAGTTATTTAAAATATCCAACCATCTCTCCCCTTCCAAAAAAGGAATTAATACCTTATTTAAAAAACCAGAAAAAGATTATTTAATGAAACTGTCTTACAAATTAGATTTTTAGTATTTAAATAAATTAAAGATCTGGAGAGTTTTTGTAAAAAGAAATTGAAAATGGATTGGGAAGATTGAATAGTTAAATGCAAAAATGGCTTGCTTTACAGATGTTTCTAAATTCGTTTTAGAATTCCAATCAGCAGTTTCAAAATCAAACATTCAGCAGTTTTTGCTATCTGTCTCATATTTCCACCAGTCTTTTCTTCATTTTATTTCTCTTTACTGATTGAAAATATTTTTCTTTTTATTGCATTTTGTTGATATCTTGCTTTAACACTTTTTTTAATTCTTTTCACTGATTCTGGGCTGTTATTGGATTTCGGGTTTGATGAATATCCTTTTAGAACTTTTTCTGTCATTATAAATATCAGCAAAGACAGATATTTTCAATTTTTTTAATATACGAATCTAATATTTCTAAGTCTCCTTTTATTTTTAAAGAAATAAGCAAAATTATTTGTGTCAAAAACTACTATCTTTTATTTAATTCGTTTTCCCTTGTTTATTTAAAAGATTTTAGGTATAAGGCTTGAACGTATATTAAATCAATAATTTTAATTCTTTTTTCCCTTTTTGTAATGGACCCTAAAACATTCTGGAGCCGAAAATGACTTGCGTACACAGCTGAAGAACTGTCTCTAACAACGCTACAAGAATTGTTTTTATCGCCTACAAAATATTATTTATCTCATTTTTATTACTAATATTGTTTTGGTGGTACTAAGAACGTGACTGATTCAGTTACACTTCCAGGGAATGAAAAATAAATTTGTAGGACAATTTTTCTTTATATAACATTTAAATGGAGAAAAAAGATATTTTCTCCACAAAAATGACAAGTTAAGTATCCAACTAAAATGAATACTTTATCTGCATGCTAATGTGTAAATGTACTCTTGAAAATATACTCTCGTTACCCATATATTTGTCCAAATTCGATTTAAAGGGATCATTCTGTTGATTAAACATTTATTATATTTTCATTATGTCTTAATGTGCTTGGTTAATCTCTTCCTGGAGCACTTAACATGACAAAAATTTCTTTAATTTGTTTGCTCATTTTTCTTCAAAATTATTTGGATGTTAAAATTTATTATGAAGATTCATCATTATTATGTGAATTCGCAACTGGGAATTCTGTTTTGAGCTTTCAATAAAGTTTGGTGGTACTCCCAAGAGGCTCAAAGCCTTTTTGCGGTGAGTTCAGTCTTCTTTGGGCTGGTCTATAAATATTGTTTACCATATTATAGAATAGTTTCCCTAAACAACACTTTTAAACTAGAATAAAACTTTGAAATAATTTAAATGTATCATTCTGTACTTAGTACATCCGTTGCTTGAATGCAAAAGGGGAAAAATTATAATTCTTATTGACTAATATGATTTAATTTCTTATAAAAAAAAGAGACGTTTTATTAAATTCAAAATATTTTATTTTCTATTGTTGTATTATTAGAAAAATTAAGTAAGTTGAGTTAAATTTCTGTATACAGTATATAAGTAGGCGAAGTTGGAATTTGGCAATTCTTTATTAAAATAATAGTAATAATATGACTTATGAATTTTTGTGTCTCAGATAGCTTTATTACACTTGAAAGCACAAAAGCAATGTATGTTGCGAAAAGGCATAGCTAGAATTCTCAAAGCTATATCTCAATTAATATACATTTCTTTTCTAACAACACTAACAAAAAAAAGTATCAAACCGGAGCTCTAATAAAGATAGAATTTGGCATCATTCAATATTGTTTCCGTGACTTCAAGGATTCTCTGATGTTGTTGATGCAGTATTTAATTTTCTTTCTAATACACAAAAGTCTGAAACATATCATCAGGAGACTAGTTCAGTTAACGTCCGGTAGGCGATCACAGTTTCCGGGCAATAGGGGATTACTATTTATGCATATACTTTCATAATCAATTGTTGAGCACATTTCGCCATGCCTCAGCGTAAAGGGAAGAATCTTACTTTCTGGAAATTCTGTAGAAACACATGCATATTTCAGCTAACGGAGGATACACACACATATATACAATCATACAACTTAAATTTGTAATAATTTCACCGACAAAAGGATTAAATTTCCTAATTTTCTTTTTCCCTAACTTTTGAGTTAGGGATTCATTCCTATTTTCTGACACAATTCCAAATTATTCTTTTGTTTATTAGATTGCGCACCCGTAAAATCTATTGAATTCACTTTATAATAATCATAAACCTGTCAGAAATACTCCCTACTTGAACTGATAGGTTTCATGTTAATTCCTCACAATCCCTTCATCTTACACCATGTGAGTACCACATGATATGGAGAAATCGCTAGATATTCTCCCTTTTGCTCTGTTCTACGTTCTTATGATGTAACCGAGAAGGCGGAGCTGTGCCTCTTGAAATCATGAATTTGACATTCGTATTTTTTACTAAGTTATTAATCTTTAAAGTCCTTCTTATTTTAAATTCTTTATATATATTATATTTATATTATATACATATATACATATTATATTTATATTATATACATATATATATGTTATATATAATATTTATTATATATTACATATATATATATATATACATATATAATATACATTATATTTATATTATATATATCTATAATATATTTACATTTATAATATGTTTATATATACATATACATAGTTATTATTACATATACATATATTATATTTATATATTTTATATTTATATAATATATTTATATATATACATATACATATTACATGTTACATTGAGATTTATATTATATATTTTATATTTATATAACATCATATCTATATATTGTGTGTGTGTGCGTGTGTAAACACAGAGAGAGAGAAAGAAAAAAAAGAGAAAGACGCTGTAAATTTTATTATTAATACGTCTGTCGAAAAGAAAATGGTAGTCAATTTGAAAACATATTCTTTTCCACTTATCTGATAGTTGATTGAAGTTTGCTTCCTAAAACAATCTACTATTCTCTAGAATTCGTCATTACTGACACGTTTTCCTTATTTACGTCATTCAGTATTTCAACCACTGAAATAAGATAATTTGTTCTGTATCATGAGATTAACACAATAAAAAAGGAGTTCCTTTGCGTAATAATAAGTGATCAGCAAACATGCGACTGAACTCTTTTTAAATAAAACTAAATATTTATCAAAGTGTAACCAAACAAACATGATTCACTTAGAACTGTCTCTACTTAATTGTCACACTCTTAAAGGAGCTGAATCATTTAATTCTGCTTTTTTTATTCAGATAGCATTGTTTATGGAGCCATTGTTAGTATTTCAGTAGGACAATTTATTGCAAAGGTGAATTAATTACGCCATTTTTATAGTATTCCCTCAAAAATGAATTTGTAAGTTATCTGTTTTCATCAAGAATCTTGGAGAAGCAATTATACTTATTAAAAATTAGTAAATTTGTAAAGAAAAAAATTCTTGGGAAAATTCATATAGCTAAACTGTGTTTTGTAAAAGGAAAGCCGAAGAAATTTATGTAAAAAGTAGTATTTTTAATGAAAGAAACTGAATTTTAAAACTTTATATATATTTGATTTGTATTATTATAAATATAAAATATTATTTATACTTAGGTTGTAAGATATTATTTACAATTTGGATGAAAAAAATTGAAATAAAGGTACTTTTTCATTTCGATGGGGCAAGCGATAAAGTCACCAAAAATAATACAACCAACGCCAAACCGAATAAGTGTATACTGTGTGTTATCGCCAACGAAGTCTGCTTGGGGAGATTTGCGCAGGCGAAAGGGAAGTACCGAAATAAAATATTATTTATAATCATAAAACCATAATAAGTATGCACAGACAATAAATGTGAGAAATTCTATCGTAAACTTTATTTTTAAATTCTTAATTTATACAAATTAAAATCAATTATAAGTGTTGTACTTTAATTATCCATACAAAATATCCTGTATTCATAAACAATTATTTAAAATAATTATCTTTGTTTAGCTGCAAAAGACTAGCTTTTAGTTAAAATAATAAAATTGAAATAAATCGTAATTTAATTGCGGAACAAAAAAATTCTGTAAGTCAGTAGAAATGGTAACATACCCTAAAATTTTTTAAGTGATAGACATTTAATAATGAAACGTTTGACTGAGGAAAAAAAATTAGAGTATAAAAATTTTCAAGAAATTTAAACCTTACAAGTACAAAGAAATAAGCTAAAATTAAGTCAGTTATGAGTTTCAGTAAGTGAATTAATTTGATATATTTGTTACAGTATGCTATATCAAAATCCATTATTACAACAACTTTCGCTAAATTATTTTGCAGTATTTTTTTCTACAATGGAAAAGAATAAATATTAAAATGTAAAAAATAAATAAATATAAATTACCTTAAAAATTTCATAGTATTTAAATAAGGAATGGAAAAAAAACATTTTTAAATGGAAATAATTTTTTCCCATTGTAGTACACAAGCATGAAAGTTATTTATGAACGTGAACATTTTGTAACGACCCGTTATTACTTTCTTCCATCATAAATCTTACAGTCACAAATAATGAATAGAAACTCACTCAATAATTTCATGCAAGGTATTTTATTTAGATCTATGAAAATAGCCAATCCCTAATCTATACTCTATCTATCGCAACAATCCCTAAACACATGTGATCTAACTTTTAAAATAAGTAATTATAGATGTGATCGACATCAATTCGGTTCCAAGTCTTTAGTAAAACTTTTGAAGGAGGTTTGAATCCTTTCGTTATTCTTTTCTATGTACACTAAAGCTCCTTATTCAGCGCGGGTAAAATACAGAAATATTGATTTGATAACTTCACCTTATTATCTCTACCATCAACCTATGAACTTCACTACCAACTCCCATATTCAATGTTTCGCTGCTTATTTATGCATTTCTTCAATTTTATTGACTACACTTCAGTAAATCTAATTTAAGCTACATAAATCACGTTTCATCTACTGGGAGATGTATTTAATTCAAACAAAATTACGTAAAATGCCCTAATTGAAGCGAAAAACTCATTAGAATCTTGCAAAAAACATTTTGTCATGAAATGTATCTTCATCATAGTTAATTTTAAAAATGATTAGATTATAAATGAAGGGGTTTTTTTTCAGCTGCTATCTTGGAAGTTTTCCAGTTGTCTTTTCCGGCTATTGTGTTACCACATACGTACAATCACACACATTTTTCTTTTTCTTCTTAAATATATATATGGTTTAATCCATACTAGTAAAGGAGATATCAAAATAAGAATTTTGTAGTACATTTGTCACAAAAATGTGAATTATTTATTCATAATTATTAATGGTGTACCTTCCTACCTTTGGTGTGTGTTTTTTCTTGCAAAGGATACATCACTTAATTAAGGATAGTAATGAAATTAATTCTTACCTTTAATTTTAATACATGATTATAGCATAAAATTATAGCATAAAATCATTTGATTCAAATGAATTAAATAGAATTTAGTGGTAAATTGAGTCTGAAAAATGTGCCTCTTCATAAGACTTAAAATTAATTATTTATAAGAATTATTTCAAATGTGTTAATTAAAATCCTTATCAGAAATTGAATTTAAATTTTAAAAGAGTTTATTCGCATGAATGCATTGATTGATTATTAACGTCGTACTTCTAAGCAACACGAAGGCTGTTTGCGATGTACCTTATAATTTTGCCACGTGGTCAAATGACGAGGGCAACATCTGAAGTGGCATCCCCTTTAGTATGAATAATAGCGAGTTAATTGAAGTAATAAATCTTTATTGAAGCAGCAATATTATAAATGGTCAATTGAATGTATTAAACATTATTCTAAGTAATAGTAAATAAAGAATCAGTAAAGCAAAATAAAGAGTAAATCAAATAAAATGAGGTATCAATCGAAAACGCAAGACTTTTTATTGTAAAGTAAAAAATGTAAGTAGTATAAATGGCTTATGTATCACAATAATTGCTTAAAATGTAAAAATATAAAAGCCTGATAAAAATTTAACTATCTCCATCGCTCCTCTTTATTTATTCCTCCGTTACTTGTAAAATTTTCGAGATTAGTTTCAAGCTTTATATGAAAGATTAATGAAATAACAAACGTAGAAAAGATTGCGGATAACTTATCTTTTTACAGAGATATCGATTTTGCACAGTTAAATACATTAGTTTTCGAAGAATTATAAAACGTTTTGATAAATAAGACTTTACTTTAATGGGCTTCATTTTGTTGGATTCGTAAACAATGTTTTTTTTTTTTTTTTTTTTTTTCCCTTTTCATTTGAAAAAAAGTGTTTAAACAGTTTATAAGATTGTTAAAACGGATAAAATATTTTTAAATTGATTCTCTTTTGGAATAAATATTTGATTTATATCCTTAAATTATTCTGTGCTTAGAGATATTTCCTTATTTCAAATAGTTTGAAGCCTCATTTATAAACATTCTTACAATATATTTGAGACAGATTATCCTTTAAGATATGTAACATATATCCTCACTGCTATTAAGTCAAACAGCATTAATAGATATTTCCGAAATTTTATATAAAAGCACATTTGCTGACTACTAAAGTAATTTCTTAAATTTCCAAAATTTTCTTAAAATTATTTGTGATTATAATTATTGAATAAGAGTTTCAAGATAAACGGTTTGTTTCGTCATCCTTTCAATTGATCAGAATCTAAAATACACTGAGAATACTATCAGAATCTGAAATATATGGAGTCTGATTTAGTATAGTAATAAGAAGAATGTTAGTGTCATGCGCGCTGAAGTATTCCTGCATGTTTAGCTGATTTGGTGAGATTGTGATACTATGCTGTTGGAACAATTGCTGGAGATATTCGTATCTCATTCCAGTAAGATAATTCTTTAATAGGTTATAGAAGTTGCTAGTACCCGCGGAAAAGGATATTAACTGTGAAGAGCATTCCCCTTATTTGAGGATTAAATAGAGATATTTTGGATATAACTGACTATCTAAGGTAATTGGTTTGTGCTTGAAGTTAAGTAGAGATTTAGATCCAGTGGTTAACTTTAAGATGACAGATGAAACAGATAAAAATATACCATAACAACTTTAATCCTCAAACTTCTTCAATTTATTTTTTAAAATTAAAAACATTAAGGCAAATTAATAATATTAGGTTCAAAAAATAATAAAAACATATTAGCACGAATTAACAAACAATGTTCATTACAAATAGAAACACACATATATATATGTAGATAAATAGATAGATAGATAGATATAGATATAGATGTATATATAAACAATTCAACATTATTATCGGTAATTATAAAAAAAGTAAACTAATTAAAACATTAAATGAAAATACTTCAATAAACACTTAGAGAAACTAAATGAATTCCACCTCTCTGGTCTGGCTCCTCTATTTTTGAAATACTTGCAAAAATAGAGCAGCCAGACATTTCGAATATGTGCAGATACTACAATAATCTGATACTCATTCAATTTATCAATGGTATAATGTAAAATAATCTAATTCTTTGAAAATTTCATTTCGCAAAAAAAAAGCCCTTCACACATAAGGTTTTTAAATATGTATATTGTATCTAATACAAAAAGATCGCAAATTTTTTTCTACTAACAGTAAAGAAATATTACTAATGGAAATAATATTTCTACGATAATCGTGAGTAAATAACTAAAATGAAGGTAGTTTTATAATACTAACATCTTATAGATGTCCTAACGAAATCATTGAACAAATTGTAACATTTAAATGGAGATTCTAGTTTTCAACATAATTCAATGTCTTAATAATAAAAAAATTAATTAATAAAAAGGTTTTTAAAAAATGGATCTGACTGAACTCAAAACAAGGTGATATTTAAATTTGATTTTTCTTTCGTAATGAGAGCACACATACCGAGGAATGCAACAATAAATCTACTTCATTTTTGGATAATACATTTGGTGCTTATGAAATAAATTTATATTGATTAATAATTATATTATAACATTTCAATTAAAATGCTACTAATTTCTTATAGTTTATTGGTACTTCCTAATATAACATTTTGTTAACTCAAGAGCTTTATTAAATCAAGATGTATATATATATATATAATAGACTTTTCAGAACAAAAAAATTGAAATTGTAATGTATATTGGTATGAAAAAAGATAAAGTTTTAGAAACTGATATGAAAAAAAAAAAAAAAAATACTCAAATATTTTTTTTTATTAGTTGAGTTTTAATTAGCGTTTAATACTCTTTTTTTTTTACCGTCCCAAATTTTTATTTCCATAATCGAAAACGACCTTCTTTATAGTTCTGATAAGGGTTAAACAGCGAAAAAATATTGAAGAACCATCTATTTCACTTATAGTCACCTCTCCTGATACGCTTTCTGGAATTCGTCCAATTTTGAAGCACTCTCAAAAGTAACGGCGCTGAAACTTTGAGACAACTGAGAAGTTCATTGTACATTTTTTCATAAAATAAACATTGAACTCCTAGAATTATTAAACGAATTTTTTTAAAAAAAAAATCACAGGCTTGGCATTCTTTCTTCAAATACTAAAATCTGAATCAGTTCATTTCTACTTCTTAAGTTCATTAAAAGTCAATTTAGCATATATTAACTTATTTTTAAAAGTAATAAGTTTGATTTTTTTTGAAAAAATGTATATATAATTATTTGCCTTCAAAAGGACGTACTGAAACGTGTGCATAAATAATAGATGAATACTTTTCTTAAAACACTTATGATCCTAATGATATATTTTAGAAGGGAATTCTATAAACGCAAGGTATAAAAATAACGCGAGAAATATTCAAAGAAATCAAAAATAAATGCATTTACTATAATCTGATTTTGGTTTATAATAATGAGTGAGTGATTGTTTATTACTATCCACTAAGAGAAGCAACACGAGGACTATTGACAGCGGACCTCGTAAGTTTGAAAATCAGTCGAGGGCGAAACCTGAACTGCACCCACCCTCTCCTAATTTCCACACCACGCCAACAAGAGCACTTTGAATCCAGACAGATTTAAAGTGCCCTGCTGAGAGGCGGATCTTCTTTTATAATGAGCTAAATTTCATGAACTACTCGTAGTATTTGCCATTATTAGTTGTTCAGACATCTTAAATTAACTTAAATAAAATACACTCGAGATTGGATTAAACATCACGTAATTTTCTTTTTATTTTATTTTAATAAGCTTTATATTATATATATTTTTTCAAGTGAAAGACATTTTGAGATATACTACATACTTTGTATTTAATTATAGTTTATTTTAATATATTTGCTTAAGTCCAAATGGAAGAGTGATGAATGAACAATGAAGAGTGACGAACAATTTTCTAACCACATTTTTCGGAAAGATTTATTTTGTATGGTTACATGAACATTAACTGAAAATACTATTTTTACACTGAAGTCTTATTATTTTAAAACTTATAAGAGAAACTATGATTTCCTGAATAAAAATCAGTTTCGTGCAACCAAAAACTTATTTATTAACTTTTTATTTGAACATGTTACATCGTACGCATGTAATATTTTGTCTTGTAATGACGATGGTAAGTATCATCCATGGCAGTATAATTAGCCAGCTTGAAGAACTATGATAAGTATCAACGATATAAGTATTAAAGCTTTCAAGAGTTCATCTGTCTTCCACGCACCCAATCTTCTTGATTTTGTACATATAATGGCCTAAAATGAGAGAAGATGTAGTATAATTTACTTTCAATTTGCGATCCCTGAATAGAAATGGATGTTTAGAGTTAACGAGTAAGCCTCGACAGCTTTCCGATTATTTCTTCTTGGCGCTTTATGAATGTAACACGCATAGTATCCGAGCAAAAAATTCAGACACTTGAGTGAGTATGAAACTCAATCAATGCGGTAAAAAAATCTTTTTAACTAATAAAGGGTTTTAAAGATAATATAAGGCCATTAACTTTATGTATGTGACTCTTAAGCGGTTTATTACGGTATTACTTCAAACAAAACTCCCTGATGGTCATTTAAATATGACACAATATTTCAAGCTGGGGGGGGGCAGTCTTGCAATGTGATACTTTTTGGACACTTAATTTATCGGTTTCGTGCATAAGCAAACAATCAATTAATTGTATTGCCGAAAAAAAAGCTTCACGTGAATGCCTACAGCTTTTAAGCACGGTATGTAATAAATACACTGCATTTTTTTATTTAAAAAAATTTTGATTGTAAAAGGTCTTAAGATAGCCATTCGAAAAATAAGTCAATGAGAAGGTAGTTTCGGTTTTATTAAGAAAACAATTTTGCGAGTAAGAATTGATAAAAATATTTATGAGCAGCTGGTTAAAATTATCTCACTTTGATCTGTCTGTAAAGAAATTGCATTCACTTTTAATTCAATAAATATTTATTGTTGACACAGGTATCTTTAAGTAATGCAAGCTGAGCTTTATGTATCATAGAGATCTCTTTGAAACAGTTGAACTTTTATACAAATATCTTTTTAAGATAAAACATATCCAATGAAGACTTTTTTTTTCATAAACTTCTATTTCTAATACACGTAACAGGGGGGAATTCGGGTTTTTTTTTTTTTTTTTTTTTTTTCGTGATTTTCATTTAAAATTTAATTTTAAACTATCGGAAGTAATGGTATATTCTAATACTTTAAAATTTTACTGTGATATTTTATAATATATATTGAAAATTTACTCTTCGCTTTTAAATATTTTTTGAAAATACCTTTATTTTCCGGTAATCTTAATTTTAATACGGCAAACATTCCAGGTGTATTTTAAAAAATATTCACTGGTTCTGTATTAATTTTACCATCTTTCAACAACTGTAAATATTTTTGTTGGACTTTCGTCAATGATTTTACTTTCCAAAAATGATTGTGTGATAAAAGGCAAGTTAAAAACCAATTTATACAAATTGTTAAAAACCGGTATTTAGATGATCAAAGAGAAATGTTTTTCGTGATATCTAACTCACGAGCGAAAAACTCAATTTTTTTAAAGTGTTGTTCAGGCAGGTTCTAATATTCGGAAGATATTTGTCAGTGATCTGTAATGTCATATACATATACGAATGAAATAAGAAGTCCACATGTGAATGAAAATAAATAATATTATAAAATTAATCTTAATGTTTTTTAACAAATTTAGAAAATTTAACTTTTCCTATCATTAATGTATTAATACTTAAATATTATTTTTTAAAGATTTTTCTTAAGTGGATCTGATTTGATTAAGAGATTTTTAGTGTTTTATGAAGTAAAATCATTGAAGAGAGAGAGAGCTAAATTGGGTATGAATCTAGTGATTGTTATTCTTCGACCCTCTGTAACTCCCACTTTTGTTTTAAATACTTTCCGTTTGCAAGATGTTCATGATTAGAAGACTTCAGGAATTTTATCGGAATTTGTCATTCAAAAATGTCTTAAATGATAAATACGTGAATTACCAACACTAAATAAATCGCTTGAATTTTAAACAATAAGTAATCTGGTGAAATTTCAAACCAAAAAATCTCTCGGTAGTAAGCGGCTACTGAAGTGATGATAATTGTTTAACTATGGTTTTCGAAAGTATACATGCTAAAACGTCTGTCAAATAACATATATTTTTACGTCCATCAAGTAACATATATTTTTAAGTTTCTTTAATTACAACGTGCTTTAACTTTCAACCGATTGACTTTCCTAAGTTTATATTTCAGTAAAATTGGAACCAAAGCATAAAATACCAAAGCATGTTCAAAAATTAACTATCATCGTAAAGGAGAGTTACGACGCACACCATCTGGCTCTCACTTGGCGCTCAACATGGTCGATAAACTTGCCAACTACGAATCGCTTTTGGCGAGCGCCAACCCTAGCGCGTGTTTGGGATATCGGGTCACTTCCGAAATGCATGCCACAACTCCGGCATTCGGTCGGTGATCGGAACAGCATCTGTGACAACTTCGGTCTTATCCTCTTTCTTCTCGATTCACGCCGTCACGTGGAAGGCTCGTTCTTCTTCATCCTTTTTTAAGCATTCTCATTGACGGTAAACTTCGAAAAAGAAATATTTGTGAAATGGATTAAGAAAACTTTGCAAGCAGAAAATAAAAAGTTTCGACGCAATGAGAATTTGTGACTGTATGCGTGTGATACTGAATTTATTGTATTTTAACTGATCAGCCCGTAACTCTTTGACATATCTTACAACTCACTTCTAGTGTCTGTTGAAATACATTTCAAAAGAAAAGTTCTTTATAATCAGTAAAGTTTTTTTTTCAAATTTTTATCCTTGGATATATATTTACTCATGTATCTTGTTTTGCATGATTGCAAGAATTATAATTATACCGTGGGAAACCTAAAGTACATTTGGGTAAGACTAAATATCAAATAAGTTGCTTTTAACAGAGATTAATATTCTTACCCTGAAATTGTTAAAGAAAAAATATATCCAAACTTGTCATATCTTCGATAGAGCTATTAGAATAAAAAATTTCTGAACAGTTTCAAAATAATTTAGAAAACTTTTTTTAAAGTATTTCGCAATCTTTTGACACACTGAAGACGTTTCTCAAAGTGGATAAGTGAAAAACTTTTTTAAAAAAATTGTGCTTTTCTGTGTTAAGTAGGAAAAGTTTGCAATTTTCAAGACTTTGCCTCTCGAGAAACTCAAGAGAGCTTCAAAAGAACAGAACTTCCCTTTTTAGATTTCAAGTTCCTGAGTTGAACATAGAATTGGAAAAAAAAGTCATGGCTAAAGTAGTTATCAAGTAAGTCTCCTCTCTTTATGTAATTTTTAAATTCTTTTTCCTTATTTTTTTTTGTTTAACTTACGACGCTAAAAGCACTTACGTTAATCCAAATTTCCATCTGCTTCAATAATAAAAACTCATCAAATAAATCTTCCGCTCTTGGTAATAAATGTTGATTTAGTCTTTTGTGTCGACAGGTTCTAGAAATTTATAGCGGAAAAAGTAGATTGTATTTAAAATAATGATTATCGTAAACTATTTATTACCAAGAAACAGCTGAAGCAAAAAAATTAAATTTAATGAAAATGTTTCGTTTATTTTCGGTTCATTGAATTGCGTTCTCTATTTTTATTTTATTTTGAAAGCATTGACATTTATTTTATGTATATATGTTCTTAGGTTATTTCATTAAGTTGTTACACTTGCAACCAATGGGCTTCAAAATATTGATTTATTCAATTTCATATTGTTAAGTTTCCCAAAAATTTATTCCTAATAAATTTTTCTTAAAAATTATTATAGCTTGGTACATTTATAGTAAGTTTTATCTAATTTTTTTATAATGTAGAAAATAAGTAGTGGTATTGATTAAATCAATAACAGACTTGATGTGTTCTTGATTTGAAGATATAAATATAAATTTTTATTTGGCAAGAATGCTCTTTTAAAAGGTAAAATTTCAAGATTTAAAAAAAGTAAAATTTCAAAGATGTTAATTTTATTCTTTAGCAATTTTAACATGCTTAGGTGTAAGTTACGTTACACTGTATGTCAAAAATTAAGGTAAATAGAAAATATTTTATGTAGGAAATTAAAAAAAGCAGTCGATTTATCTAAAAAATTGTGAATTGAAAGTAATCCCCCACATTGGCGCAGAACGATTGTTTACTTGTGATTGCAAAATCCATAACCGTTCAATAAATAGCTTGTACTCAGCAGAGCTGTGATATTTGAAAGCATGTGAAAAAAGATCCTTCCAATTGAGGATACTCTAAGCACTCATGCAAATCTGTGGAAGCCGAGTACCGGTTCGATGTAATGGACCATTCGTTAGATCTCTTCTATTTGTAAAAACTCTCTGCTTAAACTGTGAGAAGTATTCCAAAGTATAAAAAACATTCTTTAAATTGTTTTTCCCCCATTGAGGCGTAATTTTTTAGCTATTGCTTGAGAACCAGTCCCGGATATCCGATTCACTTTATGTATATTATGTTACTTATATGTTTTATTTGACTCGCGATTTCTGATACGCTATATTGCTATTTTCAGATGATTTCAAAATTTGTAAAGAGTATAATTCTTGTCATTACATATATATTATTTCATCTGATAGTGTGGGACATCTGATAGTGTTTAAATAATCAAGTGCGGTATTTTAAATGGAATAAACATAAAAATGCATGAAATATTATTTTCACTGCAATTAAAAAATTGAACATTTCTGTTGTGAAATAAATAGTAGGGCATTACTGATGGACACTTCGTGATACAAATTATAGATTATTCAGCTCTCTTAAATTGCTTATTTTATCTACTTCATTTCCTTGAGGTCTCAAAAGCAATTTGAATTCATTTGCGAATTCTTGTAATAAATGTAGCAAGAAGCTAAAAAATATAAACCAACGTAGAACGATTAAAATACTTCAGGGTTGAAAGTAAATTCCAGTAATATCAAGTAATATATAATCAAATTTCAGTAATATATTTCAAGATTCTATTTATTGCACTATTTCTAAACAATATTCACCTCGGATAAAGAATTCAATTTCAAGAGGATTCAGAATTGTACTTTCTAAATTTTTAACAATTTATATCTTACGGTTAATAATCCAGGCACTGCTTGATCATTCAACGTAAGATGTACTCAAAAATTTCTCTTATGCTTAAAACTGTTTCAAATTACCGATATCCTAATGCGATTTACTAATTCGCTGTCTAGATAACTTGCACAATTTCGATATCATGCCGTTTATTCTAAACTTATTATAATGTATCTTACACTGTTCTGAACAGAACACGGGCTTAACGACTCGAATTTCGAATATGAAGGGTGTCTGGAGCGAGAGACACGATCACACATCCGCGCTGCAGAACAGAATAGTTAATGCAGATCGTAGCTTTGCTACTCCTGTCCTTTCGCTCAGCCCAACTGCATTATGCATGCAGATGATCAATTAGAAGAAGTGAAGGAAAACACGACAGTGGGTTTTTTTTTTTTTTTTCAAGGAAGCGCAGTGTTTCTTATGGTGCTTTAAAAATTATGTCAGCACAATAAATATTGTGAGAGTACATTATACAACTTACAACTAATGCAGAAAAGAGGAAAGAGTCAATTTTCTTAATTTAACTTAATTTTCGTGACATAATTCGATGAATATATTACTTAAAATTGAATGTCACACACTTAATAATATTCATTTGAGTATTATGAGTGTATGAGAGGAATAAGTGTATATATACGAGAAAAAATAGAAAGCTTTTTTTGTGGTGAGGCTTTCATTTTCAATCGTTCACAATCACAAAAATTCATACTTTAAACAATTCTTTAACGGACAATTTGCTAACTCTTGGAGAGAGTTGGATTTCAGATATTCTGCGTTCGCCACTGTTGTATGAGTGACAACAGAAAAAAAAATAATATGTTTTCGCTTTGTGTGCGTGCGTGTTTTATTCGATTATTTTCAACAAATAATTCTACACTCATATTTAATATACAATATTATGCAGTGTTATCTACATTATAACTAATCATGTTATATTTATTATTTATGCATAGTTTCAATTTATTCGAAAAGGCTTGATAATTTTCTTATTTCACGTTTAAATCTACTAATCATTTTATACATCAAAATCGATTTAAAATGATGCTACTTAAGAATTAAATTTTTTTTCATAAAAATTAAAGGAGTATTTTAACACTACTTTTTAATGGTTTTTAAGAGATAAATTTCAATGTTACTTTTAAATTTCCCAATGTTTTTTAACATTCGCATAAAATATTGTAACAACATTTGATACAAAATTAAAATTTATGTTATCGAATTTTAAATGTTAAAAACAGCTTACATAATAGTAAATTTGACACAAAAGAGATAGTTTAAAAGTAGATTTCGAACCTTTTTTCAAAACACATTTATTTTCATTATCAGTCTTTAATTATTTATTAATCACAAAAGTTTTCTGTAAATTACTTATTATTAAAGAGAAAATCCCGTAAACAATAAAAAATAATGAATTCTTTATAGAAACTATTAATAAATATAAAAACTTATGAACTATTTTTGTATAGTCAGTATGTTATTGACTAATGTGGTGCCACTCTTGTACAGAGAGTGCGTATTATATAAATCAATTAATCATTATTTCTTGCTTATAAATTTCTCTCTTTACCAAGTAACTGTATACACTTGTGTGCTCTATAGAATTAAATAAATATTGTAAGACGCACAAAAAAAAAAATGAATGCACCTTCTAGAATCCATTTATTCGAGACAAGTAACCTTTTTCATAATTTAGAAGCGAACAACATCTTTTGTTATCGGTCAATTTCCTGAGGAAATTCCTCGTCGAATTCCAAGTGGATGGATCACTCCGCGGTCTGCCACGGACGCGTGGAAGTGATAAATAAATTCATTGCTATCAACAAGAATTATAACAATCGTGATTGGAATATCGAAAGTGATTGTCATTTTATATATTAACTCATTCAGGGATTATTGCTCACCGAGGAAATCTTGAAAGTCTGAAAATTGTAAGTTGTCTTATATTCATTATAAGCTTCATTTTTTACACATTAAGAACATATTAATATTTTTATAAAATGTATTTTTAGCCTGTCAGTTTAGAATAAATTTTCAGCGAACTGTATAATCAACATTATCGAATGTTATGTAAATAATATCCTAGAATTCCTCAGATAAATCAAAGTGATTAAAAATTGTAAAAGTTTTATTGTTTATATTTTGTAACTTTAAACATTGGTTTAATTTTCCTACAAAAAAAAACCAAAAAAAATTTGAAAGTTACGTGAAAAGTTATAGATAAATAATTTTCCATCTCAGAAGGAGTAAATATATTTTAAAAGTATTTTTTAAGAAGTATAGCGCAGAAATAATTTTATTTATACACAACTTAGTCAGACTTCCTATCTTTTTTGTGGCGTCTATTGCACTTATTTATTAATTGTAAATTATCGTTTATTAAGGTTATATTTAGAAGTAACGATGGGCTATTTACGATGTAATTTTGAGCCACTGTCCAGTGAGTTCGCACTCTATTCTTCTAATCTCTACGTGAGGAGTCCCAGTAGATTTAATATGCATCTTTACGCGGAGAATCTTTAGTGGAATCAGGACTCGAACTCAATTGAAATATCGCCTGTACGAGCTCGCGACCGATTGGCCTTAAAATATTATTGAATAAAAACTATACAGTCATTCACTTAGTATTATTGGTGGAGCTTGAATTCTTCTTATATATACTTGCTTTTAATTAATTACATTTCTTCCTAAAATATTTATTTTTACTTATTCATATATTCCTCAAAGTATGTTAGAGGTAGATACAAAAATCTAATGTGTGGAATAATCGACTTCCATGCAAATTCTTAGCATCCATAAATATAATCTGTAAAAAATTATTGTCAAGAAAGAGAAAAATGCATTTGTCGATAAATGAATGTTTTCATAACATTTTTACCCAAGGAAATCGAGCTCACTCTTCAAGAACCTATTGTTCATTCGAAGAATACACAAGGAAGACTGGCTAGTTTTGATTACGTGGAAAATCTCTCGTTCTCTTATTATCTTCATAGCACACGCTGGTTCATTGACATCCTGCTTTTAAATGTTCTCCCGGAAAAATGTAATCTCTGATTAAGCCTCGTCGTTAATTCTTACCGCTGTAAGTCCACTTAATCGATAGGTAATACTTACGTCATTTATTACCCACCCCTTTATCACCCTAATTAACGAAAATATTAACACACTCTCTTCCTGCGGGCGAGAATGGCTAATTTCCGTCTGGAATTATCTCCTCATAGACGCTGCCACCGAAATCGATACTTCAAACTGCTCGATCGCATGTCATAATAAACAAGACCTACAGGGATTTCTCGCCACAATGTAATGAACGATGGCTGAAATTTAAAAGTAACTTGCTATTAAAAAATCATCAAATATTTCCGAGTGATTTATATTTCTCCGTCAAAATAAAAACCTTTTAATTTATTTATGAGAAGGAAATTGATGTGTTTAACAATGTAGGGTTATTTTAAAGGTTCAAAATTACTTTCTTGTTTGTTGACGCATTTCAAAGAAATCACATTATTATTGAATAATAAATACCAAGTGCAAATTCATTTAGCATACTGTGTTAATTTATATTAAAACCTGTAACTTTAAGAATCGATTGTTTAAAAGACATTTATGAGACAAAAATAAATCGTAAATTGTAAACAATCTTCGAAAATAAGATTTTCAGCAAACACAATCTGCAAATAATAAATAAAAATAAATAAAAATCTACAAATTTTTCTAGACACTCTAAATTAATGCCTATGAAGATCAAATCAGTGTAATTAAACTTTTAATATCAAATAATTTTTAGTACTAAGTCAACGGATCAGTGTAATCATCGGAATCAGTGCAATAGTGTCAGTAGCGGATCAGAAATGAATGTAATCAAACTTTTAATATCAGATACTTGATAAGTATTATGTCAGCGGATTGCTAAGAGACTTTTGAAGTTCGACGCTTAATTTGTCATAGCAAACTTCTAAAATAAATATCCTGTAAGAAGGGGGAAAAAAACCTGAAAATATTTTATTCATCCTTTTAGACGATTTCATAACTGCTTCGTTACAATATAAACCTCGTGACAATGATTATTGAAATTTGGTGGAACAATAAACGAATTTAGTGTCAGAAAGATAAGAATTAAATTATGTCTTGATTTCCAATTCTGTAAATATGGCAACCTTAAAGATCCAAACCAATACATTTTTTCCACTAGTTTCCATTTCAAAACCAGATTTCCATGATTTTCCTCACATCCAGTTCATTATCCGTTTCTTCACGAGGAACATTTGAGGGAGTTTTAAATCTTGCTTCTAATTTTTCTTTCTGTAAAACATCTACAGGGGAGGATCATTTGATAAATGATGCCTCAAGTGACATGGTCTCTGCTTTAAATATGAATAAATCAACTGTGTATCAGTTTGATGGATCTGCTAAAAATATTGGTTTTATTAATGCTCGATTTCCTTCTTGACTTCTGGAGATAGTTCGTGGTCTCAAGAGAGTAAGATATAATTGAATGAAAAGGATGGAGTCTACTTCTATAATTTTTAAAATGATTTTATTTATTTTATATCAAACGACAGAGAGAGTTCGATATTTCTTGTAATTATCTAAAATTCTTTATTCTGCCTCAAATTATTTGTAATATTCGTATTACATGAAGAGGAAAGGTATTTATATTGTAACATAATATAATTTATAGAATTCTATGATGAGAAATATCAATTGTGTAAGAATGAAATTATTATACGTTTTCAGAGAGAGAAACATTGTTTCCTACTTACGGTAATCATGGCTTAATGTAAAAGAAATATAAAAAAATTTAATTCCGATAATATTTGAGAAAATGAATTTATAAATTTTTAGCAAAGATAAGATACATTCTTTAATCGTTCGATACTTTTTTAAATGCGGTCCTTGATTGGATAGCATTTCTTCGAGAAAAGAATTATTAGTCTCTAATTTGAATATTAAAAATAAATTGATTTTAGTACAAGTATTTTAAAGATTAAGTAATATGCATAGTACAATGAAATTATTTTGTATTTTATTCAGGAAATTTAGTTTCAAAGAGACATTTTGAATGTTATGGCTTTAGAAGATTAAGCAATCTTGGGGGTCCTTGTTCCCGGTGTGGCTTAAAATTAACATTACGCAAACAATGAATATTTATTTCACTGTTTTTTGGATCAGTGTACGATTGGAGAATTACACTGGGTAATTACGGATGTAAACATTTATTTTCCATTTCTTTATTAATGAAGATAATTTATTACGTTGGTTTTCGAATATGAAAACTCAAAGGAACATGTAGGCGATAACATGAAAATTTATTTTAAGATTATTTATAATTTGATAATTTCGGTTTCATGGGAATGCAATTAACATCAAAGTGTTCCTACTTAGCTAGTGATTACTGTTTTAATAATCTTTTGCGCCACCATCCAATGACCATTTTCGAGCAGCTGCATTTTTGTTGAATGCTTGTAACCGATCAGCTCATTTAAGTCCCGAAAATTTCCCGTGTTCTGTTTTGTATCAGTGCATAATGTAATTGGTTGAAAATTCCGCACCCTTTCTCTGCACCAAATTAAAAAGCTGTCCAACCGAACGGAAATTTCGCTCTGGCACGCACCGGTAACCATTTTCGACTTTAAAAAGTAGTACCGGGATAACGTAATACCTACCTTCGCGAAGGCGTTGGGTAACTGATTTCATGGCTGAAAGAAAGTAATAGTTTTCAACCTCTCCAGAAATGTTAGGTTGTTCCAGGTATCACTAATCCAAATGACAATGATTCCGCTTGGAAAGTTCTAAAAATAGTTTTCACATTCAGACGCATAAAAAATTAATAAAATTGTAAAGATTAATAGCATCGATACTCTCAAAACTTTTAGTGTACCATAAGGAATCGAACCACTCATTTTTTTTTTATTTCTTTCCTTTTAGGAAACTCTAAAATGAATGTAAGTTACGACTGTTAATTTATTTAAAAAGTGTTTATTTTTCTACGATTAGATTGTTTCTATCACGAAAAAAATTTCAATTCCTTGATAAAATTATGGAAATGAATATTCTTAAAGTAATGTCCAATGGAAATATATCACTTAAAATAAACTTTAAAAATATATTCAATTCTAATCATCCAATAAATTAACAAGTAGTTGCTCTTAAAAGCTGTTGAAGCAATTAATAAAGCTTAGTTTTCATTGCGTAATTTCTAATTTCATTAGAAGTGTTGTATTCAAATACTATTGCATTTTATCAGTTTCCGAAGATAAAATGCATAAATTAAAATTGTATACATTTGCATAAATCAGTAAAGTAATGTTTTAAATTTGATTTAAGAAATTTTTTTTGACATGAGTATTTTATTTCACCATCATAATTTTTTAGTAACAAAGGAGCTAATAGAATAGAATATTTTAATTATTTTAAAAATTGGTAATAATCAATTCGATTTATAAGAATCTTATCAGGGAAAATAAAACTATTTTGATAAAGCAATGAAAATTAACATTTTAGAATTTAAAATTCATTTCTTCCTTTTGTCATTTCTCTGTGGAATACTTTACTTTTTAATAAAGTTCCTTTTAATTAAAAATTCGCATTAATTTAATTGATCAAGAATTAATTTTATTTTCAAGTCGATCGTAAAAGTAACCTGACCTTATATTCTACTATTTTATTTAACTGAGTAAGATAAATCTTGTAATTACATTAACATATTTGATTTATTATTTGTCTGTTTGATGTCTTTCTGGATTAGGTTTGTTCTAACATCAATCCTTTGATGATATTTTTTTAAGTCCTTATTGATGCATTTGGAAATAAAGAATTATATGGGCAATAATTCTTATTTATTTGATTCGAAACGTTTTTCACATGTATGGAGAAAAAGCATGAAGTACTAAATTTATAAAAAATAATGCAGAGGAATTTAATGGAAAATTTTAAAATTCTTAAACAATTGAACTATTAATATTCTAGAATGATATAATAATTCATAAATTTTTTAGAGCCTTGAGTTTAAAATATATAAATAATTGATGATAGAATTATGATAAAGTTATAATTACACTTATATACTTATGTCGTGTAAAAGTATTTTAAGTAAACAACCTTCTTTTAAATTGGGTAACTATGCGTTTCTCGAAGAAATTAGAACGATTATCAACTTTAATGAATATTATTATTTTAATTCTAAAAGTAAATTACTAACTTAATTCTTTTTTGTTTTTAAATCGCGAATTTTTCTTCTAGAAACGTTATATTACGTTTCTGAAATTCATATTTTAGATAACGGAGATTTTTTTTGCTGAATGTAAACAAAATTGAGATTACTGGAAGCAATGATATTAAAGCATCTAACAGAGTCCTATATCTAATTCTGGATATTCTTAGAAAGATATAAAATTAAATTCAACTGAACAACAACAATTTTTAATCCATCTGTGAATCAAAGACAGAGTAGTCTGAAAATTTTTTTTATTCAAATTATTATTGTAGATTGGTTATCAAAGCAAAGTTAGAAAGAGAAAAAAAAGGTACACACAAATGTCTCCCACATAAAGGGGAAAGCTCGGTCATTAATGTCAAATCCAGTTAGTTCAACAATGAACTATTTACCATAGGTGGAATATTCAAGGCTCAAAAAAATCCGTTAGAGATCATTTTATAGACTAAAACAGGTTACTGTGTATATTAAGCTTTACGGATCCACAAAGCCTTCGAAGTATGGAAATTAAGAAAATAAGAAACCAAATAAGTTGTAAACATCACTTAACTACGGTTCACAATGGCAAAATACGTGGCCAATGATTTGTTGTAAAAAAAGGAACGTAACTTTATTTAAAAATCTAGCACTTAAATTTAACTAAGTCTTAAAGATCTTGTGATACGTGACGTGAAAATTGTGAGAGTGGAAACAAATTTTATTTTGTCAGTAAAGTAAGTCAGAGAGGCAAAGATTTGTCCATGATAATATGTTACATTTCTCTAATTTAATGTTAATTTAACTCATCAAAGAATGATCAAAAGGGAAAAAAATATTTGTAGATCTCAGTATCAGAAAGTATATACTTAATGAAGTACCCAACTTACATGAAAACTTAAATAGGACAAAGTCGATACAATACTTATTTTCACCCGAGGAAGATACTAATCCGGATGACGGGATTGAAGATGACCGCAGTCGACACAATTTTCTTGTGTCGCATCCGCTCTCCGAGACACAATTCCTATCCGTGCAGCACCTTTCAACCACAGAAGTCCACTCAGTTGAACTGAATTGTGCTGTGTGGATAAAAAGCAGGCCAGTGTCTCGGTTTACAGGGGCAAGGCCATCTTGCCGGTTATCAACCCTTTTTTTCCGTCTTTCGCTTTGTTGCTTCTCATTAGTGGCTAGAACTGGTCGCGTTGCGTAAGATTCAGAAAGGATTATAATCAGAGTTAGATGCTTAGGAGGTGAAATAGTTGTGGCAGATGAAAATGTCATCTTTTACTTGAGGGGTGACTCTACAGGGTTGAAAGCATTTAATATCATTTAAGCAATCAATTAATTAATTGGGAGAATTTCCTATAGTTTACCATAGTTGTATAAAGATTCCTTTTGAATATTTGAAAGGAGAGAACACACATACAACGAAAACAAGCCTTTTCTTTGTGAGAAATATTTTCAAGAATCACTATGAACAAAATGTTTAACTAATGGGCTTAAGTTATTTTAAGTGAAGTTGTTAGTTCTGTTCTTAATAATTTCTTTTCATGTTCCCTGAGGTTTCATTTATAAGTTGTAGACCACATATTCTATAAATACAGCAGCCAATTCAAGTGTTATATTTTTAATTTTATCATTCTTCTTACGTGAGATTTCAAATAAAAAGTTATAGTAAGAAAAAGTATTCATTGGACATAAAAATGAAATAACGCTGCATAAATTATTTCAACTGATTAAACTATTTTTTATATATATGTAAGGATTTTCTTCCAAAAGAAATTATTTAAAACAACAAACAAGACATTTTTTTTTTGAAAAAGAGAATCGAATAAGTAATTTCCATGAAATTATTAAGAGATTGAATAAGGCATTAACCGATTAACTCTAATAAACATTAATATTTGATTTTTAAGATGATGAAGAACAGAAATGTTCAAAAATAAAATTTCTACCGAATAATTTCAGTTTTTAAAATCAAAAAGTACTTTTAAATATGTTGTTTGAGGGTTCGTTGTATTTTAAAAGGTTTCAATTAACATCTTCCAAACTTTATTTTACGTTTATCATTTACATTTTTGTGTTTTTTGAAATATCGATTAAAATTTTTACTAAATTTAAGAAAATTTATTAATTAAATTTTATGCGTTCGTTTTTGTATTAACTTTTATCTTACCCATGCCTCAAAAAAATTCCAAATTTATTTTTTAATCTACGTGTTACAAAAAGAATTTTTCTGTACTTTTTTGCTGCGTAAAGCAGTTTACCGAGTCTTTTATATTCTTAAATGAGAAAGAAGATAATGTTAAAAAAAATTGAATGTAATTTGATTTATGTGAACAATTACGTCGCTCAAATATACACATCTGGTCAGCAGAATCAATTGTTGTAATCTTTTTCAAAAATTGAGTGTTTCAAGTTTTAAAATTTACTTTTTTTCAATTTTTTGTAATTATATATATTTTTAAGAATTTTTTTCTCCTTGAAAAATGTTCATTAATGTTTTTAACCGAGAGATTTATATACCAAATGTAAGTCTGAATGAATCTAAGCTTAATACCAAGATAGGAAGAAATTTTGTAACTTACGTCTCTCTCTCTCTTTCTATATATATATATATATATATATATATATATATATATATATATATATAGGTAAAATGAAAATTTTGATTAATTTAATGCTTCATAAGGATTTCAATATTAATTCTTAGCAACTCATACTCTTCTGAACAAACATTCAAAATGTATACAGTTTTATAAACTTTACTTCTATTAAACGACATTGAAGAGGAGAATTATTTATAATTCAATACAGACGATTCAATGTATATAAATAATGAATTGAAAGTAATCAAACTCTTAATAATAACAGAAAATCAAAGGTAATTTTTGTACACAAAAGAAAATATTTTTTTATCGTAAAATTTGATTTTTTTCAAATGCAACCAATTATACCCCTAGAAGCTTTATATGTCATTAAAACTAAATATTTCCAATAACTAATCTAAAAGAGTCGAATAATGTTTATATAAAATATTGAATTTAATTTATTCACTACAGTCAAAATTATTGCTAATAAAACAAACCATGTAATTACTTATTTTAAAGCATCTTGTCTCAATATTTTTGCTTACCACAGAAACAGTAAAATATTGTTCGTGGTCAATCGGCTTTCAATTGCATAAAAAGGTCCACGCAATTAATCAGCAGGTTATTTCGGAATAAATCTATTTTTTTATTTCAAGAATATCTGGTAAGTACACTAAATTTCCTTTTAAACAGGAAGTAATTAACACTGACACATAAAAATTATACGATAGCACCAATCGAAAGTTCGCACAAACACCGAAGACAGAAATTCAAATCACGTAATCACAATATCGCATTTTCACCAAAATTAACCCTCACTAATTGGTACACTCAGTGGCTCATATACCAGGATAAACCCTCCAAAGATTGTTCTAGACAATTTTACTTTCGTCTAGGAACATCTAGTTTTGCCGCCGACTAAATCTGTCATCAAGTCCACCTCTACCTCTTGATCATTAAGCCTTGCGCATTCTCATCTTGACTATAAGACTATCACTCCAGTTATAGTAGTCGTTTTGCAGGAAAGACAACATAATTCAAACTTTCCACATACGAGTAACATAGTACTTTGAATTTGAAATTAATTCAGATAGCTGAATTTTTTTTTCAGTTATAAATTATTTTTAGTTATTATCCATTAACTGTGTGATGTTTAATTTAAAACACATGACGTAAATGCAGTATTATGATCTAATTTTTTTTTATTTTCCTTGGGAATTTTCTGAGTAAGCTAAAAAAAATGCTTATTACTATTATTATTTCTTCTTCAACTGAAATCGAAGAAAACACTCTCTTATGAAAATTTATAAGCATTGATTACATCTTATTTAGTTGTAATTATCAGGATGAATTTATATAAAAAAAAAAGCTCTAAAAATAAGTAAATGAATTATTTACGTTTAATTTAATGTAAAAAAACTCATTTTCGAAGTAAAAATTATTATTTTACCTGCTTCGTAACTTAATTTAAAATTAGTAATGTGGTATAAAGGAGAAATAATGTAATATTTATTTCGTTTTAATTTGATAAGCACAAAATTATTCTCTTTTTGATTTGTTAAACAAAATTTGAGAAATTTCATAATTGTTAATTATTATTTTCCCGCAACTTGAGAAAAAAATACGCAACTTTAATGAAACTACCATTGAAAACTATTAGCAGAATCTCTTAAGAAAATTTCCCATGCAATTTTCAAATTCTAAAAAAATGATTAGATGTGTTTTAAAAAAAAATGCAATACCCAATAAAATATCCAGTTTCGGAAAATACTCTTTTTTACTACATTTTTCAAACAAAATAAAGCTTATAATAGAAATGTCAGTTGTGAAAAAGCTTTATCTGTTCCGGTGATTTCTTTGGATCAATGCGTTTTAAAATCGTTGACATTTCTATTTGCAAAAAAAGTATTGTATTATTTGCTTTTTGCTTGTATCTAATCTGTTGCAAATAGATTTTATATCAATTCTCGTTTCAAATATATTTTTGATAAATCCTTTAAACTGAATAGAAATAAGCGATTTTTTTTTCCAAAGAAATGCATGTCTTTTTTTTTTTTTTTTTTTTTTTTTAAAAAAAAATTATTAAAAAAATTTTTATTTTTATTTTTAAAAAAATAATTTAAAAAAAAAAAAAAAAAAAGCTCTGTGTGGTCGTGAAGAATTTCATTTTTAAGTACTTGAACAGTTATTATGTTAATTTCCCCCTTAACACATTTCCCGTTGCATATAAAACCACGAACTAAAACAGGTTTAATTATATATAAATGTCACATGCAATTAATTCTCCCTGCAGGCAAGTATTTAAACACTTATTTAATTTGTATGAAATATGAAAATAGCCTAACAGATATTTTAGGCAGGTATTTCACCATAATCATAATTAATGATAATAATAATTGATAACCATCTTTTAATGTTCTTAGAAATAATTTTAATATTTTCTTACTATAATCTTCAATTAAAATATGAATAATTTATATTTTTGCCAATTTTAATAACTGTTTGTCGACATATTTTATTTTAATAAGAAATAGCATATAGTTCTTAATCTATATTGACAGGATATTTTGTTTGTCTTTAAATAAGTAATTTGTAGCTTAAAACTACTTTGATTAATTTCCTAAAATTAAAAAAAATTGGTTACCTTAATAGTAAACAAGATAATTTTAAGTCTGCTGTTCTGAGAAATCAAATAGTGGAAGTTCTAACTCAATATTTTTATGAGCATCATAAATTAGTTAATTATTTAATAACTCTAGGAATTTGATTTCAAGAACATATTCCAGTTTTTACAAGTGAGTTAAGATAACTGCGGTTACTGCAACATGGAAGAATAAGCTAATTGTATGCCAAGTCCTTTAAGATATCTAGATTTGTGTACCTGTTTATGAAAAGAAAATCATATTTATAAACGTACATAATTATATATGAGCCATTCATAATAAATAGCTGTATTTAGATTTATATGTCGCGTGCTTACCTTTAGGTACATCTGGCATAAGAAATTCCACTGCATTTACAGCTTTAAAAATTTGATGAGTACTTATAAAAGTAACATTCTAAACATAGGCTCAATAATGAATAAATAATTCAGCATTTTTTTAAAGATTTTATTGAGTTTTATTTGTGAAATTATAATTTTCATTCGAAAGTTAAATTAACTAAAATTTTTAAATTGCAATTTTTTTTATTCAAATTCCTCATAATTGTCATACAAATATTGTGCAATACTAAAACCTAGTGAGCGTTTGTCAGAAAAAAATATGTTTATAGAATAGGAAATAACTTCATTTTATAATGTGCAAAATATCAGCATTGTTGTCAAAGTAGATTTTGAGAAAAGTGTTTCAAAATCTTCAAACAAAAACACATCTTAAGAAAATCATAAATATAGAATTTTATCTCTATATTGTGACGCGTATGTTTACAATTTTAAGAGTCGAATTTCGAGTATTTCATTTATTAAATTACCATAAATATTATAACTACGGTATCAGCAAAGAGAACTCTTTTATTTTTAATTGCAAAATAAAAAATTTTAACCCTTTAAATGTTTCAGTTATCTGAAACTACTTTGAAGTAGAGTATTTTATATAAAAATGAGTGTATGTGCGTGTGTTGCTTAATCCATTCTTACTTTATTTTCTAGGTTATAATTATTTCGAAGCCTATTTTAATCTAATAGATTGAATATTTGTGTGGAGAATTCCAGAATTCAATATGTATATATAAAAGTTGACATCTATAGATTTTCCACTTAACATATAAAAGTAAATGTTGTTATGATTTTTGATAAAAAGTACAAAAATTATTTAAAATACTAACTTTCTATTATAATTTTCATGAAAAATTTAAGTACTTAATTATTAGAAGAATAGTAATTATATTAATCATCGATAAAAGAACGTTATTGGTTTGCTGTTTTCGTTTGAATAATATACAGGTCTTTCGAATAGAATGTATTTCGGAAAAAATTGAAATCAGCAATTTAAGTGCTACGGTTACCAAATAGTAAACAAATTTACTACTCTTTTAAAAATATTTAGTAGTTGTAAATATATAGAATATAAGTGCATCTTAATTAGTACATAAAAGTACTTTTTTAAGCTCAGTTCTTTTAGAATTTCTTTTATACATGCTTTCTTAAAAACAGCTTCCAAATATTCTATGCATGTCAATAACGTTGGAGTTACAAGTAATTTTTGTTTAAATTTAATTTCATTCAAAATTTTAAAATTCATAACGCTTATTGGAAATATAATATTTTCTCTAATGGGATTTTACATTTAAGCTGAAAACAGATGACAGTTACATTTAGTTTTTAGCTCACTTCATTGAGTTCTTTCTTTAATCAAGCTGCTATCGTTTTTGCTGTTAATATCATACACTAATAGGTTAATTTCATACATGTATGAATCTCTTTATTGATTCACATCATACACGTCAAAAGAATTGTCGATGTATATACTGAATACAGAAATGTGAAATTAAATCTTTTACCATTAAATCTCAGTTTTCGTAAGTCAACATCATCTAAATTTTAAAAGGTCCAGTTCAAATAATGGGCGTATAATTATTGATGCTGATTAATTCAAATTAACTGAGAGAACTGATTCCTTTTTAATTAAACCAATTCAAAACCTTTGTAAAGGTTGACGGAATTTTAAGACAAGGAAAGCCAAAATCAATTATTATAAATGTATCATTTTGTGTAATACTATTTTATGTACTCCAACATAAATTTAATATTTTCACAACAAAAATATTAATATCGATTACTCTTTTTGAGTCCTATTCCAGTTACATCTTGTTTTATGGTTCTATAAAAATTTAATCAATAATAATAATGAAATCATGTTTTTTTTAAAAAAATATGTATTTGCATATTCATACGTATAATTTATTTACAGGAACCATTTTCATCAAAATTCTTAGAGCAAGTCTATTCCATCGGTTTCAATTCGTATGTCATGTATTTATTTATGTTTCTGCCATTCTTCATATATGAATCGTTAGGAATTTTCCCCCTCCTAACTTTCTTTTTCGTGGATAATAATAATTTCCCGTCTTATCAAATCTAGCGAAGTTAAATTACAACTCCTTTTGTGCGATGTAAGCCTTTGTTACAAACACGTTATTCCGCAGGATACGTTGAAAGAGAAAAAAAAATCAAAATACATGTGCTTCGTAACTCTTCAATTTTATGTGACACTGTAACAGTACTTATAACGAAGATTGGAATATTATCGAAGTAACAACAAGAAATGAATAAAAATGATGCAAAGAGAAAAAAAATGATGAATTAATTAGAAATTCTTCTCACACAATAAGAAAGATCTTGACCTCAAGTTCACCGGTGACGTGGCTGCAAGATATTGAGGGATATAAGAAAGGGGAAATTTTTTCAACTGTATTTTGTCCAAGCTGTCATAGACTGACACGAATGTGACCGCCCTGTCTCTGGAAGGTGGGACATCCTAAAAATTTTTTTTTTCTTCTCAGTTTCTAGACATTAACTTTTAACATAATGAAAATAGGACAATCCTGAAAAAATAAAAGATGCCGATCTCACCTTTTGACTCTTTCAAGAGCAAGGCTTTGACGAAAAAAAAATGAAAGCGAGTCACAAAAAACTTAATTTTCTGATATGATTTATTTCGTCAAATGTTATCTCTGGGTTCCTTTTAGAAAAATTTATGTTCGCGGATGAGGTATAAAAATTTTTACACACTTGTAATAATCGTAAACAGTTATTACGTATGGCATCAGATTGTAAACTGCTTGAATGTTATTACATTCTGAGGAAAAGATTTATTACACTCATAAACATGCCTAACTCAATCGAAAACATCTCCCCCCCCCCTTATTTCTTAATTGTATTATTTTTTCAATTCATGGGGAAACCTTAGGAACATTAGCAACAAGACTAGATGAAAATGAGTTATTAATATTTAGTTAACTATTCAATTATTCGAACTCCTTTAGAATTATTTTCAAAGTAATATTGATGTCTTACATTTATACACGAGGGTGCTACAAATAGTACCTGCGCTTAACAACAGATGGCGTTGCTAAGACACCTTGGAGTTGCCATTTATGGTATCATTTGTTAGATGGCACCAGAATAAATTTTTCATAAACTCATAAGTTTGACGCTGATGCAGAGGTTAAAATAAATTTGACACTCATTTATAGGTTGCTGCCAAATCAAAATTTTATTGGAGCCGCGACGAGTTAATGTCTCATTTTGCGTTGATTTGTCACCATCGAGGAGACCTGCATTCCTCATTATACACCGGAAACCAAATAACAATCAAAACAATAGATTACTCTTGATGAATCTGCTTCAAAGATGCAAAGATGATCTCATTGGTCGATAAGTTACGATGAAGATTTTTGATGTGCAACGAGAGTCATAGAAAAAGGGAAAATGATCATTTCATTATTTTTTCACATTCCTCACATGGCTCTTTCTGTCCCTAACAAGGATACTTTTAGAAATGTCTTCGTAAATAAATGTCTAAATGAGTAAAAATATAAATCGTCTATAGTTGCATTCATTTGAATTAGGACTGAATTTGTGAAGCAAGTTAGTTAAAATGATTTTATCACTACCATAAACTCTACTCATAAGCCATACGCGTATTTAAGTTTTTGTTTAAAAAAATTATGTAACCGAGAATTTTCTTGTATTATTTTTAATTTTCCCTCTAAGTTTCTACATAGTTTATATGAAGATAAATATCAATCATATTACCCATAAAAGCAAAATGAGTAATATTAAAAACTGGTAGGCGGGAGGAATATTTGTAACAAATAAATTTCAAGAATTGTAATTCATTAGTTTTTATTTCCTTCTGAAAAAAGCCATAATTCAGAATTACTCGTGTCAAGACTTGGAATGTGTATAATGAAAAAAAAATTAATACAGCAAGTAAACAATCCAGAAAATCTTTTTTTAAGAAAAACGTTTTAAATTAATCGTAGTAGAATGTTCAACTTTGATTAGGTTTTCTAATTTAAGAATAAAATTGATTTAACAGAACGTATGAAATTTTTAAAAATCTTGAAATGGAAATAAATCACAAAATCAACAGGTTTTGCTAAAAATGCTAAATTAAAAATAGCAGAGTATTTAATATTGATTAGTTTCACTAATTTATGAAAGAAATTGCTTTAACAAAACTACAGAAACGAAAGACAGAAATCGAATTGGAAATAAATACGATAGCAAAATTTTACAATTATGCAATGGTTGCCTAAAAGAAACCCATTTTCATTAAGGAAGCGATAAAAGAGGTGTGTGTAACATTTCAGTTTGAGCAACACTTCAAGCAATGAACCCATGCGGTCGTTTGCATTTGTGATGCAAAACAGGAAAAAATAAATGTTTTGTATAAACTTCCTTGAAGTAATTATCACGAATCAGACAAAGATATTGATGAATAAAAAATAAACACCTCTGATATTTTTCTTCATATCGGATTACTGAATCCTGTTTGCCTAGAACTTGAAATGGCGCCATCACTGAACAAAAAAGGAAATTGAAACAAATAAACACGCATAAATAAAAAAAAATACTTCCCAAACGTAATAATTGTGGAAGCAAAATGATATAAGTAATTATGAATTCATAAATGCGGGGTATTAAGAAACGTGACTTGCTTTAGAAAACAGATAAAAGAAATTTACGTTGAAAGTGTACTTGATTAATACTTTATCGTGACAGGAAATGTGTAGCCCATTTCGAGCTTTATTCTAACTTTTCTTAGCTTGGTGAGAGATTTAAAGAGAGTTACAAGTTTAAAGTAATAGATGCACTTTGTAAAGTATGTAATTATGCAAGCTTACATCAAATAATCTACCTTGATCCATTTCTAGATAAATAAAACACGATACAAAGACCAAGTCTGATGTAACATTTTGGAAACAAATAGGATACTCGAGTAAAGTGTAATAAGAGTAGCTTTAAGAAATCAAAAGTAAAAATCATGCATAGCTGATAAATCTAACTGTTTTCTGCCCTTATCAATGCCTTACCAATTTATGAGTCATTCAAATATCATAAGAAGTTTTAAGAAATAAAATTTCATGGCATTAATGAGATGAAAAGTTTTTCATTCAAACTTTTTATATTGAAAAATTATAAGAAAGGTACATTCTTGAAAGTCAGATATATGGACATATTTTTTTTTTACCTTAATACGATATTATTTTATTTTAAATATTACAGCCTCTGATCCTACGTTTATCCATTACGGATAATTTTGTAAAAAGGATTTTCTCAAATCACATAAAAATGAATCAGTTCTGTAAAGAAACTTGAATACCGATAATTTTTATTACAGGGCATATAACAAACTAGTTTAACATATTATTGATATTCCGTACCATATACCTCTGAAACAATTTTGCACTGCTACACTTGTTCAAAGATTTCTAAAAATAATAATAATAGAAATCTAAGAATCCCATTCAGAGAAATGCATTAGATTAATAACATTATTTTCTTCACTTTAACACATTCCACAGAATAACTTTTAAAAAATCACGGCTCTCTTACACATCCTCCCCAATAATTAAAATGGCACACATTATCGAACAATATCAATTTATTCACTTCCTACTGCAACTTCTCCTCTACAATTTCGAGAATTCACACGCACACCTGACGCATTCCAAAATGAACAAGAAGTAACCAGTCTTCTCTAAATTGATCTATAATACCAGTATTCTCGGGTGGCTTTCATAACGATGATAACAACGATACAGAAGACTACAGTCTCATTAGTCGAGGTCTTTCCACCGTTATTACTCCTGACCATTGCACCGAACCTCATTCAAATAAGCATCGATACTATTCAAGTAGAGAAGCAGACGTAGTTATCAATAGAAGGAACACGAGTGTTTATTTGTATTTTTTGACAGGAAATTCGACAACTTCTGTGATTTACATTGTTCAGTTTTACATAACTGAGCTCAGCATTAGAGAAAATGCTTTCGTGTGACTTCTTTTTTGCTTAAATGTGCTTACATTTAGTAATACCATAATATGACCTTATTCGTTCGGTACAAGATTTCTAATTGATTTGCTGTGGACAAATGAGATTCTTATGTAGGCTGTAAGCTTTGAGTTTGAAGAAATAATTTTTTTATAAAAATAGTGTAATTCATTAATCTGCATATTGCTGCTGAAAATATCTGACAAAAACACATTTATTCAGTACCATTATTAAATTTGAAATTCCCCTTTATTGAAAAAAAAAATCAAATAAATTTTCATTGAAGCATATGAACTCGGTATTAACATCTTCATAAATATCATAATAAGGTCAGTATTTAGTTATATGGTAATAAAATTTTGAGTAGATTCAAAGCAATTTTTCTGAATTATTTTTTCGCAGATTGCGATTTTCACACGGTTGTTAATGTTCAAATATAAAGAAAGAGGTAAGCTTTTCAATATCTTTGTTCATTTTTATGTACTCGTATTACACGAAGAAAACTTTTTGTAAAGAAATTGTATACCTTTGTTCCGATAAAAAACATTATGAAATCTGTTATATATATATATATATATATATGTAATGATTTAACTTCAATTTATAATGGTTTCTCATAATAATAGTACCATACTCTCATAATAATACCATTCCTTTTCAACTTAATTTATGCAATCACGTGTTCTTAAAAACTCGCTGATACAGCAGTTCTCACGGCTTCAGACCTGTAGGAGATCCCTACCAGACTCACTGTCTGCAACTAAAATCCCTAGAAATCCCTTTACAGATCACACGTGATCTAGTAAGAAAATCCCTACTAAAAGACACCTAGCAAGAGAAAATTCTCTCTCTTCTGACCTCTATGCTCTTCTGACCTCATCTGTAATCATCATACGATCTTTCACTTCGACCTTGGTGGCCGAAGCCAGGCTTCGTTCATCTTAACGAAATGCTCTCTCTCACTCTGCTAGAATAAATAAATAATCTTACTATGAAAAAAAGACTCTTCATTTCGACCTTGCATTCGAAATGTTTTATTAATGTTAGAACAAACATTTAATTTCTTAAAATCTCTCTTTCTCTCTCTTTATATATATATATATATATATATATATATATATATATATATATATATATATATATATATCTCTTTCTATGTATATATACACACGCGATGTATTGATGATGACTTATTATTATTATAAATGATGATATGATGATGATGATGATGATATTATTGTGTGTGTGTAACTTTTGCTGACACATAGCTTGAAAATATTTCCTTTTTTAAATTTTTTTTTCTTATTTCTTAAGATATTTTAAGTAAAATATTTTAGAAATTATGATAAACGAATATTTAACACATAGAAAATTACCTTTCTATAAATATGTTTATAGATTGCATTTACAATAACTAAACGTTGACACTTACACTTATCTTGAACAAAATGCTGAAAATCTCGCATCGTTATATTATTGATTTCTATGCAATTTTTTATTTTGTAATTTATTCAAAAGAGAAATTCTTTAACTTATTTTACTCTTAATTAGAATGTAAATTCTTATATATGATGGGTAAGGAAATACTATTGTTGCGAGTTAAGTTATCCGGTAGGAGAACGAAAAGTAACGAAAAAATTGCAAAAGAGAAGAAAATAATGTAATTCTCAATAAGTGTTCCTTTCAATAGGAATTCGTTTGGTTTTATTAATGTCACAACAGAAACAACACGAGGACGGACCTCGTAATTTTGAATCTCAAACTAGTGACACTTCCCTCTCCTAACTTCCACACCAAGCCAACGGGAGGACTTAGAACCTCGACAGATTTAACATGCATCAGCCCCTGCCAACTCTTAACAGGACTGCACTCTACTAAGATAATAAAGTCGGTCCTTTTAAAAGAGAATGTTTCTTTTAATTCAAAAGATAGTCATGGAACTGAGGGGCGATATGAGCCTTAAGCATTATTTTTTATTTTTTTTTGGGGGGGGAGGGGGAGGTACCCCACAGCAATCGAACGATTGGCAGGGGTTCTTTTACACAAACCAAATTAAAGAAACTACTAAATTTTTCATCTGCTCTTAAAAGGAAAAGGCAGCAATTACAGAGTTTACATTTTCATTAAAATTACTGTAAATATCTGAGATTCAACATTTTCAGATTTCGAAAAAAATAGTTCATATTATTTTTAAGGCGCAAAGAAAAATTATCTTCTAATATATCTAATTATCATCCTCTGTACATCACTTTTGTTGAAATCCTAAAATCAGATATTAAATAACTTTTCATGGAAAAAAACAGTTATATAATTATATTACTTTATGTCAAATTTTTCTAGAAAGTATTTTAAAAATTCAGAATATAGGAAATATTTTTTAAATGGCCTTTGACTCCTAATATAAAAGATAATATTTTAACAGAGACTCATTTATTTTTTATACCTATATATTATTTTTTATTCAAGTAATCAAATTATCTTTTATGAGAAACTAACTTAAATATTCTGCTTTTGCAGGGGTAGAGGAAATTTTTTTTAGTAAATAAGCATACTTTTATCAAAATACAAATTATAGAAAATGATTAAATATTCTAATTTAGCTGAATTTATGAAACTTGAATTCCTTCCAATTTAATATATGCAGGGTTGTTGTAATTAAAGTGAACTTATTTAAACCTTGTAGAACTTGTTTTGCCTATCTAAATTTAATGAAACTTGGTATATACGTTATATGCACCATGGGAAAAAGATTTTTCCAATTAAAAATAGTTCAAATTTTGACCATCAGATGGCACTTTTCAAAAATTCCTGATGCAAATTTGTCAAACATGATGATTATGAAAGATGAATTATGAAATTTGAAGATGATTATGAAATTTGAAGAGACTTGGTGTACTGTCAGGAAGAGGGCTGAAACCGGTTGCGAATGAAACTATCGAAGAAGTCGCTACTGCTGTGGTTGAAAGACCCTCGAGTTTCAGCTATTCTTTAGCAAGTGCTCCATCGGTGTCACGGAGTTAACGATTTCTTGGTCGACTGTACGAAAAATTATGCGATCCATTTTAAAATGGTATCCGTATAAAATCCACGTAGTGCAAAGGCTGCAACCACAAGACCATTAAACACGCTTTGATTTTGCTTGCCGATTTTTGGCAAGAATGGAAATTGATGACCCGTGGCCTTGGAAAATTCTGTGGTCAGATGAGACACACTTTTCTTTAGTGAGACACACTTTTCTTTAGTGTGAATAATCGAAATTCCGCATGTGGGGTGCTTCACCTCCTAATGTCCTGCACCAACAACCACTACATTCTGATTACATGACTGCATGGTATAGACTAACTTCTGATTTTACTCTCGGACAGTTTTTCTTTGAAACTCTCACTCCACAAAGTCCTGAAACGTGTTCTGTCACGAGTGCACGGTACAGTGAACTCCTTCAATAGCAAGTCATTCCTGCTTCACAGGAACGGCAATGTTTGCAGATCACTGTCTTCATGTAAAATGAAGCAACTCCCTGCATTGGGCGCCAAGTCAAAGAACTGCTTCGAGCTAACTTTGGCGGGAATCGTGTAGTATCCAGAGCTTTTCCAAATGCCTGGCCTCATCGTTCACCCAACTTAAATCCTTGTAATTTCTGGTTGTGGAAATTCCTAAAAATGGTTGTAAAACCAAAAATACAATAGAAAGTGTGTGTATATTGATATTATTATTATTGAAGTGAGTAAGGAGGTGAACAGGTAGTAGAGTGAGTGAAGAAAAGTGTCCGATTGTACATAATTTATGCAAATCTAAAGTTTTATTCCAATCTTAATGAAATTTTATACTGATTTCCTTCTTTATATGACATTATAATGTCTTCGTAGGTAGTAATGTGGACATTATCGAAGACATTATATAGAAGGCATATAAGACATCATAGAAAAAGAAACACAGAGTAAATGTTAGATATTTATTCCTATCTAACAATTTATAAATATTTTAAGCTTAAACTTCCAATAAATAATATTGAAAAAACATATTTTTTATAATAAGAAAAACTTTGTATTCCCCCCCCCCATTCTTAAGTATGTCTGACGTTTTCCCCGTTGTCGAAAAGTAATTGTGAATGGCGTTTTTCTGGGATTTGTAAAAGGGTAGTTAAGTTTATATGAACTATATATCAATTACTACCCCTCGAGATACCACCTATGAATTATAAGAGCGTTGGTCAGAAAACTCATAAGATAAAACATTGCCCTGGGCTTCGGAAAAACGGGAGCATCATCTACAGTAGAAGCGATGAGAGCTTTTACATTTAGTACAAGGGAAACTTCGGCGGAAAGAAAGTTTCGACTAGAAAAGAAGCGTGGGATAACTTCTACGTCTGGACAAGGGACTGTACACCTTAAAGCTTAACGATAAAAAGTGAAATAAAAATATTATTCCAAATAAATTTTTAAATTTTATTCGATCTTAGTAACATTTTGTACTAGAAAAACTAGTACAATATGGACATCTTGAAGTACATCTAGTGCCTAGTGTACTAGTATAGCGGACATTTAGTACATAGGACATCTTGAACTAGGAAACCTAGAGGAAAATCACTGTCTACCTGATATTTTGAAAAAACTACTCCCCTTTCCTTAAATTAAACCTCTTCATTTTATATAAATCCCGGGCACACAACACCTGGTACCTAAGCTAATCGATAGTTAAAAATACGAGTTTTGTCTTGATTTACTATTAATTCAAAAAGTTCTTTTTTTATTGCTGCAATACATTTTAGAGAATTAACTTCTCTGTTGGTGAAGGGGAAAATGAATATGACTGGTTACATAAACAAAAAATTCTCCAATTCCACCTTGGTTAATATGAATATTTTATTTCCAAATAAATATTCCAGGTGTGCGAAGCCCCATTTCTTGAATACTTAATCTAATTTTCTTCGAATTCTGTTTATTTTTCCAAAAATAGGGAAAATACCATTTAACATATCCAATAGCTGAAAAATATATGTCCATGAACATTAATTATGTGTAAAAGAAGATAATGTTCATTTTAAAATCGAAAACTCAGAACAAGTTTGATTGTACAGTTGTCTTTCATGCTGAAATGTTAATTTCCTTTCTTCGGTAATCAAAGTTACATATTTTCTATATCTTGGACAAAAAGTACTTGAGCATTACTCATACTCTCTTTAAGACGTTATCGAGTATAACTCAGAAATTCTTTTTATTTGTCATCTGCTTTTAAACTTTTCTGATTTTAGCATTTACAAAGAACTTTAATCGGTTTTCCTTTCGGACGACAAAATACCAAATTCTTAATTGTTGTTCTTTTAATTTATTTCCATCATTGGTAAGATTCCTTATTAATTCTATTGAAAGAATTTTATCCAAACTGTCTGCAATCACTTTCTGGTTCATTTCCCATAATCTAAAAATTTCGAAATCAGTGAATCTCTTATTAAAGATATCTCTATTAAAAACAAAGATAACACCTTATAAACTGAAACATTCTCTTTAATACTTACTTACCACTTTTGAAAACAAATATTTGTTGCAGATATCAAGCTTAAATTTGGAAAGGGTTGACAATGAACAATCGATAAACTCTGATTTACTTTATAACTGTATGCAACTTATTCACATTTGAATTACTGTTACTGAAATTTGTTTATATAATATTGTATTCAAATCAAATCTTACAAAATATTGAAGTTGTAGTTTTATATATACGTATGCCTATGTTTTAAACCGTAATTTATTTTTAAAAGAAAAAAAACTATTATCTTTATTATTTTTCTTTATTATCGGTATTACCTTTTGAATTCCTTAGCATAAGATTTTTCAAATTTGAATTCCTTAGAATGGATTTTATTAATTTACTAATTGTTATGTTTAGCATTAAACGATTCGTTGCAGATATGTTATTATTCTAGTAATTAGTATATTTATCCAGAGTTTAATTCCAATTTTATGAAATTCTATTAATCATCAAATTTTAAATACTTTAATATAGTTAGAATATAAATTCGACATATATAGTCGTACCTTAGTAAACGACGGCGTTAGCTAGCTACGTACTTGGTTAAACACCAGTTGCTGTAAAAATGTCTTAGGTAACACTATGTCTCGTCGATTGTCTCTTTTCGATCTAACGGCTGACGAATGAATTAAACTATTTTTATATCAGTTGGTCAATGAACGTGGAACTACACTAGCGTGCAAAACTGAAGCAACAAATCTATTTTTCAACATACAACCATGAAATTGTTGAAAAGAGCTTTTTGCCACCATTACAGTGAAAAGGCAGCTTAACATAAAGGAGATGCATATGCAGATATAAACACTATGATATCAGAAGGGACGTCATAGTACGCAAATGCGTGGAATGGGCCCTCTCAGTGCCAAAGCAATTTTTAAAAAAAAAGAAAAAGGAAGGACGCATTTCTAAACATTTCCTTGCTGGCGAAAACGAAATCATACGTTCATAATAGCTATAGTGTCTTTACACGTGGTAGAAGGATCGATAAACTTGAAGAGGGGAGTAGTTCGGACGAGCGTTGCACGAGAGTTTGGAATTGACAAAAGTGTAGTTTGAAGAGCTTGGAAATCCTTCCAAATGACAGGCACAGCTGTAAGAAAGGTCAGCGAAGATTGGACGAGGAAAACAACAGCAAGTGGCTGGCAAAAAAAAACACAAACAGGCAAAAAAAAAAAGGCAACTTTTTTTCTACAGGCAAAAAAAAAAAAAGACCGATTGATTATTTTTATTAACGTCGCACTAGAAATAACACGAGGGTTTTTGAGAAGGACCTCGCAATTTTGAATCTAGGTCAAGTGACGAGGATGATACCTGAATTGGCACCTTCCTCTCTTAACATCCCCACCACGCCAATGGGAGGATTTTGAGCCTCAACTGATTTAACATGCATCTGCTCCGCTTACACATCTGGTCCGGTGGAGTCAAGGATCGAATAAAGACTGGACGAAAACCACCAGCCTCGAATCCGCGAACATGACCACTGGGCTACCACAAACCACAAAAAATACCGGACAGGCACGGGAACCGGACATCAGACAACAATGTTCTGTAGCTGTGTACGGCAAGCTGACGACAGGTATCACGGTGTACTGTGACCACAGTGGCCTTCGTCCTGAACGCTGCATACCATCGGCGGAACCGTTTACAGAGGAAACAACGCTGACTTGGAGTTCACGATCATGACCACTAAGGTACCGTGGCCAGTGCATTACTTGAGAACCACACTTTGAATAACAACGGTTTAAATTAACTACGATAATATGGGATGGATAACCGTCATTAACCTAGGTACCACTGTATATGTAAACGCATGCTTTATTATTATTATACATGACACTTCCTGAAATGAATACTCTGGCATTTTCGTTAACATTTTTTTATTTAATTTCATTTTTAAATATCATTTATATACTTTTTAATGGAATGTGCTTCATGCTGAAAATGTCTTTTGCATTTATTTTTTATATCTTTCTCTTGTTTCAAATTAAAGTGAAATTCCTAGGTATAAATAAACATTCCTTAACTGAATATATTTTATTAATCTGTCTTTTTTTTTTTTTTTTCGTGCTTGTTTTTATTGCTGGAGATTTTTTTCTTCTTTCGGTATCTTCTTTTTAATGTAATAGTTCCAGTGGCTGAGTGTAATAATACTATCACACGAAGTCAAACAATTCAGTTTCTCGTCTGGATATTCTTAGTATCTCTAAGTGGTTTTCCTAATTTTAGGTAATGCAATCGTCTCCCACATAGCTTCAGCAAAGCAAAGTTTTCTTCTTCGAAGTAATTTTCTAGAGTTAGAAGAAGGAAAGAAATCAAATTTTAGGCTATTATACTGCACTTGCGTTAAACTAAACAACAAACTTAGAACGTTGAGAAATTATTAAATCACTATTTTTCTCTCCTTAAAAGTGCTCAGGAATTTTGCTTCAACTGGGGAACAAATATCATACACAGTTTTTGTTGATCAACAAGACATTATTCTTATAGTCATTTTTAAGTGTTTCATTTGGCTTATATCGCATTTAAAAATTATCAGAATGTTTACATGCTTTAATTTTTCTAACTAATATAATGCTTTTAATATTTAAAATAATTATTAATAAGCACACAACTTGTGTATGAGAGAGAGAGAGAGAAATAGAGAGGAGGATGAGAGAGATTCAATAATTTTCCGCATTAAAAGTTTTTTAGTTTCAGGTTTTAAAATTGCAACCTGTCATCAAATATTAAATATCGACTCAAAATTATTGTTGTAAGAAACAACATACATAAAAAATTACTTTATGTATGTCTTATTTTTTATGTATTTTAAATTTTTCCCTATTAATTGTATTTTCAATAATAATGTATAACCTTGTATACAGTAAGTACGTTCTGTGCGATAACTTCACTTTTATAAATCATTAAGTTTGTGTTTTAAATGTCCAAGTGAAAATACAAAATAATTTTTTTTTAATTTTTCTTCTGTAAACTATATGTTTTATTCAGTAAAAATTTTGACAAAAAATAACGCAATGTCTGAGCCTTATAACTGTAATTATTAGAGTGAAAAAACAATCAATATATTTGAATTTCAGAGTCTTTTATTGATCCGTAACATGTCTTTAAATTCAAATTCCTTAAAAAATGTAACCCAATTCTTTCCTTTTAATTAAGATTCATTGTGAAACGAGCGAGGCCGTTTTAATTTTGTTAATCATCCATTTTCTGTAAAAGAGAAAAATGAATATATATCCTTTCTCTATCCAATATAAATCACCAATAAACAGCAACTACTGCACATCGACTGGCCAAGGGGATTGAATTTCTGGACGTTTTCCAAGATTTGTCCTAAAAGTTCGGATTTAGTTTCCGTGTAAGGCGGCTGGCTCTAATAATTACAGAGTATCTGTTATTTCTATCTTAGATTATTATTAACAATAACCCGTCGAAAGTACTTTAATTTACACATAATCGGGTGATGTGGTCGATCTATGTAGAGAACTCTTTTTTACTACTCAATCTTTATATATATATATATATTTATATATATATATATATATATATATATATATATATATATATATATATATATTCAGTCGTCTCAAATGGATTATGTTGAAGTTTCATTGCTATTCTGTGGGTGTCAATAGTCACGATTATTTCTCTTAAAATTTACCTGAAATTGTTGAGACGCCGCAGTCAGGAATCGATGGTTGTTAGTTTTACTGTCTTTTTCGTTACGTTTTCAAAGGATCTTAGCGCATTTCCATGACCAAATATTATAAAGTCATTGAATCCTTTAAAATGTATATATATATATTTTCTATCCATCTTTTTATCTGAGCATAAAATGATGGAAAACTCTTTTTGATTGGGCTCCGAAAGTTTAAAAAACCGAAAAGATTATTCTAGAATAATTAATGGGTTCCTGAGACATGTCTCCTTTAGGAATTCATTTTAACTTTGTACCATTCGTTTTCTTTTGTATGAAAATAAACATTTTTCATATCTTGAGAATAGCCGAATGATAACAATATCGGACTTAGTGGCTGAAGGGTAGCTTTTTACACAGCGTGAAAACTTGTTTGTATACTTATGACTTTAGAGTTAATCGATTTATAACACGTATGAGAAATTATTGATCATAACAAAAATATGAACTACTCCTTCACTTCAAAATAGTTATTTTCAACTTTTTTTATAATTCATAGAAGTGATTGTTTGGAATAATTATGACATAACGTAGCATGAGGCGGGTCAGACAAATTTTGAAATCTAAGATCTAAACTTCTCATATGGATAAAGTTAATTCTAGAATAAATTACTTTTTGTGTGTACATTAAAATATTCGCATTTAATTTATATTATTCACATATACTTAAGCAATGAAAAAAGCTTCAATCTGAGGAAATTACTCTTTCTTTTTAGTGTGATCTCATTTTTCCTTTTCAAGGTATTCGTTTTACTAAAGATAAATTGTTAAAATGACATTTTTTTACATTTCGCAGCATTATTCTTTCAATAACACTTAGATACGATTTCCAAGACATGTAGTTAAATAAAACTAAGATTTATTTAGTATTAATACCATTTAAAAATAAGAAATAATTCTTATTATTTCCACTCGAACATACTTGAACAGCATCAAAAAATTCTATTACTAAAAAACAAATGATAAAATACCTTTTTCAGAGATAGCTATTCATGAAAAAATGTATAATTGTCAAAACTCGGCTGCTTATTCTTAAACAACGAATATTTAGGAAAACTTTTCAAGAAAATTGTTTTTAACGAATTTCGTTTTTATGTTTACTTCTATGAAAATTAAGTACTCAAAAATCATTGCAATTGCTTAGAATATGACAAAACTGGGAAGAAGAGATGTTAAATAATAATTTGAATTTCTGTCCTCCTGATTTATCATAAGCTTACAAAAGGGCATCTATATCTTTTCATTTATGCAATCAAATTTTAGCTATTTTCTTTTATCAAACCAAATCTATTCTGCAAATGAATCGAAATAATTTATCATTGGAAATGATTTTTCAAACAAATTTTAAATATGTATTATTATTGAATGAAAAATAGGAAAGGAAAATACAAATTAGATACCCTTACTTTGTTTGCTAAGTGCAAACTAAAAGAAATTTAATTACAGATTATATCAAATATTTCTCCCTTTTATATTTCGCCTTGAATAAAATAGGACACTTTTAATTCAATAGATTCTATTTATAAATGTTTTCCTTGTCAATGAAATCTACACAAAAAAAACCAATTTCATTGACGTCACAAATAGTGAAAATCCATTTTTAGAAATATTTATTTTAGATTACTTTCAAGCCTGTCTATCAGGGTGAAAAGAAATGCAGCTTTTTTAAATGCTATCGTTGCTTGTTATTTTAAGCTGATAAGTCAATATTCCAATATTGTTTTTCCAATTTATACAACTCCTGTTGTTGTTGTTTTTCAAAAAATTTTGTTACTGTTAAAAGATTTGATGACCTGTTTCCAACAATAATTTTTAAGAAAATTTCAACAGATATAAATTGGAAATAATAATAGAAATTATATATATATATATATATATATATATATATATATATATATATATATCACATATCTCGTAACAATAATGTAGAATTTTAAAAAATGGAACTTGAGAAATTTTATTATGCTTGCTTTATGAATATACAATTAACAAAAAATCAAATATATTTTTTCCTTTATTTTAATTTAGTCAATTGAGTGTGATATTTCTTTTTCTTGACTATTAAATGAAGCTAACGAAAGATGAAAATGTACAAGGGCCATTAATCTCGATGAAGGTTTAGCTTTATTCAATACACACAATTGATTCTATAACGCATTATGTATCAGACCGACGATCATCTGATGAGTGAAAGGTAAATTTCCTGATCAACTGGTCATGAATTTGAGTCTGGATTCTTTTTAATAACTCTGTAATAATGAGGAGACTACTCCATTTTAAATTCAATTGAAATTGAAGTGCAAATGTCACGAAATCAAAGTTTCTAGTCCTAAATTTACTAACAGTCCGTTGTGAAATTCTATTTTAGCTCTAATTCAATGTCGATTAAACAAAATTTAAATACGTATACCATTTGATATAGGCTAAAATTTATTAAAAATTCAAATAATTATTTGCAAATTTGTATATTGTAGTTAGTTTCTTTACAGAAATAAGCTATCAATAGCTCATCTCATGTCTCGAGAGCAACATTAATTCAATAGAAATAAAACACATAAATTTCGTATTTAGATCCAAAAAACGTACACAGAATATGTATATTTTTATTTGAAAATTACACAAATGTAAAAACTTATTGACAAGTGAATTAAGTAATTTGTTCGAAAAGATAATTTGATTTTTGTAAAAGATATTTGAACATATTTTCCTGCGAACATCCTCTCTCGATTTCTTGTATCAATTATTAGATAATTGAATTTATTCATTCATTTCCAATATCTTATCACGTCCACAAAAAAAAAAAATAAATAAATAAATAAAAAATGGTGGTAACATGACTGAAAAAAATAAGTCCTATTTATTAACTGTGTGCATTTTTTGTTTGTTTTTTGATATTTTTAAATATATCAACATGACATCTCTGTATGAACGGTATTTCCGTTCTAATATCTTGATCCCTCTGTATTCTGAGGGAAAACAAAGCCTTCACCAGCGGGAAGCACGCATGTTTATCTCGCAATAACACAGATAGACGAGGGTGAGATCAGCCACACGATTTATTTCTCAGAGAGCGTCTGTGTGTGACCCACCTGCGCTCTTAAATGTGCTACCATGTGCTCAAGCGAGATAAGAAAGAGCATTGGCGTCACTGAACTCCTTCAGAAGAGCTCTTGAAACAGAGTCAGCCTCCCAGAAGCAAAATAAGTTCACAATGGCCGTTCGCATGCTTAGGACAAAGCAACTGCATCACTTACGAAGGAGTATAAGAGTGCTGACAAGGACAAGAAATTGAAATCAAGGGATCTTTTTTTTTAAATCTAAAATGTAAATTTATCTCACGTCATTTTTTATTGAGTTGTAAGTTCAAGAATTAGCTAGAAGCAAGGTAACGCCTAGTGTAAATGAAAGTTTTTTTTTTTACTTTATTTGTGTCTTGTGTCAAGTTTAATAAATTAAATACGTTGAAACACACACACGATAATTTTCCCTATAAAAAAGTATCAATTCGGGAATTTTAAGAAATGTACTACGCAAGAATGGTATTTTTATTGTTGTGTTAAATATATAATGCTCTTTATTTATTTTTTTTTTCTACTATAAAAATAAGAGGAAGTTATATTTTTGTTTGATTCTTGGGAAATATTGTAGAAGCAGTTTGAAAACGAAAGTTCTAGCAAAAGCAGTTCGACGAAAGCTATGAATCTGACACAATAAAAATTTGTGTAGATAAGAAGTTTTAATTTTTTTTTTTCCATTTATTTGATTTAGTAAGTGTTCTTCATTTTTTTAGATTGTTATGGGGTAAAAGCTCATCAATAATATCAAAATACTACATTTCTCAAAATAAAATTTCGTTTCCTGAAGTTTTTTGTGTCATGTAATTCATTTAAAATATTTTTATAAGCGGAAATTTAAATTTTTTATAACCATTTAAATTATAAAATTTTGTTAATATCATTTCAAGATGTTATTTTACTTCGAATATCTTAAAACTTTATTATTGGGAAATCAATTTTCTTATTTAAAGGCAAAGAGTTAAATATATGAAAAATAAAACAAATGCCTTTTTGAAGGAGTCACAGTTTGATAAAAAAGGAAAGATATATATATATATATATATATATATATATATATATGTTAACTTGAAAAAAATCAAATTCCTTGACAAAATAAAAAGATTATCTCGATTTACAAAGGTATAAGGAATACAATTCTAAAAATGCGGGGAAGAAATGATTTTCTTTGTCGTGGTCTACTTTAATTTCAAACTTCTATCATATAAAAAGAAATTGTTTGCAAAATAAAATTTTTCGAAAAGCAGCTTTTTAGAAGTTCATGCAAAATATATTAGAAAACATTGGCAAGAGTTTCAAAGACCAATTTTTTTTTTCTTCCTGGTAATTTATTTTGCTTTATAAAATAACTTTAAAAATTATCTCAGATTATATTTCCGTAAAAGTTTTACAAATTTCTCATTTGTAAAACTGCGTCATTTAAATTAATTTAAATGAATTAGTTTTACAAATGAGATCCATTATAGATTTTGATACACCAATTGCTTTTAACTAAATGTATGACAAATATTTAATTAGAGTTAAACAATGAACGAAATTAAAACTAATGAACTATAAAGATTTTTTTTATTTCGTAAGGAATGCAGGTTCCTGTTTTAAGTGGCCATGGTCGTTGAATGCAACAATGGTTCCATTTAACAATTATCTCACATCTCTAAATTAGAAGGCTCACTATAGGTGACTAAAATATATTAAGATGTTAAATTAGTGTGGTTTTCAATAAGAGAAATGAAATTCCAAGCCAGTGTAAAGTATTTTTTCGTAATTTAACTAATTCTAAGCGAAAGTTTATTCTATTTTTACTATACCATATAGAATTTATTACGTTAAGAAGTCGTTACATGTGAACATCACTGATTCAAAAAAAATTCTAACATTTAATGTGTATTCATTTATTTCTTATAAAAACTTATTTTTATTTTTATTTTATACAGCAGCAATTTACTTTCAAAAGTAACTGAAATTTCTTAGTTAAAAAATTTTTACATTATTTATTTCTTGTTATTATTTAAATAATAACAAGAAATTTTACAAAGAGATTTCTCTCAACCGATATGCACAGATACTGTTGAAATCATTAGAAACGTCTGTGTTCTTATACAATGACTTTCATTATCAGATTGACAAAATTAAAATGAGGATTTTTAAACAGTAAGTTTAGCCAAGCCATTTTAATTGGTGGGACTTGGCAATAACTTGTATTGACTACCATGCAAAAATAAAATAATTTTTTTTACTAAAAAATAACTGAAAAGGGAGTTCTGATGGAATTTAATAATTTTTTGTACAAAAATTATGAAGAAGTCATATTTTATCTCATTTAATATTTCTTTACTCAATATCTATATCTTCTTGAACACACTCTGGTGCTCTAACTCATTCGAATTAAATTAAATTCTTAATAAATTTTTTACTATTTTATTGAACCAAACAGCTTTGTAGTTTGCTTTTGGCACAATTTATATATAAGTACTTTTCTTTCATTCATCTAACAGAAATAAAACATATCTCATTTTATCCATGCACAAAACTGTTTGATAAGAATAATTAATTAGAATTAATGCTACACGACAAATCAATACATTTCCATAACATACAGTACCATATCCGATATTTTCAGGCAGTTGTAAATTTTATTTTCCCAGTTATGTATTGATTCTTACAATTCTATTATTGGCCTCTTTTCAAAGAGGAAAAATACATAGAAAAAAAGTGGTCCAGTTAGTGCGAGTTTGGCCCATGAAAAGGCATGGCATAATCAATTTCTCCTTGCAACAACAGTCTAAAAGCAGGTATAAATAGCAGGTAGACAAAAAGGATCTTCGCCTATTGGTCCAATTACGGCGTCGATAGAGAGAGACGTCCCGTTGCGTCATCTCCTATCTTGTCGGAAGAACAAACAGAGGGATGATGGAAGAGCACAACGATGACCTAGAGGTGAGGGATAATGGTTCGAGTAGGTTATGGGTAGTGGTCACACCCTTAGGGAAAGGATGGACCACTGGTTGCGCAGGAAAGGGTTAATAAAAGAAGTCTTAAAACATTTCAACGACAGGAATATATAGGTACACAAGCATACTACCGAAACAGTTATTTTCCTTTTTAAAACATTGTTTTTTGTACCGATTCATTTAATTGTTTTATGTATAGCCAATGGTTAAATGTCATCTCTTAATTTGTGGGCTGTAAGCAATTTACTTACATGTATTTAAATTCTTATAATTGATAACCCATTCTACAGAAATATATGTTTAAAATGTTACTTTTGTTATTTTCTATTTCTTTTATTATTCTCTTTTTTTTTAAATATTCTTAAATCCTTTTTAAGGCATTTTTTACTACTTTTTCAAAGTTTCCGAGAAGTTTATTATTGTTATTTTAGCTGTTTCCTGAATTTCTAAAACTGTTTTTTCCTGTAATACATACAAAAAAGTTAACAGACATTCAATTTTCTTTTCCTTTAGTGTGAAAATATCTTCTCAAAATTTGTATTTCATTACGTTGATCAATTGCATTGCAAGGCAGATCTGAAAATGTAGAGCAAAAATTAGTTTTCAGTTTAAAAACTGTTTTTCATCTAAGCTTTTTCTTATCCTGTAAAAGTATTTCAAATAATTTTTTGAATTTCTATAAGGGTATTTTATAAGTTTAAGATATTACTATGTAAATGTGTTTAATTGTTTAAATATGATCGAATTAAATAAATTTTTTTTTTGGGGGGGGAATATGAAATCCATTGAACAGGATTTTCAAACAACTCGCTAATAATAATTTTTAGTATAAAGTGCTTTAAAACACAAAGCGTTATTTTTACAACACATTACTTATAAATATAAAAGCATTACAAAGTGACTTAGTAACAGGAAATAAAAGTGGGTTATAAAGACGAATACACTATTTAAGACTTGGAGAAGTGACTCTAATCATTTGAACAAGAGCTTCTCAATATAAGTAAACAGAGCAAAAGAACATCTTAAGTATACAGAGAATATTAACGTCACAGTTCTCCGAGTATAAAATAATTTTTCTGTTAAGTATTGTTATATTCTCCTTCGAGGGAAAAAACCGAGTCACAAAAGTGTTTTAAAGTTTTCGAATAAAATAATATGATTATCCGATTGTATATAATGTTTATTTTCTTGGACATATTTTTGAATTATAAATGTTTAAATCAAGCACCAATAGCTTTACCGCATCTCTTAAAAGCATATATAAAGAAGTAACTATTATAATAAGCAATTTGAAAGTTCAGAAGAACTTTTCAAACAAGCACTGGAAGTATTTGTCATTCTTTTTAATTTATACTTGTAGTTCTTCAACTTTTTACAGGTTTGTCGTTTCAGAAAACATCATTCAAAAAATAATGCATCCTTAGTTAACATGAGTTGTAGAATATTATCAATAGAGAAACATCACAATTCTTTTTATACTCCTAATATATAATTTACTTTTAAATTAATTTAATGTCATATTATTGAATTATAAATGCAAATGCAGTTACGCAGTTGGTTACTCATAAGAACCAGCAAAATATGGAATAACTATTAAATTACATAGATGACTCACAAGTAGCATATCATTATCTACGTACATTCTGAGCACTCAAATGACAGGACATTGGGTTGCAATTGAAATGCAAAACCTAATTGTTTCATTAGATAGTGTTTGATAATTCAAGGACTTCAGAAACCAATGCATTATCAATTCCGTTGCCTATTTTCAGTTGATCAGTGATTCTCAATATTTTTGAAGTCGGAAAACACAAAATTAACCTTCTTTTTTCTGCGTGCGCGCGTTGAATATTTTAAAATACAATTTAAATTTTGATGAAGATGTGGTCAACCTTTTTTAATTCAAGGGCGCAATGAAAAAAAAAAAAGAAGATTGCTCATAAAAATAACTCCATTGTTAAAGAGGGGAAAAATAGAAAAGTGTTCGGTCGCATTGTAGGTTCATGGTTAATTTCTCTTGCAAGTGTGTTACCTTTATAAAATAATATAATACCTATATTTATTGGTGCAAACACATTTATTTAAGATAATTTAAAATTAAAATACTTAAGAAAATTTCTAAAATTTATTACGATACATGAACTTGGTGGTCTATGCAGATCTCAGCAAGGTTGGGACGAATAAATGATATAAAGCCAATCGCATATCATTTTCTGAATTCCCTAAAATTTGACTATTTTTTCAATATTAACCATCGATGAAAACCAAGCAAAAATATCGTGAGAAAAGTAGTTATATTGTGTCCTGTGACTATTTTTCTAGAACCTAGATTCCTCTTTAACAGAGATTTTTTTCAGAAGTTTTCTTGTGTTTTTAACTGACATTCGCGCGCGTATTTGCTTATTACAATCCCAAACAAAAATTTTACACTTTTGTTTTGCAAAAATTTTTAATCATGCTTTTTTTTTATTTTCTAGTGAAACACTTGAAATGCCTTCACGATGCAATCCATGTTCTGCGGAACAGAGATTGATAACCTTTGCATTCAATAGCGCTTATTCTCCCAATTCATACGTAAAAAACTTCGTTTCCTACAAAAATGACAAATAAAGATAAGTGGAAAACAGGAATTGCTTAATATATTTATTTTCTCTAAAAATAATTCAAATTTTCTCTTAATAGCTTCATATATATATGAATATATATACATACACATATCTGTGTGTGTGTATGTATATATATTATATACATACACACACAGATGTGTGTGTGTGTGTGTGTGTGTGCGTGCGTGCGTGCGTGCGTGCGCGTTACTTTGTGCTTTACATTACTATATTATGTTTTTTAAAAGATCTGAAATTAGAATTTTAATCACTCATTTCAATTTTACTAAATTATACGTTTTGCGTTAATGTCCCACTAGTGTTGCATGAGTGTAATTTTAAACCGCGATCATGTGACAAGATAGACACCTGAGTTTCTAGACCAGAGATGTCCGACTTTTACTTCATCGGTCCGGATTGGAAGAAGACGAGTTGTTTGTAGCCGCACAAAATAAATCTAACTCTAAGAAGCTGACATTGACTCAGGAGCAATTAAAAAATACCTTAAGTTTGGTTTGTTTTGGTTTTACTTGCGTCGCACTAGAAGCAACACGACGGCTATTGGCGACGGACCTCGTAATTTTGAACTTCGGTCAAGTGGCGAGGATGATACCAGAACTTGCACTCTCTGCCCTAACTTTCACTCCATGCCAACGGGAGGACTTTGGGTCCCGACAGATTAACGTGCACCAACCCCGGATACACGGTGGGTCTTTTGCGGCATCAAGACTTGAACCATCGACTTAACGAAAACCACCAGCCGTGAGTTTGCTTCCATTACCTCTACGCAACCACGGCCAAAAAAAGAAGGAAAAAAAAAACTTAAAATAGATAACATATTTAAGTAATTTAAGCTTAATAATTTACAATTTTCGTTTTTTATAAAAAGGTAGAAATCATGAAATGAATGTGATATTTGGTTTTGAATTTTATAAATTAATTCATGAAAATCTGGTTCAATTGCAAGTGGTTGCGATCTCAGGAAGATTTTAAAGTACACAACTGATATTCGAAGTCCAATAAAGAAACTTAATGAAATTTCTCTTTAAGGTGAATGTCATATTGTACATTTCCATTTGAAAATTTGCTAGAAACACGTCTATATCGACTGTAAATCGAGTTGAAAAATCAAAACACATTTGATTATATTCTTGAATATTTTGAAATCTTTTTGGAAATTGTCGTATCAAAACGCTAAATAGGGCTGCATATTTTTTTCCTATTTTTAGGATTCAATAAGGAATTAAAAATATATTTACCTGCTGTAACAGAAGATAAAAACCAAAGAGTCAATAACTGTTTCGTTTTCTTTACTTGATTTACAGAAAAACTTGCGATATTACTTCAACAGTCTTGTTATATGAATGTTCACAAACTATGCAGAAATACCGACATATGTATGACTGCGATAATATTTTATCTGATTGTAATAGTAAGCAAGCAAAAGTAAAATTAATCGTTAGGGCGTGGATCTTGCCTTTTGTTTTGGTTATCCAGAAGAATAAGGCCGATTTCAGACAAGCGGTAGTCGACCAAACGAATTAATTTTAATTAGGAATATCTTGCTTCTCTTCCTACTCAGTCAATTCATCGCCCCCAGCGACTATCCACCAGGTACAAACTCTCATCTCTTCTAGATGAAATCAACACAATGGACAATATTCAATGTTAGGCTCTTCGGACCTGTCAACTAGTTGAAAGACAACTGACTTGAATCAATTAAGCCGTCTTGTCTGTAACCAGTCTAAGGTTGTCTGTCGTAAAAGAGATGCGAGCCCTGGCCAGTAAATGAATCCCTACACGATGTTATATATTACTGGCCACTTGCGTCGTTGCGTATAAATCACCAATGTTGTCCCGTTTCTAGCTCAAAGCAATATTACGACTCTTACTAGACGTAAGAAAAATTCGCATAATGTTCTGACACAATAGAAGGGGAGGGACTTGACTCAAAAGAAGTAATTTGGCATAAGGATTCTTAAATCAATTTTATTGAGTTATATTTTCGTGCATTGGTGATTGATATTTCTTTTGTTCAGCACTCCAATCTTGGCAGTATTGATGCATACCTTGGGCCGCGGTTTGGACACCTTGTACTGAACCTTATCATGCAAATTTCCAAACCACATGAGGACACAACTCCCATCATGCCGCTCAAAGCGTTTTTAGTGAAATAAGGACTTGTATACCCGGTTCGATTTAACATTCTTAATCACCACGTCCATGACCATAACTACTCAGTCATTAAGGCCTGCTTCGATTTTACAACGAAATTTACAAATATAATAATCTTTACTTATAAATGTCTTGTATATTATCTTACAATATTGTACTTGTATTCTTCATTGTACCTAGATTTATCTTACTTTCATCTTTTTCCCTTTAGAATTTCTTCTTTTTGCCAATAAGAAAACATTTTAATATAGTTGAAAATAATAAAAAAAGCCACATAAATTTTTGATTAAATTTGCCATTTTTTTTTTAAATAATTGCATATTGATTTCTTATGGTATTGACAATATATTTCTTTATAAATTTGAAAAATAACCCGAAATATAATTTTTAAATGCAGCCTTATTAAATGATTGAATGCATTAAAGGCCAATTTCTTAAAATCTTTTGATTTCGAATTTATACGATTTTGGAATAATCGTGGACATCAATTATAATTTTATATTAATATATTTGTTTTTATTTCTATATGAAGGGTTAGGTTGATGTTTCATAAAATTCGTATATGTAATTTTTAATTCGTGTAGGAGGAGTTAAAATACTAAAATAAAGTTTGTTTTCGAGACAAAAATTACCTAGTATCATAACATTCAACTCAATTATGAACCTAAATGCTATAATCATCACCATATAGTTATGTTCAAAACTTATATTATTTATCAAGTTTTAAAAAATATATTAAATAACTATTAATAATAAAAATCCTCACTAAATTATCAAGTCGATTTTCATTAATTTATACACATTGTTCTTTGCAACGTCAAAAAATTTTATTGTAGTTAGTGAATAATAATTTAAAAAGTTATGTACAATAACTGATTTAAAATATTATTTATTCATTCATACACGTGTGTGTGTGTGTGTGTGTGTGTGTGTGTGTAGCCCTCTGATTCTCAAAGTATTTCGTAAGACGTAAGAATTACCAAATATCTTTAGTTTTAAAAGATGTAATAATTAATTGATGCATTTTAACAATATAAGCATAAGCAATAAAAGGAATTAAGAATTATTATTTTGTTGTAGCTACGTGTATACACTGGTATGTAAAAATTAAAGACGAAGTCGAAAAATTAGCATATCAGCGGAACGAAGAGGCAGAGAGGACTGAAAGACCAATCAGGAGATTAATTAGGGTGATTGATGTACGGTAGCGTATGAGCAGATATGCAGCTAGACATCATGCGGAAGTGTCGTAGCATGATAAAGCACACCGGCGGTGTAAATTCAGTATTTCTGGGAAAGGGATTGCACGACATATATCAGTTTAAAAGACGTCTAGTTGCTTCCTCAGTGTGAAATGTCGAAAAACTGTTAGATGACATCTGGATGATTTTACCCCAGGTCGAATCATTGGAAATGTAGAGGAAGTTCGAAGTGTGGTTTCGGAGTTCGGAATTGCTCACAGCATCGTTTCACGACTTTGAAGAGAATTTCAAACAACAGGAATCTCTGTCCGAAGGTTCAGCAGTTATCGTCGACGAATAACCACGTCAGTGGACATCCAGTATATTGCTCTACAGGCCAGAAGAAACAGAGCTCAGACAGCGGGACATTCGGTACAAGAGATTGGACGACCGATATCACATTTTATCGTGGCCAGAAGGCTGCATTCAGGTGGTCTGTTTGTACGACGACCTGTACGGTGTGTACCTTTAACACCTGCTCATCGAAGAAGAGCCTTTACGACGGACCTGCACGTTGTATACTTTTAACACCTGCTCATCGAACATTTCGTGTGGTGCCGGGAATACAAGAATTGGACAGTTAATCAATGGGGTCGGGTACTCTTTACAAATGAGAACAGCTTTAGAATGAGAAGCGATTCTGGATGCATACACATCAGGGGAGAGATGGGGAACACGCAATAACCCCTCCAACATCATCGAAAGAGACTGGTTAGGAGGTCACGATGTTCTTGTTTGGGGAGGTACCGTGCTTGTTTGACTTACCAAAGTTTTCATCTTCGAAGGAGGTTAAGTCATCGGGCCCGCTATTGTAAGGAGATTCTCCTTCCGTATGTGCGTCTTTTTAGAGGCGCTGTGAGTCCACAGTTCCTTTTCATGGAGGACAATTCATTGCACAGTAACAATCTAAGAGTTCTTGTGCAGTGAGGATATTGAATGCATGTATTGACCGGCAAGGTCTCCGGATCTAAATCCTATCGAGCATGTATGGGACTTTCCAGGAAGACGCTTGGCAACACATAACTTACCGCCAATAAAGATTCAGGAGCTTCGAATGGCGGTTCAAGATGAATGGGATGCAATGCCCCAAAAACTCGTGACAACCTCATACACATCATGGGCAGACGATAATGTGAATGATGTGAAACCTGCATAGCAGTCAAGGGAGATCATATTTCCTACTAAAGACTCGATATTTCTGTCTGGACATTTGTCACATGGATGTTTCGGCTTTCAGTCGCATTGTGCTCCATGTTACTTTTTCAATAAAGTTCCTTTTAATCCTTTTGATTTCTTTTTTTGGTAAGTTTTGCTTACATTACTCATATTCTTCCGTCTTGAGGATCTTGTGGCATTATTTGAAATGATTTCGAAAACTTTCGCACAACATTTTACAGAAAAAACCCCATTTCGTCGTGCATTATATAAAGAATTAAATTTAAAGAATAAAATATATAAAATAAAGTTGTACCTAAATTTTAACGAAAAATTCAATTTTTAGAATTTGATGTTTACAAAGTACTAAATCAAAATCTCATTTTTTTCCATTGTAGAGTTGGTTAAACGTTTTAATAAAAAGAAATGAATAAACAAGTTCATAATAACTTCCCTTTATATAATAACTTCCATTTGTATATTCTTCCATTTAAATAATTTTTCTGTTAAAATTGTGTGTGAAACGGGAAATTGACTAAAAACGTGCTTAAAAGGTTTTCTGAAAACTTTTTGAATGTGGACATAACAGAGTATTAAATCAGATTATTTGAAATATTTTAATTCGGGAAAAAATTTTAAAAATTATTTATCTCTTTCTCATTCTGTCATTTTGTAAAATGATCTGTTTGCCTGTGAAATATTTTTTATTGACATTTAAAAAAAAAAAAAAAAAAAAAAACTATTTTCATATCATTTAATTTTACTAGCCTAGCCAAGATTAAATAAAAGAGCGCCCAAATATTTCAAAATAAAAGTGAGTTTTCATTTATTTTATCTTTCCTGAAGGAGAGTAATGTACTTTTTAATTTAACGCCCATGCCATCACGCAACGTATTACCGAAAATTCCATGTTAAGTATTCTCTGAACTGTGTGTTATATTTCATTGGGTGATAACTGTAATTTTTGTTCTTTTAACAAAATTCTTATTTTCACTCTTGTTCGAGATAAGGCTGTTGAGCTTTTATCCTAAAATTAATTATTTTGGACTGTTTTTTTTTTTTTATTTCATTTCTTCTTTTCTTTTCATATTTTCGAAATTGGATGAAATAAATATTAAATGAATGACCATGAGATTTTAAAAATTGTTATAAAGCCATCAACATTCAGACGTAATTAAATCATATTATTTTTTTATTTGTTTTATGTAGCCTTTTAAGAATGTAAAATAGGGTTTTAATTCATCTGATGGAGAAAATTATTGTTAAGCAATAGTGAAACAAATTAAAAGATATTTTATTTGCTTATGAATTTCATTATACATGTCATGATTATTTAACCAAAAATGCAGATTTCTGAATTTACTCGTTTTTTTAGCTATTTAGCTCGTACTAGTATAATTTTAAACAGCTGTAAAAATGCTTATTTTATCACAGTTTGAATCAATACAAAAATTTGTGGTTGTTCCTATTAATAGAAAATGATATTTCTGTTTATAGAAAATGATATTTATATAAACATTCTTTGCATATTTTTAAGGAAGTTTAGTTCTTAAGTAATACAAATATAAAAAAAAGTACAAAAAGACATTATCTTTGAAAGTAAAAAATAATACTAGTTTTGTTTTTTAATTATTGTTTTGCAATCCAATGCATTTTAAATAAGATATTTTATTTGAAATGCTATATTTTATTTTTAGTTTAACATAATGTTATCTGATTTTATTTCCTTTTTGTCCTCAATAAATGACAACGTATTGTTATTTTCTTTCGAAGATGGCGCTTAATACTTCTACTTAATGAAAATTGAAAACAACCCGTACAAGATGCATCTCAATGCAAATGGAGACAATGAATAGTTCAAAATATTCTAATCTCCATTATTCAATTAAAAAACAAAATATTTTTTTATCTCTTTTATTTAAAACAGGATTCGATATCTGATATATATATATAAATATATAAATGTGTCCTTATAATTTTAAAAATTCAAACAGAACAATAGCCATTTTTCTGAACAATAAAGATGTCGATTCTGTTGGACTCAATAAATCCCAAAATTACTACAGGTATGTTTGTATGCATGTATGTAACTATGTGTGTGTATGTATGTACGCATACATGCATGTATATATATATATATATATATATATGCATTACATTGCATATTGTTAGAGTTATAGGTAATATTATAATTACTTTTATGTGTCTCCAATAAATGTATGAGACTAATTCTAATTTAAAATTTTAAGACACACTCTTGCGCATGAGCTAACCTTTGTTAATACATAGGTAATATCAGTAAGTGAATGAGCAGCGTTGCATTTAATTGTACATATTATTTTCTTTTGTACCAACAAGGAGCATAAATTCAACTCTACCTTACTAAATTCAAGTGTTTCATTAATACTACAGCTAAAATGCTTAGAATTTAATAAATTTTTATTTATTTATTTATTTATTTTGTTTAGTCCATTTGCAGCACTTTTGTTTGAGAGAGAGCATTTATTTTTTGTTAGAGAGCATTCAACTCGTTATTTCTCTTTGAAATATAATGTAATTTAAAAATCCCCTATTAATCATTCAATAAATAATTTCTTTATAAGTCTTTGATGTTAAATACATTTTATAAAGAGGATTCTTACAGATTTGTAACAAACAAGAAATTCCAATAAGAAAACACTCTCAAATATCTTTTAGCGATATTTTTTCTACTTGTAGAAAAGGGAAAAAATCAAAATAAGCTCGAATTTTCTTCAAATTAATATGTGAAGCGTGTTTCATAAATACATTATACATATTAAATTTTATTTATTTACTTTTTTTCTTACGTGATAAGTACTTTAATTTATAACCATAAACATGAAGAATTCATCGGTTTCAATTTCGATTTCAAGTTTTAAATGTTTTTGAGATACAAAGTTACATTTTTGTAACGCTTGGCATTGAAAGTAATTTATCTACTTGTGTTTGTTTCCTTCTTTGTTTTTACAGAAAAAGGAGATGTTCATTTTAGGAAGAAAGCAAATTTTATAAGACCTTATTTGCTTATATAAAAAAAGGCAACTACATTTTCATTCATTCGTTTCATTTAATTTTTTTCTGTTTTTAGAGCCGAAAAGAAAAACGAGAGGAATCTTTGTTTCTTACCTTCAAAAAATAATGAATTGTTTTATAGTTATTGTTCGCATTTTTGAAAATTTTGAGATATCTAGAGTTTCAGATTATAGAAAGAGTGCGTTAGAACTTTTCTTTACTTTTTCATTCCAATTACAAACTGCAATAAAGAACGGCAGTTCATCTTCTTAAAAAAATACTCACAGTATTTTTATTTGAGTTTCTTTTATCGTGACATTTAAGAAATATTTCAGTTTTTAGGTTGTGATAAAATTAGCTTATGAACAAACAATATTTAATGCAATCTTTTAAATATCAAAATTCAAAGGTCAATCATTTAAAACATGTCTAATTTGATTACTATCAATATGTTGTTTTTATAATTGCACATATTTTCTTTCTCTAAAGTAAATTTTATCCTATAAGTTCTTAACGTTTTGCTACAATGTGACAATACATTTCAATAAAACACATTAGAAATGTTTTCGAACAAGAAATATTGCTAATTATTTTCATTTTAATGGTTATTGTGTACAATTTAACTTTTGGTTGTAGTTTAAAAGACAAGTTTAAAAAAGAAATTCTTTTATTGCATTAAGGTTTGACAATTAGATATTGCTTTCGTTTTGCAGGGATGTCTTAAGACTTCTTTAGGCCCTGGGCTCTTATAAAAAAAATAGGCCCCATCTGCTATCATTTAATCTAATTTGGTGTATATACATGTACATTTCAATAAAAGCAATCCATAGTAAAATTAAGTTTTATGTGAATATTCGTTTTCTTCATTTTAAATTCGAAAAATCCTTAATTAGGTCTTCAAAATCAATTGTTCATAATATTTTATTTTCACTATTCATCAAGATTAAATTTTTCAAACGTGATTGAGTCATACGATTTTTCAATTATTTTATGACCAGTTTGAGTTTTGCAAATTCTGTCTCATCCAAATTAGAAATATTTCCAAGAAATCCAAGCATTTCAAAAAGCTCCATAGTTTTTACTACGCATTTGTAAATTGCAAATTGGAGAGTCGGTTATTGGTTAAGTTTTCTATTTTAAATTTCTGGCTGTGGCTGATTTCAAACGTTGTGTTTGTGTCTCTATTTCCTTTAAAGTTACCCTAAAACTGCGAGGTCTTACACGCTTGTGAACACTTTGATACTCTTTTATAAAAAAAATACTTCCTCGGCTTTTGATTCGTAATAGTCAAAAGAGTCTCTTTTGGTTTTTATATATCTCATTAACGATTTTAATAATTTTATACCTTTCGACAAATCCATATTTTTACTCTGGAGAAATAGACTTACTTTGTCAATACGTGTCAAAATGTCATTCCAAAGGATAGTTAAAAAGGTAGTTTCTAATTCATTCATCTTAATTTTTAATTTTTTAGCACAAAGTCGAGTATCCTCTTCCTTTAATTCATCATTAATTAAGCAATCCAGGTTCATGACAATTTCTGAATATCCTTAACTTAAACCTTTAATTGCATTTGATCATGCTGACCAACGTGTTTTTGATAGGATTTTCAGTACATTTTTATTTCTGTCACAGCTCACAAATTTGAAGTTAGTATATTCCAACGATAGATTAACGATGAGATAAATTATGAAGATTTCGGAAAAAATCAAAATAAATTGTTACATTATAGTTACATTCTTCTGTTTGAACTCCAATTAAATTCATAGAATGTCTTGCACATGGTACGTATATAGAGTATTTATTTTTTTTCTTGAAGTCGGGCTTGCAATCCTGAATATTTCCCAGACATGGTCGTGTAACTGATCTCTACAATCACTAAGAGAAATGTTGTTATTTTCCAAAAATGAAACCACAACATCCGTCAGATACTCTGCAGTATGTCCTTTAATATTAATAAATTGCAGAAATCTTTTAATGGTTGCACCATTTGGGACATACCTCTATATAAAAGTTAGTTCGTCAGCATGAGTTACATCTGAGGTAGAATCAAAGGGAATAGAATAATATTCAGCTTTTTGTATTTCAATGACTATAGTTTCCAATGCCTTTGACGCCATGACTTCAATGAATTCATCATAAATTGTAGCAGAGAGATGATAAGGATTACCTTTTCCAGAATTGCAGTTCTTTTTATTATGTTCATTTAGAAATGGATAGAAAATAGAAATTCACTTAGAGAAGTTCCAAAGTGCCTAAATAATTTTTATTATTCACTGAACCTATAGTTTCGTTTTCCCTTCTGAAAGGCAGTCCTCTTGGACACTAAGAATTTTATAACAGCCTCTATTCTCTTAAGCACTGGCCCGTGGGGAGACCGGGTATAACAAAATAGTCCCACTGTAACTCATGCATGACGTAAGAGGCGATTAAAATGGAAAGTCAGTGTCTGGGGATATAGCCGGGCACCCTGTCCCTGGGGAATATATCAGGGTACCTCAGGGACTTCCCTTCTTTAAGTAGGTATGGGCATCATGCCCCCGAGGCACCCTTGTGATCTTTTTCTTTCCCATGAAGTTTTTAGTCTTTAATAAACACAGGTGACGAAAGCCCGGGTTACCCTAGTGATCTTTCTCTACTTTAAAACCTCCTTTTTGACAACCTTTTCGTCTTTTTTTTTTTTTTTTTTTTTTTTAAATTTTTTCACTTCCAGACCACAGTTAAATCTTGTTTGGCGCAGCATAGCCACTTCTGGCTCTTGCGCCAATAACCATTACATTCACTCACTCACTCTCTTTTCACTTCTTTCCAATAATGACGTTTATCAGTGAATTGCATAATAAGTTGGTTGTTTACACTACTAGATAACTGTAATCGGCTGTGGTAGCTCATCATACATTTTCTGTGTTCAGGTGCGTTTTCATGCTGTGAAATAGCCGTACTTGTATGCTTCCAATCACTAAATCCTCTACTCCTGAATGCAGAATTGGTAAATGAAACCAATTTACATACAAAACCATATATATTTCCTTGTGACGGAGAATATACTAGCCATTCCTGGTCTACAACCTTACCATTGCGTAATTCTTTTTTTAACGACATCGTAGATAGGTAGCTTGTTTTAGTGTTATCATTTGGCTCGTTGTATATACGCGCTAATTTTTGAAAATCATTATGTTTGTTGGAACAAACTGATGACCATTCTCAACCCAGTAAGACTGTAAATTCTAGTCAATATATGAAGGCCACAGCCCTGGATTTGTACTTGCAATAAAAATATTTGAAACGTCATCAGTTATTGAACCTATTTCAAAAGGTCTTATAGTACCTTCTCGAATACTTAAATAATCTGTTCTTCCCTGTCCTTCAACTTCAGATATATTATTAGATGTAGACAAAGAAACAACATTGCTTGTTTAATAGTTGGATAATATAATGAGAATAAACTCATCGCGATACCAAGTTAATGATGTATTTGCTTTATTAGAGTGTCATTGATAAAATATTTTTATATTTATATTTTTTAACTGAAAATTTGACAAAACCAAAGATTTTGTTGTTCGTGTATCAAAGTCGTAAGTTCATAAGATTTTCTGTAAGTGAAACATTTATTTTAATGGTTTTTGTTATTCGATATAAATAAGCTTCTAGTAAAAAAATTTATCTTTATTTTTTTCAAAAATTTTAGAACTCGGTTGTAAAACAATTTAGAGCATGTCGGAAAGTATTATATTACTCCAACCTGTTTGGTTAATATAATATTTTATTACGAAGATGTTAATATGTTATCTGTTTGTACTAAACTTCATGATGTTTAGGAGTCGTAAAAATTGAAAATTGCTTTGGCAAATGACTGCAATGTATTTTTTATTTTAATATAATGTATTTAATATTCTATAATCTGAATGAATATTTATAAAGAAGTTTATAGTGAAGCTTTCTCTGAATTATTTACATGGTATTAATTATTCTTCTATTAACGCTGTCAAAACTGAAACTTCGTTTAAAATTTCCTAAACATGAAGAATATTGGACTTTTTTGGAGCTTTACATTCAACAAAATATTTGTGACGAAAGATTAAAGCGCGTCATTAAAGGCTGGAAATAAAGATTATTGAATCAGTTTGAAAAATAAAATCATCTTAAGAATGAGCTTCAATTTTAAATTTCGCAATTTAATAAATTTTTTCAACACTTTGAAAGACGAAGATGTTTCATAATCCACTTTCTATTAAGAGCTCTTAAGTGACTTATATGTAGTCTGAATTTGTCCATAAGTAGAGTACTAAGGTTTCCCTTCCTCTCAGAGATTATTCCTAGTTTCCGGTGGCACTTGAAAACATTAGATTATTATTCGTGATCTTCCTGGTGAATAAAATAACAAATTTTAAAAATTAATCTGTTTTCTATGATTTAAATTGTTCCGAAAAGTTGTTATTATAAAGAGATGTTAAAAGTCTTTTTTTAGTTTTAAGAATATTTATTCTTTAAGGTGATCCCCCTCCCGATTGAAAAAAAAGCTAGTAATCGAACAATCAAAAGTCTTTTGTTTCAAATTTTGTGGGGATTCCCTTTTTATATGATATCTTTATTGTTAATTTAACTATAAAGATATCGTTATCTCAAAAGATAACGATATATGCTTTTTGAGATAACTTTATGTTATTTTAACGATAAAATATCAAAGTTATCAAACTTTTAAGTATTTTTAAATAATAAGCATAATAAGTATGGAAGTTGAAAATTTAATTTAGCTTTTTGTAAGTGAAATATTTTGAATCACGTTTTAATATTTTTGCTTTTCACATTTTATATTTAATATTTTCGTTCATACTTTTGCTGTATTAAGTCTTTAAATTAAAAGTTTCATTTATTGTTCATATTCTACAAGCACTCAGCAGGTGTATATAAGAAGCGATTCTCAATCTGATAGTCAAATTTTCTGTTGCATTGCGATTTAGGATACCTTTCAACGACTGAAAAAAGGCCTCACCGCAGGATTCGAGCAACTATCAGAGTTTGAAAGAGGTCGTATCATTAGATTGAAAGAGGCAGGTTTGGCAAATCGGAGATTCACTCGTCATATGGGTCGAAGCGAGGCATCGATTAGAAGATGCTGGCAAGAATGGGTGGACAATAGCATATTTCAGCGTTATGATGGTAGCGGTCGACCTAGGGCCATATCAAATCGGGAGGACCGAGTGATCGTTAGATTAGTTGGCATTGAGCCTGATTCATCGTTATCAACCATCAGACATGCGACCCGCACACGAGTCTCCACCATTTACAGACGGCTGATAGAGGGAAATCTACACTCGTATCGACCGCTACGCCACCTGCCACTCACGCCTGCACGCTGTCGAGCCAGATTACAGTAGTGCTTGGCTGGTTGGAATGATGCTGATTGGGGACGTATAGTGTTAAGCGACGAATCCCGCTTCCATCTGTGTCCTGATGATCATCGTGTCTGGAGACGCCCAGGGCAGCGTGCAGATCCTGTTTTCACTATTGTTGCCCCACAGGCCCTCAACCAGGAGTTATGGTATGGGGTGCCATTTCCCTTGATAGCCAGACCCCTTTGGCCGTCATTAGAAGCATAGCGCATAGCTTACAGCATAGCGGTATGTCAACGACATTCTGAGACCTGTTTTGCAACCATTCTTTTTGCAGTACCTTGGCCTTATTTTTCAACAAGATAATACCAGACCACATACGGCACGTGCTGCAAAGAACTGTCTTACAGCTTGCCAAACACTTCCTTGACCAGCCAGATCTCTCTCCAATCGAGCATGTCTGGGATATGATGGGAAGGCGACTGCATCTACCAGGAAATGTTGATGGCCTGGCCCGACAATCAGAGCAAATTTGGCAAAAAATACCGCAGGAGGCCATCAGGGTGCTTTATCACTCTATGCCACGTCGTGTGGCAGCTTGCATCCAGGCTAGAGGTGGGTCAACACCTTATAGAGCTCGTTATTTTATAACTATGTAACTCTGAAATAAATCAATCAATTTTTCTGAAATTTTGATCATTTTCTATTCTGTATATAATTTTCCTATCCGCCAATTTTTGTCACCATCAGACAACTCCTTCTTGGAACGTCGTGGTTTTTTTTTTTTTTTTTTTTTTTTTTTTTTTTTTTTT
>BMAW01064393.1:34739-63234 GCA_019974015.1 Nephila pilipes | reverse complement strand
GATTTATATTTATGAATTATAGTCAAATGGTTTTAAATACCTAATGGTTACTTGCAAACTTTCCTGTCACGAGAAAACTTTAAAATCCAATTCTGTTTATTGATCATCAACCCCCATTATTCCGAAACTTTCGTTTCAATGCAATCAAGATTTCAACCCAAAAAAAGGTAGCTGGGAATCCCTGGCACTTTTATCAAACTGCCGTGGTTCTTCACTAATTTGAAATACATATTTATGCTCAATTTGATATAAGCTGGATAGCAAAAAAAAAAATTTAAACTTATTATATTTCTTTTTTTCTCTCATTATAACTGGTGAAGTTTTTCCTGTGTCTCAATTAAAACTTTTGGAATCCTGATAACCCAAATGATTGTGTTAAGACATGATATTTAAAATTAAAACTAAAGATATGGGGATTCACCTTACATCAAGAGTTTTGGGTATTTTATTTGGATTCCTTGCTCGAGATCTATTTGAGAGCATTACATTAGCGTCGTAAAAATTTAATTGCTATTTCGTATATTAATTGTTCTTCAGAATTATGAAGCTGACAACAAATTTCACGGTTTTAGTGTGATGTAAAGTCTCCTCTTCCTCTCCTGTTGCAAAAAACCATGAAACAAAAATTGTACAAAATTTTCCTAATATTTTTGCTTTTTCGAAAAGTTTTCTTTATTTTGTTAACTATATCACTAACTCTAACTTTCTTACTATCATAGGCAATTTATTAATTTAATTCAATTTACGCTCATAAACGCAAAAGAATAAATACTCCATTTTCTATTAATTTTCCATCTCTCTCATTCTTTTTTTCCGATTATAAACCATTTTGTCAAATTAAATGGTCGCTGATTAGAATAAAGAAGAGAAAAGAAGAAGAAAAATAGGAATTTCATCTTGTCTTTCTTTATATTCTTTTATAAAAAAAATTATTATTCAACACATAGTTACAAAATCAGTTTTGATACGCATGAAGAGAAATGTATTTTTGCTTGTCTGGAATGTCTTGAAAAAATATTTTATGCATTTATTTTTTAAAACTACTTTTTTGCAAATATGATGTAAGGAACGAAACATGTTTTGATAAATTACAAACTAATGTTGTAATAGTTTTTTACAAAATCAATAATTTTTTCATTCCTTTATTTATTACGGAAATTTTTGTTATTGTAATTTATACGAATTTTAAGCTAGTGTTTTATCGATTTTACCCGAAAATAGGGTTCTTAATATTCACTAAGGAAATAAGCCAGCTTGAATTTTTTTTTAGAATCTGTTAATTTTAGAGCTTCTCTCATTATCTGGTTACCACATTAAAAATAAACGTGAAACAATATTAACTGTGCTTCGAATAATTAAAAGCAAGAAGACGCATTTCTCAAAGTATAAATATCTTTAAATACGCCTCCCCATGGGTTTTAGATCATGAAAATATAATAGAAGTAGTTGGAGGTTAAATGCATTTAGATGTAGCTCAGGAGTTCAAAAAACTGAGATATTAATTGTTATCGAGACATCTACAGAAATAATTAATTTCATTGTCCGTTCAAATTTTAGTTTTCTTTTCTTCCTATATACTTGTGAAATTCATTAAATAGAATAAGTAATTAACAAAATGAAAGCTAACATCCATCCATATGCTTCTTCAACTATAGTCGAAATAATTTATCCGTGAATCGGTTTCAACAAGGGATCAACGGTTTCAACAAGGGAAGATAATTTATTTAATGATAAAAAAAATAATAAATTTATCCCCCAATTTTTAATTTTAAAAATAGAAGGAATATGTCATGATAAGAATAAAATTGCGAAATACATTTTCTCTCAGTGTAACCCAAAATTCCGTTTATTTTATTATTATTATTTTAATTTTGAAAGATAATAGTACAAAATGATAATCCTGCCGCGAAAAATTTACATCAGGTGTTTTAGTGAACGAAAATCTTGAGGGAGTTAGGGTTCGGACAACAGCTTTTCTAAATAGTCTGAAATCTTCATTCTGAGAATGAGAATCGTCATTCGAAGATTCCAACCAATTATCTTCAGGTTCATTTCCTGATTCACTAATAAAGAGTTCCTCATCTCATCCCCAGACATTTAGAAAATTAATGTTTTTCTCAAATGTAATAAGCAAAAACCGCAAAAAAAAGCACAATTTAAAGCCTGCAAATACATTAAAGGTCATGATCTCATGTTGGTCATGTTGCAAAAAACGAACAATTCAAAAGGACATTTGCCCAAAAAATAGTACTCAAGCACACGCGCTGCCCTAGTGACACTCAGGATAATCTGTCAAATGGTTAATTTAAATAATTTTAATTGCTCTTTTCTCACAAATTGTGACTGGATAGAAAAAATTACTCTTCTTAATCGTGGTGATAATGAGTATTTAAACAATCATCAAAACTATTTAATACGACTAGTTAAATTTCAATGAAATGTGCAAGAATTTATTTTTGTGAGGATGATGTTACATGTTAGTCTGACGTAAAACATTTTTATTAAGCAACCATTGATTTACTGTCAAATAGGTGTTTTATGAAAAAGTCTTTCTCAAAATTTACCTTAATTTTTTTTCATTAAAAATTAAGTTTAACAGTTCCCAGAGTTTCGATCATTTACAATTCATACAATTGCAACTCAAACGCTTTCGATAAAATTAATAATGCTCAAACAGCCTTTACATTTAAATCTTATTTCACATAAAAAATTAAATAAATAATGAATTTGAATTATTTTTGCTAAAATTAGATGTGCTTGTTATTTGGACACACTATTAATTTTAGAATTTTCTCCTCGTAGGAATCGAATTTAACCAAGTAACAGAATACTTTCTATTCAAACAAGATCACTGAGTAAAATGCTAGTTTGTCATGATAACTCTATTTAAATTTACAGTGTTGCTGTCGTAAATATTATTTTTTTCTTTTTTTATTTTCTCGTTAAAAATTATAATATATGGATGCAAGTTGGTTGAATTAAAATATAAGAACAGCGCGTATTCCCACTAAATTTTTTTCTCTTCTTATTTCTTCTTTCTTTTTTTTTTTTTTTTTAAATCATAAACTCTTAAAATTACATTAACTCTGACGAGAAACCAACAATCCAATTATTGAAGGAAATTGGAGACTGAAGATAGTTTCAAAAGATTGTCAATGTCACTCAATAAATTTTAAGTCAACGTTTCGTATCGAGACACTCGTCTTTGTTTTGTTGCTTCTCTCTTTCTTTCTTTTTATATATCTTTCTTAATTTTAATTCATAAAACATTCAAAAAATTCAGCTTTAAGAAATTCTTGGCAAATCGCTTAAAAATAGACAAAAATTTTATTCATAATAATGATTGAAGAAATCAAGTCTCAATATCAGATAAAACTTTAAAAATTATTGATGAAAAAAAATTAGTGACAGCAAAATAATATGTCTGTGTAAATTTATAAAGTAATAATAATACTAAAAAATATGTAGTATTGAACAATTTTTTGAAATTTATTTGAATATTCTATTTTTGTGTATTTACATAGCTTTTTGAATAAATTTTATTTTTTCCCACTCATACAAAAATAAATTCTGAAATAAAGTAAAATTTGCTTTCAAACTGCGAGCAAGAAATGAAATCTCTTTTGTTTTTCGGATTGTAATCGTACAGACAAACAAGGAATCTTTCCGTTCGTACAATTCCCCTCCCCACACTTGATTACAGTCGCCTGATATAAATTATTAAAGGACGGGTATCACACGCGGAAAAAGTGATGTTCTCAAGGTCATGCAATGTGCTTGCGTGGAGTGAGTGACCTTGTCGAACGTCTTCCTCCTCCACCCCAAATTCGAATCACGAACTGCACTGAGTCACCCCTTTTCAACTATTAGCCCATTGCGTTTTCTCTGCCCTCTCTGATCTTGCTACGTGTCTTTAGTAATCTGCGTCAGTGCTTCTTTCGGTAATATCCCTCCCCCTTTTTTTTATTCCGATTATCAGTTCTATTTTCAGGATGAGGGTTCTCGATTAACAGTTTGAGTGAGTGAATTTTGCAATTTATTCCTCACTTTCACCAACGGTAGCAAAATGCAGCAGCCCATTGGCTTATCAAAGTTATAAAAGTGTGATAAGATAAATTGTTACGAGATGGATTTGAAACGTTTCTACATATGTTTGCTTTTTATTTTAGTCGAGTTTTTAAAAGATTTTGTTTTAGGATTTTTTTTAAAAAAATTTTTTTGTTGAGGATGGCTTATTGTGAAATCAAGATGCAATATATTAGTTCAGGGTAGTATATTATTCGAAGTTTTATATAAGTGCATTTGTTGCTATATGGAATTTTTTTTTAATTTATATATAAGATTGAAAATAATGTTTCCATTTCCACTATTCACTCTGCAAAAATAGTTGATAATATTCTTTGGACTTCTTGCATCACTCGTTTTTAAATAATGTATTAAAGTATCAAAACCAAACTAATAGTTAATTTTGGTACTTGAATTCAACTTGAAAGTAAAATACACTCTGTGTTAAATTCGATGAATTAGTTTTTTTTTTTTTTTTCCAAAAATAATCTATTTCAAAAAGCGTAAAATGAGTTAAAGAGGGTGGTTTATTTTTGATTCTAAAATGAATTATTTAATATGAAAAATCCGTTTTTCTTTTAATCACTAATTTATTATTCAAGTCATTTAAGGATAGTAAATGTTTGCATTATGAGACATTTCAAGGATTTCCTCAGTTTATCAGTTAATATTCTATTTTATATTCCGATACCTTTAGCGTTATCATACATGTTTCAACTTTCGGCTCAAAAATTATCATTTGATACGACATTTATAACGATGGTAAAATCAATAAAGACTTTGTAATTTCCATTGTAATTGTAAAACGGAATATTTTTTGTATTCAAGTGAAGTCTATTGGAAAAGCTTCTGTTCTCAAATATATTTTCGAAAAATGTATTTATTATTTTTGTACTCGCCTATTTATAATTATAAATGAATAAATTAGAAGTTTCGGTATTTAAAAGCACTTTCCCTCAATTTCAATAAAAATTTAATATTCAAATATATTTAGAAAAAAAAAAAGAAAAAAAAACATTATTCAAAAACTGGTTTCAAATCATCACTTCCAATAATAATCATTAATATATATATATATATATTTGGATAGAGTACATTAAAATATCTCCAGGTAAGGTTTTATTCTAATTAATAAAATATTTCCTCCTTTCATTTACTTAACTCTTTAATTAATCACACTGAAAAGAAAGCTTTTTATCTCTACTTATGAGTATTATAGAATAGTACCTATTTTTATATGCTTTTGATATGTTATGCTTCTATGAACAATTTAGAGCTTAATTGGAAAAATATTGAATCGGATTACTAAATACTTTGCTCAAGTTTCGAGTCTTTTTGAATGTGTTGCATCAATCTATTTTTGTGATAGATGCTACCAAGTTTTTTATCTTTTGATTTTCTTAATAAATAATGATGATATTCTCATAAGTTCAATGCCAAAAAAAATGAAAAAAGCATTATTAATACTTTAGGAAATTAAATTTAGGAAATTGAAAATATAACGATATTCTAAAAAAATTAAAATATATGTTTTACTTCTTATTATGACTTTGATATTTAAGTTCAAAACCCAATTAACTTTTGTTTTAATATTTTTAGTCATTTATTTTGAGAGTGTAGTAAATTTAAAACCTTTATTATCTTTTGTCCTTTTTTGACATTTAAAATATTTTTGAAGTTTCGATTTTGAAAACATATGTATATATATATTACTTATTGTAATTTACTAATAAATTTTATATTATATTTTATGAAGAAATTAGATGTGCTTTCCGAGAACTAAAGTCGGAATGTAAAAAAAAAAAAATGAAAATTTTGACATTTGTACAAATATTGCGGAAAAAATATGCAACTTCTTAGAAGAAGGAGAAAAAAAACATTTTAAGTGTCTTAACGTATAATTGCTCGATTAAAAAAAAAAAAAAATATTAAACTTTAAAAAAAAGTACTGGGTATATAAAAGACTTAAATAAAACACTGAGTATGTAAAAAAAATAACTTATCGAAAAATCTCTTTTTAAAAGTAAATATCTTAAAATATATTAACAAATTTGTATTTAAATAAGATTTAAAATTAATGTTTTAATTTTACAACTATTCGATTCTTAAAATTTAATTCCTCACATGGAACAGTATTAATAAAATTATTAAAAATATACTATAGAATCCAGGCAAATTGGAAAATGAGAACGTTTTCTTCATAACAACAACAGCAACAAAAACAAAACAAAACAAAAAAAACCTCTAAAGATATTTCTGACCAAAAGATAGGTGGTGCGGATATTCAATAATGAGACTGACGCTGCTGCAGAAGTATGCATGCGCCAAGCGCCAGCAATCGACTGTTTAGCGTGAAACCTTCTCCTTCGAATGCAGTGCCTTCAATTTCTATAAACAAATCCATAAAGCCGTAGCTTTCGTTCGCATACAGCTTTTTTTTTTTGTTGTTTCGTCGGAAAAATTGAAAGTGTAACAATAAAGCAAGGAATTGAGAAACTTCACATGAAACTTGAAAACATCCGCAACTGAAAATTCATTTAAGCTTATTCAATTTGCGAAAAATGTAAGCTGCGCACTTCATTTTGGGTTGATTTTTAAATGTGTGAAGAAAATATGAGCGGCCAAAAGTTTTAAGATGGAAAGTCTTTGTAAGGAAAAAACAAATTGGCAGAGGCAGTAATTGACCGTTTGTCTATCCATACGAAAAAATTTGTCTACATTTTAGGATAAGCGACATGCCGGCAATATTTTTACACAAACCATCAACGGATGAAAAGTCTCAGCTCGGATTTCCCATTAGATTCAGATACATGGTGTTACTTTATAACAGCGGGAATGCTTGTGGAAATTTACCATCATTTACACAGTTTACCTATTGCTGTTGGGGAGGCTAAGAGACCTATTTTCAGAGATTTATCAAATTCAAAACAATTGAAGAAATATTTCATGACTGTATTCAAAACCTGAATGAGAATGTTTATGTAGTGATAGGATCTAGATTACTAAAAAATAATTTGTACAAATATAAGCCTTCTCTTTAGGGTACATATGATGCTATATATTCCTTTAATATAGGCAGCGCTTTAAAATGGAAAATTTTGAGAAAATTGAGCATAGAGCATGGTTATTATACGATACAGGCAATGAAACACCCCTACAAGAAGAGATTGTTAAAATTAATTTACAACAAACAAAGGATGTTAGAAAAGAAAAAAAAAGAAGAAAGAAAAGGGAGGATAGTGAAATTTTAAGAAATGAGAGTAATTTAAACTATGGAGCAGGTGTGTTCTGACAGTTAAGTACTTTGACATTAAAATTCGCTTTTCTCAAAATGTGAGTTTTTCATGCGCGATGTTCCTTTTCTAAGAAACTGCTATTCATATGAATGTAATTTTTGTAGTACATGTTCATAATACTTGCTAATATATGTTAAAATGAGCTTTTCTTAAAAAAATTAAGAAATGAGTTTTTCACAAGTTTATTTGTACGAAAAATTAGTCAAAGATCAGTATGTCTGACAAAATATTTTGTAAAAAAAATAAGAAATTCAAAATTTGACTAAAGATTATTTCAGTATACTGAGAAAGATATATTTTGTTTGTGTAAAAATTTCAAACTTGTATCTATAATAGATTTCGAGAAATAGTACAACGAAAATAGTCAATTTAACATTGTCGGTATAGGAGGTTCCAACCCCATTAATATATATATATAATTTACTTTCAAACTGCGAGTAAGAAATGAAATCTCTTTTGTTTTTCGGATTGTAATCGTACAGACAAACAAGAAACCTTTCCGTTCGTACAATTTCCCTCCCCACACTTGATTACAGTCGCCTGATATAAACGATATAGTGTACGATTGCCAGATTTGACATTGTTCCACGTTACTTGTATATTTGCTTTTGTGCTGCTTCATTAGATGATTATAAATTGAAATTTACTGAAAACTGTGAAATGTGAAGTTGTGAATTAGTATTTTTTTAAAAAAAAAAAAACAGAGAAAGAGGAAGAAAAATTCTAATCAGATTTTCATTATTAAAGAGTATATACTAGAATTAAAAACAAGTAGCGAAAATGTTATAAGTTTTTCTGTGATTAGAAAATAAATCGAAGGGTGATAAATTTAATGACACAGTTTAACTTAGACTTCTGAGATACATTTTGTGATAAACGAATCCATTTATGACAGGTTGTCCTAAACAGTGTTAGTAAACGCACTTCTTTCTCCATACTTTTCAATGCTTTTTCAGCCTTCCAGTATTTTCAAATTATAAAATTAATTAGTGTAAGCAGATAAATGTAAAATATTTATATTATAAATAGAAATAATTAAGGTTTCCTTGTTTTTTGCTTGTAATTAACTCTTTTGTTTATGTTTGAGGGCTAATTTATTTGGATAATTTAACCAAAATTTTTAAGATCTTCTCCAAAATTATTTTCCAAAAAATGTGCGTGTTGATCCTCTCCCCTCACACACATTATCACCTCAGTTCATATTATACTTTTAATATGGCTTACGTTATATATCTTATGATTTGAGGTTCTTTAGGCTTTCTGGTATGTATTGCGATAAGATGTAAACCCTCGTAGAACTAAAAAATTCGTTTTTTTTTTTTTTTTTTTTTTTTTTTGTGCTCTGCTAACCTTAGTGAACTATTTCATACTGTTTTCTTCCTTTTCTGTACATTTTCTCTACTTCAATCCCTCAACATACAAGATACGTCTTTTACAAAAAAAAAATCTTGAAAGCTAAGTTCTTGAAAAGAACTTTTTGAATTTTGAATACAAATTTTGAGACATCGCTTTCATTTAAAATTATTCTGTCTTTGATAATTTATCTTATTATTATATTGGATTTCTTTCATTATTTGGCTTTTTTTCTTTCATAAATGCATCATTGAATGATTGATGCGATTAAAAAATAGCGAAGAGAATAGCAAAACATCTTAAAATCCATTAATGAACTCAAAAAGCAGAAGGAAAAAAAAAATATTTCTGGATTTCGACATAATGCGAAAAATTAAGCAATTTCCGAATTTATATCAATTTTAAAAGATTATGCAAAGATTTTGTGATAGAATGAAAAAACAAATTTATAATTTTAAGATTATACTTGAGAAATATGTAGATGTAGGCATTTGTATATTTTCGGCATTTCTGTATTGAATTCACATGAGCAGAATTCCCTGTAAGGTATTCACTACTTTGAGAAGGTAAAGTTTATTTTATGGCAGCTGAACATTAACTGGGAAACAATTGCTTTAAAAATATCCCATGAGTAACCGAATCAAATGAGACTGCAGTCGTTTCTTACCTAAAAGGAAAACAAAAGAACATCTGAAATTATTTTTATGGGACAAAAAATGGTAACCACACAATTTTTTTTTTAAAGTATTCTTTTCAATCTATTTAATTTGACCTTTATTTCAGCTTTTTTACTTGCCATCCAAGGGTTTTTTTTTTTTTTTTTTTGGGGGGGGGATGTTTTTGGCATACCAGATCATTTTTTTATCATTTTTTTTCAATTTTAATTACATTTACCTTAAATATATTCAATTTAATAATTTATCATTTGCTTTAATTTTAACATTGGAAATGTTAGTTATTGTCCACTTCTCGATATTTCATCGTTTACTCTAATTCTTACATTTAATTGCGTAATTTAATAATAATTATATAAAAAAAAGCGCACCTTGTGTGGCTAAATCTGTTCTTTGCAAAACTTTGCATTGATTTTTTTCTTTTATTATTTTTTACTTTCAATTATTTTTTTTTTCTGATTACACTGAAATAAAGGCAACATTCTTATTTGTAATTTGGGAAATAGTTCTTAATTTCTAATGTTTTATTTCATTTAATTCACAAAACCACGAAATTCATTTTAAAATTATTAATTTTTATTTGCAATGCAATACTTAATTATTGCGCGTAATTATTCTTTTCCTCATTTGGTATTCGCTATAAAAATTTAGGATTTATGTCTAGCAAGAAAATGTATGTTACACAATTCGAAAAACAAAGGACATATATCGTATAACAGCTTTACACTTGACATAATAATGCACTTTATTTTTTGTCGATTATGATATACTATTAATTATTTTTTGTGCTACGTTAGCTACTTTTATTAAAGTTCAAAAAACAAAATTTGAGAGTTTGACAAGATAAATTTATCTGCTGTATCTATTAATTTTGTGTCAAATTAATTGCTGAATATTTAAATAAGTATTGTTTGAAAATGAGCTAAATTAACTTTTCTAACATTGAAACAAATTTTTGTCATTGTTTTACAATTTTTATTTTCTTATTTTTGTGGAAATAAAGCTACAAAAGCTATTATCAGTGGCTATCAGCTAAACCTTTTTTTTTTCAGTGTTTGAAGTTGGCGCTAAATTGAAAGAAGGAAAATAATAACTGTAGAGTTAACTGAGTGAGGATATTCTTTACTTTAGGTTTCGGTCAATATACTAACGCATGTCTTCAGCAGCAGCAACTTGTCGTGTATTCCAAAAAATGCGTAGTATAAATCCAGGGTAAGGGTAAAAAATGTTATTAATGAGCCTTTTTTTTTTTTTTTTTTTTGGAGAAATTGCGAATAAAACCGGGTTTGTGAGAGCGGAAGTAACAGATGATCGATTTCTGACGGAAGTTCAGCTGAAACACGTGACTTCCTTTTAACATTGCTCTGTGGAGTATCGGTCGGGCGGCTCCAGTTTTGCAAATCAGTTTAAAATACTCCAGGAAAGTGTACAAAAAAAAAAAACAACCACTATCAAATTGGAAGGACTTTGCATCTTTTCGAATTAAAATCCAGCGGAAAAAGTTATATTAACTTGTGATTGCTTAAAAATTACTGCAATAAATATGAAACAATGACTTATTGCTCAGGTATTTTCATATTCCTGACCTTTAAATTCATGTTATGTAATGTATAAAAAATGTATTTAAAAATTTAGTTGTTTTTATTTATGTAAATAACGAATAAACATTTTGATCATTTGTATAAGTATTTTATATGTTATGAATTAATCATAATTCAAGTAGAACTTGTGCAAAATATCTCTGTCCTTGATACAAATTTGCCCGTTATGGGCCTGAAAATATTTGGAAACTTCTGTAAGTATTAACTACTCAAGAAATCTGATGAACTGAAGTAATCATTTTTAATTTAGAAAATTCTTTTAGTTTTGAATTTTATTGCAAAAAATTATTTTGCTTATTTCTAATAAGTATGTCATGTAAGACACAGTATGTTTTAATTGTGAAACATGCGAATATAAACTTCTCCAAATTCATTTAAGTGCTATTTTCAATGAATACTTGAAATTCATCTTAGTATTATTTGGAGTAAACCAGATATTTTCCCCCTAGAAATTTTAATTGACAAGTGTATATGAAAATAATTTTATGCCATTGCCAAATTTGAAGTTTTAGTGCAAGATGTTAATCACCGAAAGATCAATTTTTTAATTTAGCGTGTGTTATAATTAAATCTTTCTGTTTATAAATAACTTTTAAGTGAAACATTTTCATTAACATTTTATTGAATTGAATTGTGTGGTATCCCAAATAAAGTAAAACTTATTTTGCTTGTTATCTATTCGTAAAGAGCTTTTTAAGAACATGACCAAAACCCACCATAAATTTTGATAACATAAGAAATACAATTCAATTTGTGAACTAAAACAGTAATAAGATAAATATAGCATATAGTAAGATAAATATAGCATACTTTTACCATACCTCAGTTCAATTGAATAGTTTAATTTTGTCAAGTCCATCATAATTTTTTGTGGTGAATGATTTATCAGCTTTCAAATAAATGCATAAGTACAAAGAAAAATTAAAAGCAATACAGATTTGCACTGTTCCAATAAGGATTTAACAAAATATTTTTTTGAAATAAAAAAAATGCATAAATAATAGTGATAAATCTGCTAGATATTTTTGCATTGACTGTTAGAAATATTTGTAATTTAGGTAAAGCTACAGTATAAAACATTTTTTGTTAGGTGAAAGCTTTGTCATGGTTAGTGCCAAATTCTATGTGAGAAGTAATGGTGATTTTTTTTTTTTTTTTTTTTTTTTCTACTTTTAAAATAATTCCAAGATTGGTTTTATTATAAAGAATTCTTTGTTAACATGCAATTTAGGTTTATAAATAATGTTACAAATGAGTTTTATGTACTGCTACATTTTATATTTTATTACATATATTGGTTCAAATCGGGAATAGGGTATCCCTTAGGAGATTGGCGACGAAACCTGACAACTTCCTAGATAGGTTACCAAGTGTGCTTGACTTATGCATTGAGTATGCTTAGGGTTACCATGACCTAAATTGCCAATTATCACCCCCAAAAGTCACCAATTACCTAGGGAACACCCTATTCCTGATTTGAACTCATATATTTTATAATATTCAATGACATATACACAACATTTTTAAATATTCTGGCTGTCTTTTTAAAACTAGCTGATCTTTAAAGTAAATATTTTGAAATGTTTGTAGGTATTTGTGATTGTGTTTTAAATATATGGTCCTAAAACCAATTACATAAACTGGTATTTGAGTATGTTTGATTTTCTGTATATTGTTTGTTGAGCTTTTGAACTTTGGAACAAGTGTGTTTACAAACCTTAATTATTTTTCAGGTCAATCGAACATCCATTCAGTATGTTGTCACATATGTTTTATCGACTTGGGAAGTTATGTGCTTCACATCCTTGGGAAATTATTATTGCTTTCCTGACACTAACTGTTTGGAGAGGATCCTTAGGTAGCAGTACTAAAGTCTGTGGTCATGATTGTTCAGAAGTAAGTCTTTTATAAACTTAAATTCATCTATTTAGAAATAGTGTGAAATGATCTGGTTAAAATAATTTTATTTTGTCAGATTTTGAGATGGAAGAAGTTTTTAATGTTTTGTGAAAGGTTCACAGATTATTTTTGTTAGTTTCCATTTTTCTATGTGCTGTTATTGTTTTTAAATTTCATTTCCGAATTAATTTCAAGAGGAAAAACGTACGACATTATTACTGGATTTATTGCTTATTATATATTGCATTATTTATGCAGTATATAAAGTTTTATTTACTAGTAATAATGCCATACACATACACAGTCTATTGCTTTGATTTATTTTTCACACGATTAAATTTTTTTTTAAGTAAAAATCATTTTGATTATGAATAAAAAAAAAAATCAGTTTTTTTTTTAAGAAGCCAAGAAAGTTTTTTTTATTTTATGTGATGATATATACTCTTATTTCATTGTTAGTGATGTCTATATAGAAATATTACAAACCTGCTTTACTTCACCTTGTAATTCGGCCGCGGTAGCCTAGTGCTCAAGGTCGTGGACTAGCGGCCGGCAGTTGTTCTCTTGCGGATTCGATCCTTGGTGGCCAAAGACCCGCTGTGTAGCTGGGGCTGATGCACTTTAAATCTATTCGAGGCCCAAAGTCCTCGCGTTGGTGTGGATGTTAGGAGAGGGTGGTGCCAGCTCAGGTGTCGTCCTTGTCACTTGACCATGGTTCAAAATTACGAGGTCCGTCCCCAATAGCCCTCGTGTTGCTTCCAGTGCGACGTTAATAAAAACTAAAACTAAATCACCTAGTAATTCAGAATTTTTATTTTTCTTTACACTGTAATTATTAACTTACACAGATGAAATCAAGATAGTTTCAATTAAAATTATTCTATCTAATTTAGTTTTTCTTATTTACATTTAAAGATGACTTGAAGATATTTTTAATTAATGTTCTCTAAAGTTAACTGATTTTCGGAAATTGTATGTCTTGTTGTGACCTGCCTTCTTGGCCACTTTCACATTATTTCTCAACTGTTTCAGTTTGATTTTGCTCTGGTGGATGAACAGTTTCCTTGCAGTCCAGTGTTGTTCTTGACTGGACTGAAGGATAGCTCAGATTTAAGAAAGGGGACTATATAATTCCTTGCAATAAGTCTATTTCACAATTTTACATCTACTTGTGCACCCATGTGCAGTGATGGTAAATTGTACCCTATTTTACATGAATATTAAATCGTCCAACTAGCACCAAGAACAACTGTAAGCTCAAGCCAACTTGTTAAATTACAAAGTTACACATTGAGGTTCTCATACTGGTGGGAAGAAATGTGAGTTACTAGGCAATGCAAAGCCAAAATGTGCTAAATATCCTGTCTGGTGTTGAAAGTTTTAATATTTCAAGTACCAGTGTGTATATATATATATATACTTCATAACAAAAGTTACATTCAAGGAAAAATATGAAATTATTTCTTTGTTGTGAATAAACAATAAAACAATGTTTTACAGATATAAGTTACTAAAAGCTGTTATAAAGCTAAAGAAAATCAATTTTTAGCATAACTGTCAATTAATAAAAGGTAACATTTTATTGCATACATAATATACATTCAAATGTTTAGATTACGGTTAAATTTCAAATATTAACTGATGGGTTCAAAAAATAAACATTATAATTATAATAATTACATTTAGCTTGCTTGAAATATTTTTACATTGCTAAGATATATTTAATTGAGTAATTTATTGTTTGCTCTAACTTTAAGAATTGTTTATGGCAGAACTGTCTGATTTTATTCTTTTTGTTGTTAGCAGTTGTAACATTTATGTACTTGAGAATATTTTTGTAAATAAAAATGCATTAGGAATTGGAATAATTCGATATAAAAACCAACGTTTTTAAAAACAACGTTTTTATATGGTGGCAAAGTTTATTATAGAAAGTTATTGAAATATTAGTTAAAATTGTTAGTTATTTTTAACTTTAAAATTTACTTAAAAAGAGGCATTTGAGAGCATATTAAAAAATTCTTAATACTCATAAAATCAAAACATGCATTTGAAAGTTTGTAAGTCATTCTATTAAAAAAAAATGGGAACCAGAATTCAGAAAAAACTATTGTGATAAGATATGGCGCCAAATATTGGAAACTTTCTTGTGAATGATTACTGACTAAAAGTCAGCAACCCTTACTATCTCGGAGATAATAAAGGGGAGAGTGTATCTCCCCTTTGCGAGTACAAAAGTTTTACGATACCTCATGCGGCGTGGGAGTGCCCGGTGTTTCCAGAGGGGGAAAGAAATTTTTTCCTCAATCCTAAAAGTGCCGAGAGGAAAGAATATTTTGACTTATTAAAACTATTGAAATATTAGTTAAAACTTGTCGCAAACGTCTAAATATTGCATTGTTAGGCGAGTACGAACGATTCCCAAAATTTCAAAGCTCTAGCTTGATGGGAAGTTGGTTAAATTAACGATCGAAAATTTGATGACACACACACACCAAGTGAAATTCAGAAAAACGTTTTAAAAAAGTGTTTCTTTTATCTAGGTCTCAAAGTATGTTTACTATAGGCTAATTAATTTTCATTTTGAATAATTTTACTTTTTCGAGAATTTAACAACTAACAAATCCTAAAAAAATTAAAGAATTAAATTAAGAATGTGAAAGGTAATTGTTAATATTCAGAAGATTACTTTGCTGCAAAAGTAATAAATGAGAAATTGCAGAGTCTCCCTTTTTTCATCCAGTCTCTCAATCTTACATTCACTGTATTGTTTTCAAAGCAAACATGGACTCCAGTGAAAAGTTTTCGATAAATGTAAAAATGAGACATTATTTTAAATAACGCTGTTTAGGGTATTATTTGTTGCATGTTTCACAAAAAATACACATTTCACTACCTATACAAATGCAATGATAATGATTATTAGCACTGCAAGACTTGTTTCCTATGTAATTTAATGTTGAGAGAAAAATCATTTAAACCACTCATAGGAACAAAAGTTTTTGTTACTTTTTTAATCCCAAAAATATTCGCTTCTTCTGTAGTAATAAAATTAGATTGTGTGGGGTACTCTTCAAAATAGCATGCATTATTTTTTTTTATTTTGAGCTCCTTGTAGATTCACTAACACAGTATCTATGAGCACAAGCTTTTTATTTCCTCCTGTAAATAACATGGAAATTGGGGTTTCCCTCCTTTTTTAGCAGCATCCCCTGACCTGTTATTTATATTCATTGACCCCTTTGCCATGTCCTCAACGGAATCTTTGCATAACAGATGGCGAGTCATTTTAAACGACAGTGTGAAAATATGTGAGAAATATTTCAAGATTTTAAGCATACAATTGGTGTTTTTCACTGGTTAAACTGAAACATTCCTCTATTTAAAAGTTGAGCAGCAATCCTTGTATCCTTGTAAAGCTTATCCTTGTAAATTATAAATGCATAATTAGATTTTATGAAAGGTTGAAAGAAATTAAAACTATTTATATGATAAGATGTTTTGATTTATGAATTTTTGCTTTGTTTGAAGGGTTGCTGCTCTTATTTAAGCTGTCAAGAATAAGAATTATCTTTTCCAAAAATCTCAAAATGATGTCAAGGAGTGAGACATCATTTGTTTCAATCATCAATTAAAAATTTTTTCTTGTTTCTTTAACCACACACTCGCAGTTTTTGTGACAAAATATTTTATAATAAAATATTGGCTAAATCATTTCTGTGATATTTTTGCACCTCAAAATATTTTTAGTTATGTATGATATTATCCAAGAAATATCTTACTGGAGATGCTGCCTCATTTATTTTTTCAAAATTTAATTATTTGAGGGAGCATCCATAACTGCTCTTCTATTTTTATATCTGGATATTAATACGGAAAACAAATTTTGCTTCTCCTTCGCTTTAAATAAAATTTCTTCGTTTCATGTAAATTCTCATTTTCACCTATAGTTGACAAAAATAGAGTTTTTAGTTTTGAAACTCTTCATATGTTCTTAAAGTTGAGAGAGTAGCATCATGGGTAAACAAATAGAATTTGCATTTTTTAATTTTGGAACTCTCATTTCAATTTTAGATGAGAGGACTTTGAAGCTTGCCTCCATTCCTTCCAATTAATCTTCCATCTTGTTCAAAATTATTAGCAAATCTTTTAAATCAACATTCTGTGACTTATCCATATATTGTTGGTAAGAGCCATGATTTTTGATTTAAATTCTGTAAGATTTCTTATTTAATCTCCACTATTCTTTCTTCCAATCCATCCAGTTGAAATGCCTGACAAATTTCTTCAAGTCTTATTTTTTAAAACTAATCTTTTGTTGTCCAATAAGGAAATACCTTTTTCTTTATCCATATTGGGCTGATCTCTCTGGCTTGACAGATAGTTTATGGAAGATAATTCATATTTCATAAAGTGGTATAATTCAATAATAAAATTTATTTTTACTATTTAACAACTACTTGAGTAGCTACATGTAATGTTAGGAAACAGTAACATATGGTATATGAATAACATTAAATATTATGAAGAACAGTAAGAGAAAACATATGCCAATGCCACTTTTTAATTTCAAAAGAATAATGCACTAAGTTTTTGGCACTGTTTTAGGAAGGGAAAAAAAAAAGTTGCTTATGCCAAGTACAGAATTACTTCTAGTTAAAATATACCAAACATGGATTGTAAAGGGGAAAAAAAAAAAAAAAACTTAGATGTAATGTGAATCCTTTTTATCTCTCATTTTTTTTCTTCCCCATTTTGCTCCCTTATAAAGCTAATTTTTTTCATGTTTTTTTAAGTTTTCCAGTTTTTATAAGTAACAGTAGTCAATAAGGATTTTTTTTTCTCTATTTAATTATGATTAGGTGGTATATTCTTTAAAGTAGAATTTAAGAAAACTGTAACCTCTGAACTCCAATCCATTATGCTTGTTTCAACAAAATAGCATGTTATGAAAGTCCTCTTTTCTTTTACCTCCCCCCCTGGTTAATTCATATTTGTTTATGTGTGTATATATATGCACAGTAGAATTAAAGTTTTTGAAATATTCCTTTAAATCTTGGTTATATATACGAGGGGTAGCCGTAGCATGTCTCTTGTAGGCAAGTGGTGCAGCTTTTATGCAAATAAAATATATGTATGAAATATAGCGAGTTGAAACTACTCATTATTCAAAAATAAGTAATTTAATTTTTTTTTTGATAAAGTTTGTAAATTTAAACTGATCCATGTCCAAAATTAATTATTTGATTTCATTTATTTTTGGTCTAGAAACTTTTTAATTTTATTCAGAGATATTTTACTGTTTCTATCAAATAATTTTATACAGAAAATTTGTAAAAGTTTGATTTTCTTGTGGTTGTTTTACGAATATCCATCTGAGCATTTAGCTGGTGAAAGTTTGGTAATAACTTGTTTAGGTAGGTTGTACAAGTTCAATTAAATACAGATCAGTCGAGACAGACTGATGATTATTTTTAATCTATAGTTTGAGTATGAAAAATAATTGTGGGGAAATTTTAGGAAAAAAAACCTATAGCATATATATAATATATATATATAATTTTGAATCCACACAATTCAATAAGCTCAATTAGGGGAAAGTTTGTGAAATAGTCTCTTATTGGGAGGAGAAATAAAATCTTGCTGTATGTGTGCCTTAAACTGATGGTTACTGTGGTCTTTCCTAAGGTTATAATTATTTGATCACAAAAAATTGTCTTTTGATAAAATTTTATAATATAGCGTCATTTTTGGGGGAAATGGGTGTTATCTGGCGAAATTTTACTATTTCCATATGGCAGGACTGAATAAATGTTTCTTTCAAATATTCCTTTCTAAAATGTGGCTTCCAGAGTTAGAGAGTGTGGTTGGTGACCCTTGATATATACAGTTCTGTTTTAGTAATTCAACAGATATTGGACCAGAAACACACCCAAATTATCAAAAAATGTTCAATTACAGGGAAAATCACTGATATTATGCATTTAAACAAGAAAATCTATAAATTGTATAAAATTTGATACTGTACATGCAAAAAAAGTATTGAACACAAAATTATTAAAACTTCAAAAAAAATTTACTTTTTTGTATTGATAGCATACATTATTCTCCTATGAAAAAGACAAAATAATTTTCTGTGCATTAATTTTTCAGAGTAAAAATGCTGGATTACTGACAATACTAAAAAGATGAAGTGTCAGATTATAATGGGATATATACTATATATATACATACCATAATATGAGTAGCAAAACTTGAAGTTTTGTTTGTGAAAGTGTTTTGTCTTTATAATGGAACAGTTCTGCTAATCCTTTTCCTTTTTTTTCTAAATTTATTTGAAAATAATAATTGAGTGCTTTAAAATCTGTTTTCAAAAATTAGTTCAAATCAGCAAAACAAAAAAGACTATAATCTAAGTAACATTCTGAGATGATCGTAACTTTTAAGTTTGGAACAGTTTAAAGAGAAGTTTTTTCCTGATTGTGAAAATATTATTTCATTTTTCTTTTATAATTAATCAATTAAAGTAAAACTTTTTTTTTTCCAGGAAAATAAAGGTGTGGAATTAGTCTTATTATCAATCGCAAGATGTGTTGCAATATTATTCTTCATTCATCCATTTCTAAAGCTCAACAAGTTAGGATCTACATTTTTAGTTGGTAAGATATTGTCATTATTCAAATGTCTTTTTTAAAATTTTGATTTCTTCGTAATGTATCTCATGAATTACATTAGGAAAATAAGAATTGTTTTTAATTACCCTGAACTTGTCATTAATATGAAAATTTAATTAATGATTTTAAGACTAAATAAGAGTTTTTGATTAAGAAGTAGTTTTCAATTAGATAAATCTGAGTTTACAAATTAAGTTAAAATCTGCTGTTAATTGTGCTGTGGAAAGTGTATGATGTGTAACTTTATTTTTGTCTGCTACTTTACAGTAGGCACTTCAAGGTCACAGATTTTCCTCCCTCTGCCATCTGTAACTATGGCAACAAGAGTTGAGAATAGACATCACTTTTTTTTCTCCATTTTATTTTCGTGAACAGACCGCCAATGAAAACAAAATTTTGAGTCTCACCAACATTTTTTTTTATCTGCATCATTAAAATATTTGTTTAAAATCTGTTTAACATTTTATAAATGTTGTTAACATTTAATTTTCTTACACCTTTATATAATGGCTTTAAACAATTCATTGGAACCTCTTAAATAAGTTAATATAAGCATAGGTATTGTATTAATATTTTATAAGGATATGTTTTAATAATTTATAAACTTTCATTTTTAAAAATTAATTTGAAGAAAAGAAACATTATAGATATTTAAAATAGACTTTACATTTAATATAAAGCATATCCAAATGCAAAGGAATTCAGACTGCAACTGAAGTGGTGAAAATGAGTGACCTCGACTTGCCTGTTCTGAAGTAACAGACTATAGCATGAGTAACCGAAATCATGGATTACTATATCAAATATATATATATATCTGAGGTCAAATAATGTATCACTGAAGTATAATAAATAATGTATCACTAAATATGAATGGTGGATTGAAAGAAAAAAAATCATAAGTATTTTAGAATTACTTGATTATTATTTCTTCAAAAGTTCATTATAAATAAGTTTTCATAACTATTAGCAGAATTATATTTTACCAGCATAGTCATTAAGGAATAGTCATTGGAATTAATAAAAGCTATTATGTACATAGTTAGATTCCACAAAAGGGCCTTTACAAATAGTTTTTTCAAATTGCTATTAGAATGTGAATTCTTTACAATTTGAAATTAGGCGAGGCTGAAAGTATTTGTATGATATTTAAGTTTGTTTTTCACTCTGAATGTACATATTGTTACAAAAATCGTTCTGTGAGTGTGGAGAAATGGTCTCAAAAAGGATGTTATTGGAGAATGACACGTCATTCACAAATATTCAAGTAAAGACAATGTACAGGTAGTAGAATTTGTATAGATTAATGCACAACAAGAAAAGCAGCACTTTAACAGCATAGCAACACAGATGACAAATTGCTAGTAATGACATTAATGGCACTTTTAATAATGTTCACCTCAGCGGCATATTCCCTTGCACTGCAGACAAAACTTCAAAGCGATACTTTGCTCTTTAAAGGACAACTGCTTTGTCCCAGCATGTCTGTAAATTTATAGCTGTTCTGACCAGGTTTGATGTCACTGGGAAAATTCTGGAAGATTCCATACCTTTGCTTTTTTTGAGAACCTTCATTTTGTCACCAAGGTAGGGAGTCAGTATTGAATCCCTCCATGGTTTTTAACAACACATCTGCAAAAGTCTCTTTCCAACCATAAGAGTAGCAGTACTGGAAAACATCATTGCAGGTTCATAATATTTGTATATCCTTGTGATACATTTCTTTTAAATCACAGCTTCTACAAGGGTAAACATGATAGATCAAGAGCTATATGTTGTAAAATAACTTGTCATGTCTTGGAGAAATTTCCATCCTTCTTTGATAAAGCTTTAGTACAGTTTCTAAATTAAGGAGGTTTATTTTGATTGAGAATCTGATACAGTATTACTGGGAAGCCAACTCTAATTCAGCTTGCAGTTACTTGAGTACTTGAAATAGATGTTTTGTTATATATTATATATTTGAATGATCTTAATCCATTTTAATTGGGCGGAGAGTTTGATACTGAGAATATATTGTCCAACCTCTCAATTAGAAACTTCTATTTACAGAACTTTTTCAGAAACCTTGTATTTCCATTATGAAAATAGTTTCTGTGTATCAAACAAAAATACTATTTAAAAAACATTTTTTAATTGCAAATAATTTACATATGGCTAGAGTTTAATTGTGTCTGATTACTTCATCAATCAGGACATATTGGATGATTGTTTTGATCCAATGAAGACTTGTTAGCAAATTTTTAAATTGCATGTATATTTGTGCAGTTTAAAAAAATTAATTTATTTGATATTTTAATTCTTTTTTTCCCTAGAAAATGAGCGACACATAATTGTTTTAGGAAGAAAATAATGAAAAGATTTTTTTTCTGTATGTACTTCTGAATATCAAAATTTCTATACATCTAAATTTTATTAGGAACCTTTAAGTTTGATATGTAAAGCTTTGATTGATTCTATTATTTATAGTGCTTGTCTGTTAATATTTTGGCATTATACTAAATCATGTTCTAGTGTTTCTTTTTTCCATAGTGATTCAAATGAAAATAAATCTTTTCATTTTTATATTCCTTATTCAAAGAAACACACATTTTGATTAAAATTTATTAACTGTACCATCCATTATTTTCTTTCACTTTGATTTGAAATAATTTCTATGCTGTCTCTTCTGAGGTTTTCCATCTCCCCAACCAAATTGAAATTATTCAATTACTGATTCATTGAAAGGATTTCGATGTGTGTATTAGAAGAATGCACATCCAAATGTTTTATACACACACACATATATATTCAATTATTATTTTTTAATTTCTGTGTATGTATTTTTTTTTTTTTTTTTTTTTTCATTCTTTTCACTTTTATATTCCTTTCCCTCAAGTAATAGGTGGAGTTTTCACAGTTTCCTGTTTAATATCCTGTTTTGTGTTCAGTATAAATCTAGCAGCTCTGTTATCAGGTGACTTCACTGAACTAAAGTGAGTACAACTTATAATATAATAAAATCTATTTTTTACTGTAAGACACAGCTTTCTCTTAATTTTAAAAAAAACGAAACACAAGCTTTAAACACTATGTTTTACAGAAAAATGTATTAATATCAATTATAACTCTTATGGTTATGATGTAAGGATATGTTTGTTATATGACGCTTTTAAAATTCAAAAACAGTCTATGAACAGTTTTTCCTTTTTTTATGTTCAAAATATGTTTAGCTTTATAATATGATAGACAAAATATAAAACATTTTATGTAATATATATATATATACATAGCTTAACTGAATAAAAAAAATCTTGAAACTTATTACTCTATACATTCGCAAAATAAATTTATAGAATAATTTTTCTTTCTGAAATATTAATTGAAGGATGGTGTCCGTATTGTTTATATTATGGGAGAGTGTGTAAGAGCTGTTTGCTCCAGTGAAAAGGAAATCTAACTCATCACATGTGATGCACATGCTAAAAGTAAACTGTGGTGCTTACTGACATAATACAAATAAGTATGAAATAATAAAGTATTATTATTGTTACATAACCATGTAACTTTTCTTTAAGTAAGAAGTAGTGGAAATAAGACTATGAGAGGAGAGTAATAAGTGAAAATGAAGTGATTAAATTATTTAAGAAAATAGAATAAGAAGGCGAAAAGAAAAGTTATAAATTGGAAGTGTAAGCAAAAGTAGTAAAAAGAAAGTTAGAATAAGTGTTTTCTACAATACTAAATAATTTGGTGATTTTATTTTCCTTGTACACATCAGCTATACTTTTTTTTTTTTAATATTTCTTCTTTTAAAGTTCAGTTAAAGTACTAGGCCTTTTTTTCACAAGATTTGTGATTTTATTTGCATAAATATTGTTATAATTTTATGCTCTAATTTTTTTTTGTCAGCAAGGCTTTACCATTCTACTTTTTATTAATGGATATAACAAATGCTGGCTTACTTGCACAGTTTGCTCTTAGTTCTTCTACACAGGTATGTATTATTTATATATTATTTCATGCTAATTATTTGAATTTGTATTGTTAACACTTAACAGTTTAACCTTAATGTTGCCTTGGCAGCTTGTCTGCTTATGTACTGAATGCCCCAAGCATCATGCGAGTTTGGAATATTCAGTGTGTGAGCAGACGCGTTAGTGACACTAGGAATATAAATTCCTAATAACTTATTTTTAATATGTAACATTCTTATTTTGTGTTACCTTGATTGTAAAAAACTGCTCTGTTGAGGGTTAATAAAGTTTACCATTTTTTATTAATCATTTTAGAAACACTATTAAAAAATGTTGTTTGCATTTTACATCAATGCAGAGTAATTTCTTAACAGCGAAAATAATATTTAGTTAAATCATTTTAAGTTGCTCTGATATTTCTATGAATTCAATTCTCTGTTTTACTGTAAAAAAATCCTATCAAAGCAATCTCATGTTATACTAAGCTTTTATATTGATTTTAGAAGCCTCTGAAGAAATATAGATTCATTTAAACCTCTAAATTACTATGTTTTGTATATTGTTTTTTTAAACGAAATTTTTTGTGTTGTTTTTGTTCCTTTTCAGGAAGAAGTTCATGAAAACATTGCCCAAGGCATGTCAATTATTGGCCCTACTATTACTCTTGATACAATAGTGAAAACTCTAGTCATTGGAGTTGGGACTCTCTCTGGTTAGTTTATATATATTAAGTAAAATATTTTTCTTAATGTATGCTGTTTTTCCTAATATTTAAATACTACTCCTCCCATGAAACTCTAATTCTAAAAAATTTGGTGTTTTCTTTGTATGTGAATAAATGTTCAACACAAGGTACAAGTTTGTAAAAATGTGGTTTTGTCTTTTTCCATATGGCTTTATTTGTTCTTTCAATATTTATTATTCTGTAGTTTGAGTATGAATATTATCATTGCCATTGCTATCATCTTGTTTAATGTCTAATTAGTTTGTTGATATTACTTTAAAATTTATTTTCTATTCTTTGTCCTGTAATAAATTCAGTGCTCATTTTGATTTATTTGTAGTACTTAAATGAATTCGTGGAAAACGTTATTATAGATGGTTTGGTACAAGTATTTAGAAGCTTTAAAATGTTACTATTTTATTTTTACGTATGTGGTGGTTTGTACTAGGGCTTTATTTGGGAATTTATTCCATACAAAGATCTTGAACATCAAACAACAATGAAATGACTGTAAAAATATAACAAAACAGTCCCAATGATTTGAGGGGCAAAGAGAAGGCAGACATTCACAATCAGTCCATGAGGTCCCTTGCCTCCCATTTCAGTCTAAGGTGATCTCCTTGTTCCTGTGAGACTGTCTAGTCCTGTCCAATCCAGGAGATAGTTGCAGTTTATTATTCCTGATTTACAGATTGAACATATGTTGGTGTCAAGAACACCTAGCCTATTTAGGTGCTCTCCAAGACAATAGTCCTGTCATTAATCTGAAGTGACCAACTGCTTCTTTTCTTGGTCTTAAGTTGTAGGTTTTTCAGCTGATGTGATGACATCAGTAGATGTGTTCCCATTTTTTTATCTTTTCATCTAACTTTTATAAATTGTCTCTGCAGAAGTTTTCATTGTTTTTGTGAACATATTTTTTTAATTGAATCTTGGGCAATTGAATTAGGATCTCGCTTATTTCCTTATTTCCCCTTTTTGCCAGTCAGTCCACCTCTTCATTCCCATAGATACCCCATGGGAAGGTATCCATTGAAATACAATTTGAATACTTTAATCTCTTAATATGTTTATATCTTTCTTAATTTGTGTTATTATTTGTGTTTCAGATTGGTGGTTATTCAATATTGCCTGGATAGCTGTACTCAAATACACCATATAAAAATAACCACTGTAGAAAAACAATTGCTATTTATCCTTAATATCAAGCTTTTTAATGTCAAGTGTATTGTATATTCTTTCGCTTCGAAATTAGCCATAAAGTTTCCCACAGATGCATACAAAGAAAACAACTTACTGTAGACATCTGCTCTGGTGGTTTCATATATTTGGGACCCATTCATGAATATTCTTGTCCAGTGGGGCTCCTGATAATTTTTCCCTATCGAAGAGATTGCAGTAGCTCTTAGGATTGCATCGTAATTATCTTTCTTTGTTAGATCATCCAGAGTTAAGTTATGGTCTATAGCCATGTATTCCAGTGGGCTTACTAGGTTTTTTTTAACAGTCTATAGAGTCGTTTTTATCAATATCAGTCAGCATTTCCTGACATTTTACAATTGGGGAAATTTGTATTTTTAAACATTCTTTATAACTTTCCTTTATCCATTTTGCTTTTTGTTAGACCCTTGTGGTGACTGGGAATGACAGAATAATCCCACTGTAGCTCATGCATGTCGTAAAAGGTGATTAAAATAGATGCCCAGGGTCTAGGGATATAGCTGGGCACCCTGCCCATGGCAGAGACTTATCTTCAGATAAGTACAGGTATCATGACCCTGAGGCACCCTAGTGACCTTTTCTTTCCCATGAGGTTTACTGTCTTTGGTAAACGTGGGTTCGCTCTCCCAGGATACGCTTGCAATCCTTCTCTATTTTTGACCCTCCATGTCAACTAATTTTTGTCTTTTCTTCAATTTTTTCATGTCTAGACCACAGTTAAATCTTGTTTGGTGCAGCATAGCCACATCTGGCTCCTTGTGCCAATAACCTTTGCATTCAGTCACTCACTCGCTTTTTCTGAGGATTTTAATCTAATACCTGCACTCATTGCCTATTTCTTAATACTTCGAAAATTGGCAGGTTCTAAGTGTATAGTTGCTTAGATACAATAGGGGTGGTTTAGACAGCTCTTGTTATTATTCGATGAGCTGTATTCTGTAATCACTCCAAAATATTTATTGTATTTTGTACTGCAGTAAGTAAAACCTCTCTTCCAAACATCAGAATAGGTTTTGCTTATGTAATATATGTTATATTAAATGTATATTTATTATATCCCCATTTGGTGCCAGCTTAATCTTCTCAAAATATTCTCTTTTTTTTTTTTCCCTGCCTTTTCCACGATATAGTGTACATGTTCATTAAAACAACTTTTTATCCAAAATAACCCCTAGATATATGGAGCTCATACTTTTAGATAGGTTGTGTCCATCTATTCTTAAATCAAACTCAGGGTCAATGTGTTTTAATGAAAAGAACTGGTGTACAGTCTGAGTTGTTGATGATCATGTTATTTTCCTTCATCCACATTTGAAGGGCCCTATTCATAGTGTCTTCCATCATTTTTCCTTGACTCTGCCAATTATATGAATTCTTCGCATCCATCCAAATAATTAAGTTGTCTGCAAATATGCTAACATTAATGTTTTCGATGTTTGGTAGGTTTTTATTAGATCATTTATGTATATATTAAAAAGCATACAGCTTGTATGCTTCTTAATATATACATAAATGAAGCTTGAAACTGCACCTTGTGGTAAACAGACTGTACTTTTATGTTTTGATACTACCTGGTTCCATCACATCCTGATTCATCTTTGGGCCAGAAATCATTTGATCCAGCTCAGCATATGACCTCAAATCCTGTTCTTCATTAATTTATTTATTAATCCAGATCACCAGATAGTATCATAAGCACCCTGGAAGTCCATTAAAACAGCCAGGGTGTTTTTTTGTCATTAAAACTTGATATGATTTTATGTACCACTGTCAAAATTGAATTAGATGTAGACATATTTTCTCTAAAGTCAGTTTGTTCTTCAGTTGTGATGTATTCCTCTTGGAAAAAACTTTAGTCTTACTTTCACTTTTTCTCAAAGGTTTTGGACATTATTGGTATGAGGGATATCAGTCTATATATGAATTTATATATTCCTTTGGTTTTCCTGTTTTGAGGATTAGAACTACTGTTGCCATTACCCATTGGTTAGGTAGGTTCAAATATTGATTCCTAAATTGGTTGTGGATTTTTGACTTTTCTCTAGCCATTTGTTCTTAATGTTTTAAGAACTCTGGGATTATATCTTTTGGGAGTTTTCTTTGTTCTAAAAACACAATAGCTCTTTGAAGTTCCTCTATCGAGAAATCTTTGCTAAACATACACACAATTCGTCTGTGTTCTTCACCAGTAAAAGGTTTTTCCTTTGTATGTCTCTCTCTCTCTCTCCTTCCCTTTATATTGTGAAGAGTGTTTCTTTTTGTAGTATTTTTTAAATTGTTTAGCAGTTTTTTAATAAGTAATTTCCTTATTTTTGATTGTCATTGGATGGCTAGACCTTTGTACTTTTTTGTCATTTAAAGTGTCCATTAGACGTTAGGCCTTTGGCCCATCTGTTCTATTATTCATATTTTGTAGAAAGTCATTCCACGATTGATTTTTGGCTATGTTTATTTTATGTTTCTTAATTACGCATTCTTTTCTTCACCTGACATCTTCTCTGTGTTGTCTTTCACTTTTTCCCTCTGTCTCTTCTGCCTTTTTTCTTACCTTATCTCTAGTCTCTTTCTGTTTCATTAGATCCTCGTTCCAAAAGGGTTTGTATTTAACCATTTGGCCCCTTGGAATGTTTTGTTTTGCACTTCTCTTTAAGGTGTCTGAGAAGGTGGTCGTTTCTTTTAGTTAGTGTGCAAGATTATTTCATATCTCTGTTGGTGTGATGTGGAAGTTGGAGAGGGGGGTGCCAGCTCAGTGTCGTCCTTGTCACTTGATCAAGGTTCAAAATTACGAGGTCCATCGTCAATAGTCCTCGTGTTGCTTCTAGTGTGTTGTTAATAAAAACTAATTGGTATCTCTTTGACCAGATTCTCCTAAAGATCTATAAAATTTCTCCATTTGGCTTTTTTGAAGTTCCACTTTATCTTTGTAATATCTCTTTTCAACTGTGTCTTCAGCTCAACTATCAATTTTGTCATTCTATGTCCACTTCCTGAGTCTCCTAATAACTGTTTTTATATATTGATCTACTATATTC
>BMAW01064393.1:23624-34729 GCA_019974015.1 Nephila pilipes | reverse complement strand
TCCACTGTTTATTTGATTTCGGTTTTTGTAGCCCCGGGTTGAAGATGCAGCAATAAAGTCTCCTAGAATTAAAATGTTCGTAGTGATGTTGAGAATATTCAAGTTCAGGTGTTTGTTATTTGGATGGCTGTAAATTCCAAAAACTCTGAATTGGGGTTTGCTCATCCATATATTTATGGCCACAATTTCCGCTAGGTCATAATCTTTCATTTCTTTCACAGCCTCGAATGGGGTGGTCAGCCTATTTTGTATGGCCAATAAAATTCCGCTCTCAACTTTCCTTTTCTTGAAGAGGCCATAAGTTGTGAAGTTCTTCATCTGGTAAAACTATATACTATCTTCTGTTATTTTGGCTTCCTGGAGGATCAGGATATCCACCTCCTCCTTTAACCACTGTTTTTCTCAATTCAACCATCTTTGAACCTGGCAATCCACCTACATTCCGCTGCAGAACTGTAAAACAGGAAGCCTCAAAGGCAGTGATTTTCTTGTGACAAGATCTCATAATGCCTACAGCTATTACTCATTTAGCACCCCCCAGGAAGTACATGTGACTTAAAGTATGTCACGGGTGCAAGTAACAATTATCTCCCTTTTAAATATGTGTATATATAGTCCCTCTCACTTTTTTTTTTTTTTTTTTTGGTTAAATTTGACCATCTTTAAAATTACAGTTGATTTATTTTCTTCAGTGAAGTTTATCAATTAATGGATTTCTTTAATGGTTTTAGATCGACCTTTGTTTTTGCATCATCTTAGATTATTGTATTATGAATGCATGAAAGAATTGTTATCATTTTGGATCCATTCATATATTTTATACTAAGATATAAATGTTGCTTTATTTTGTACGTTGTAAGCTGATTAAATTTTTTGGCACGATATTTTGATGCAAAATTTTGATCTTGTGTGATTTTTGTATTTCTCCAATAGGTGTTAGAAGATTGGAGGAATTATGTCGTTTTGCTTGTATGTCAGCTGTCATCAACTATTTTATGTTCATGTTATTTTTTCCAGCATGCTTAGCTCTAATATTAGAGGTATGTACCATTATATGTATTTTGTATGCAAAGGATGCCAATTTGTATTGGTTAATGTTAAAGACGAATTTAAGAGGAGTTAAATAGTATATATTACAATTATTTCATATTTTTAGTACAATAAAGTTTTAAATTACTGTAATCTTTTTCTTTATATTCGTATTTCTAATGATTATTGTAGTTTATGTATAAAGCATGTTATAAATGTAGAAAAGAAACTGAATTATGTATTTCTATTATTAAAATTATATATTTATTTTACATTCTTTTTTTTATTGCAGTTGTCTAGAGACCAAGATGAAGGTAGACCTGTTTGGTATTTCAGTACTCTGTCTAGGATTTTACAACAAGAAGAAGAACAAAAACCTAACCCTGTGTTGCAACGTGTTAAACTAATCATGGTATTTTTTAATATTGGCTTTGTTTGTTTATTTTTTATAATCCTAGTGATTTCATTTATATTTTAATGCTTGTGTTTCTGAAAGCTGTTTTCAATTAAAAATATATGTTGTTGGCTATATATATTCAATAACATAAATTTTTATGTTCTATAGTTAGATTACAAATACTCTTTTAAAAGTTTCATTTGAATGTTGTAGAATGAATAACCTGTATGTTTTACATTTTTACTATACAGATCAGCACTTCTTAAAATGTGAATAGTGACCCCAATTGGAATCACAAAGTGAATTTTTGGGGTCATGGAAATTTAATTTAGATATTTGAATTTAAAAAAAATAATAATAATTTATCTGAATTCATTTATTGTTTTTAATTTTATATATTATATTTTATGTGCTGTACAGTTATAAAATCTGAATACTGGCTCATTTGAGCTGTAAATCCTATTTACATATTAAAAGGTAACAATAAGTGCATTATTATTACAGTAATGTCTCATTGTGATTTCATCATATTTTTGATTCAAAATATAACCCCAAAAAGCATAATTCATACATCTTGCAGCGCACTGCAGAATAAGATATGGTGCCATTGTGTGACTAGTGTAAAAATGCTTTCTTAATACAGTGAATAGTTTCAATTTCTTGACAAATGTGTACACTGCATTAATATTATATTTTACTGTTTTATTTCAGTATGATTCATATTTATTTCAATACCCATTTATTAGGGGGGAAATTTATTTTGAGATGACATTATTTTTTATCTATGAATTAGAAGTTAAAACATTTTTCTTTCTGCATGCTTATGGTTATGAGGGAGAGGGTAATTCAAAATTTTTAAGTGTTGTGATTGGAATCATAAAACTAAAGTTTTAATAACCACTAATTCAGTCCAAAAAGTAATAAGCCAGAGCATGATTTTGGACTTGAAAAAACTTGGAACACCCTAGTGCATTCTAAGTTTGTCTATGTAATGGAAATATGAAGCTGAAAGTATGAGAAGTTGATGCTTCAGTGAAGAATTTTTGGAATAGTAAACAACTGTGTAGCTAATGTTCTATAAGCTGGCTACATGGACAGGAAAAGCTCATTCGGAGATAGCTGTATTGCTTGATAGAGAGGGGTTAGAACCAATGATCATGCTGGAAACAGAATCATAAAAAATTCAGGGCTTGGAGCTGTATGATGATGTTCCAGATGACATTGCTGTATTAGAATAAATGTAATTCTTGAACATGAATAAATGTTAATTAATAGGCATGTGTGAAAAATAAGACATCTCCTGAAAATTAACCATAATGTAACTTTTGCAACAATAAACCATTTCCAAAAATAAGATTGAATCTTATTTTTAGAAAAACTTAGCATATAACTGTTATAAAATATAAATAATAAGAACGGTATTTTATTTTTGTACGTATAATATTAGTTTGAATACTCACATGTATTGCATTATTTGACAACAAAATTTTGGAATATGTTATTTTTAATGCATTTATTAATGGAAATTATAAATATTTAAATATAAAGGTATTGCTTGTTATATTGTTTTTTCTATGAAAGGAAGGACTAATTACTAGATAAGACTTATTGTTTTTTTCCCCCATAGTCTGCTGGTTTGCTATTAGTTCACGCACATAGTCGATACCCTGTACTTATCGCTGGCAGAGCTCTTCAACAAGCAAGTAAATCAGCACTGGCTGATTTTCCTAGCCAACCTTCCAATTGGGATTTATATATGCAAAAGTATGTATTATGGAAATAAGTAATTAAATACGGCAATGATTGAAATTAAGCATTGTAATAATTTGGTATACTATATTACTTTAAAATGAGATGTTACAGAATAAGATTTTTACTTAACCACTAAATTAATTAGCAGATATTTTTTTAAAAAAAACATATTTAATCAGCTAAAGAATGAATTTAATTTTTTTCTGCATTTTAATTATTGAGTAACATATCTTCAAAATAATCATGGTGTAATTTTTTTTCTGAATAGTAAAAGATGATGCATTATGAGAAGATGCAATTATTTATTTATTTTTTGTAGAAGATACATAGAAAAAAAAGTGAAATGTTTCAAAAAGATAATGAAATGAAGATTAATTTCTTGATTTCAGCTTCTATTTGTTCCATCGGATATATAAGAATTCTGAGTTACATATTTGAATCTAAACAATCCTTCAAAATTGTAAGACTTTTATTTTTTTAGACTGGGATTTTTGTTTTATTAGTTATAAGTTAAAAAGTTATTAATTATATATGTCATTTAATATTTTGCCTGAAAAATAATACAACTGTGTGTCTTAAAATGAAGTGGGTTTTTTTTTTTTTTTGTTGTTGAAAAATATTGAAGTGAAATGACTTGAAGTAAAAAAAATACTCTGTATCTTAAATGCACCGGTTCTCTATTGTTTATTTTTTGTAGAAAGATATTGAAGTGGAATACTTCAAAAAGACAATGAATTTTGATTGAAACTTATATTATATACTTAAATGAACATGTTTTCTTATTTAATTTTTTTTATCAGATTTGGCAGTGCTGAGCAGATGGTTTTGGTCACCTTAGCTTGCACAATTGCAATATTATATCATTATTTTATATCCCATGAAGATCTGAGTGAGCATCTTGCAGCTGCAAATTCATCACCTTCTAGACGACCTCCTAACTATAGGAACAATTTAACTTCTCAGACTGTACCAACTAATTTTAATGAAGGTAGTTATCATCATGGGAAATAATCATAAATTTTTATTTTAGTTTTTGTTCTTTTGTGAATTAAAACATGTATGTAATCAAATCTTTTTGAGGGTAACTGTTTTTAGTAGTAATTAGCTACTGTATGTTTTGTAAAAATAATTTTCAATATATTTTTAGTAAGTTAATTTTTTAAAAGCTTTGCTCTTATTTTATAAAATTGTTGAAAATTAATTAAAACATTGTTAAATATTTTTATGACAAGGCTATTCGTATTAGCATGTGAAAAATTTATTAATTAAAAACAATAAATGCTCAGAAAAATCTTTTATGTTGATATTCAGTTGTTAACATCATATTTTCTTTTCACTTTAAAAAAATTCATTTTTGTAAAAAATGGAGTAAATTACTGTAGGAAAAACCATAGTTTTGCAGTTAATGGTATCAATATACTATCTAGATTAACTTCCTGTACTCATTTTGAATCCTTAGGTTTGAATAGAAATCAAGAACTAATTCGTGTAACAACTAGCCAAGCAGTTCATTCTGTATCTTTTAAAGTGGGAGGAGAGGACATCGAAGATAAAAAAGCTATTAAAACTATGGATAGAATGATACAAACTGAAAATAGTTGTTGGATTGATTCAGAAAAGGAAATTTCATCTAAGGAACCTCGTAGTATTGAAGAATGCAGAGAAATTTTAAAATCAGAGGTAAAAAGGGAGGCTTATTATTCATGTTATTTAGTGTAGCTGTTATGATTGTAGGGAAGTGAAAATATTGAAAGGGATAATTAAGACATATTTTTTTTATTTGGAGGAATTTTTTTTTTGTTTTGGTTTGATTAAGCTGTATTATACCCTTTGAACTTAATACATTGGTTAATGAATAACAATTTAAAATAGTTTATTTTCTATGTTTAAGATTTAACTAAGATTAAGTTGTAATATATTTTATTTAATATGTCCCTAGGTTGGTGGAGCTGGCCTTATTGATGATGAGGTGATAATGTTGGCTGAAAAGAAAATAATACCTATCCATGCTTTAGAAACTGTTTTGAAAAATCCCAGAAGAGGAGTATTTCTTAGGAGAAAATTAATTAGTAAACTTTCTAAACAAGGAACAGTTTTTGACTCACTTCCATATTTAAATTATAACTATAAAATGGTATGCTTTTTTTTAAAGAAACATTTTCTAAACAATAGTAAATAACTGCCTACTTAATTAATAGAAATTTATTTTTGATGATATGAATATAGTCATTAGGTTATTATACTATGTAACACCAAGGAGTGGCCAGAAAATTATGCAAATTTCAGGGTAGATGCACGTCATCTAGTTATGTAAATGATATGAAATGTGCAGCTCTCCAATAAACATTGAAGATATAAGGGAAGGAATCTACAGAATGCTCATTTTTCGTGCTGTTATTTCTGCTAGGGAAATCATCGTAGAAAATTTGTTCTTGTCTCAGAGGACATGTGTAATACCAGAGAATGTCAGGCCATTTTCAATGGAGGCAATTCCAGCAGACAGAGGGTTTTATGAGGAGCATGATGATTAGACTGAGAAGGGCAGGTATGGTAAATCTTAGTTGACACACACCTAGGTGCATCCACAGTGCACTGGTTTTGAAGATGGTCGGAACAAGGAAATGTGGCAAGTTTAAAGGATGCAGTCTAAATTATGTCAGCACAAGTAGATTGACGCATCTGCCGACAAGTGATGGTGGCCTAGAAACCACTTCTGCCTCCATTCTGCAGCATGTTTAAAATATCCTGAATGTTCCTATATTGACCTGAACCATTTTCCGTAGATTGGTTGCTAGTGGCCTGAGCTCATGATGTCGATTAAGAAGACTGACATTGATCCCACAGTATAGACACTAACGTCTGCAATGGTGCCGGGCTCATGCAATATGAATGACGGAGTGGCTTAGGGATGTGTTCTCAGATGAGTCAGGCTACTGTTTTATCAATGATAGTCACCAAGTACAAGTGTGGCATCGACGTGGAAACAGGTCTATTCCAGCAGCAATTGTGGAATGCCCCTCTGTGTGACAATTTGGCATCATGGTTTGGGGGCACAATTGCTTTTAATTCTAGGTAACCTGTAGTTGGTATTCAGAGCACCATGATGGCCCAACAATGCGTGAATAATGTGCTGTGGCCAGTAACACTCCCCTACCTTCAAGGCATGCCTAATGCCTTTTTTCAGCAGGATAATGCCTGACCACACACTGCTCACATCAGCCAATGTTCTCTACAAGGTGTAAAAATACTTCCCTACCACCGTTCTTTCCTGATCTCTCCCCAATTGAACACATTTGGGGTGTGATTAGGTGCCATTTGCAGAGACTGCCATGTTCAGAAGATGAACTGTGGCAAATAATTGACAAGGAATGGAGAGTCATTCCTCAGGGATGCCATCCATACTTTCATTAACTCTGTTCTTAGATGTGTTGTTGGCTTTGTATATCAATCTCACTCTGTATTGTGCATATATATCATTTTGAAATTAAGATCACTTATTGTTCATTGCTGTATCTCTCTGTTTACCAAGTTTCGTCACTTTCTGGCCACTCCTTGCTGTTGCATTTCAAATATTGCATCATTAAATATACTTGAATTATACCTATTTTTCTTTCAATATTAAATTTATTTTTAAAAAATGCTTTTCTTTATTGTTTTAAACATTATTAAATTATAACAGTTTTATTATAAGTAGAATGATATATTGTCTAGATTTACTAATATATTTTTTTTATTATTATCAGGAAAGATTAAAATATAAACATTGAATGAAGTTGTCAAAATGAATGCACCATGAATGAAATTGTCATTTTTTAAATGGAAATAATTTTATATGCAGTTTCACCTTTTTTTTTTTTTTCCCCATGGAAATTGGTTGCAATTCAAACATTGTTTCAAATCACGATTTTAAAGTATTATACTTTGTTAATGGGAGAGATTTAATTTAAACATGTGTTAACTTCATTACAATCATTTTTTAATTGCAATAAAAATTAGGAATACTTTTATACTAACCAATTTGAATTTATTCTCTTAATATTAATATCACATTTAGTAATAGAAAATAATTAGTTTATTATTACTCCAGGTAATGGGATCATGCTGTGAAAATGTGATAGGATATGTTCCAATACCTGCTGGGATTGCAGGTCCTCTGTTATTGGATGATGAGCTGCTTTATATCCCTATGGCTACGACGGAAGGCTGCTTGGTTGCTAGTACAAACAGAGGATGCAGAGCTCTTACTGTAGGTCATTTTCTGTTTCCAAAATTATTTTCATAAAATCTCAAAAATAAAGCCCATTATTTTTAAAATTGAAAAGTTCTTTAAATTTAAAGGTTTATTAAAGGTAAATAGTTTTTTTTAGTTAAAATAATAGTTTATCTCAGGAAATGTAGTAATAAAAATAATTTCTTTTGAAAAAAGTAAATTTATTTTCAAGAAAGATTAATTTTATTGAATTAGACTTGCCAATAAATATGAATTTCATTCTCGATGTATAAAATGCATCACTTAATGTTATCCCTTTTTTTTTTTTTACATTTAGTTATCTGGAGGTGTAAGAAGTACTTTACTTAGTGATGGCATGACTCGAGCTCCAGTTGTGAGATTGCCTACTGAGCGTGAAGCTGGGTAAATTTTTAACTTCCATGTATAATTTAATTAAAACAATACTCCATTAAAATCCTTTAATATTTATTTTAAAATTATCTTAATGCAGCATATTGAATTATATTTAGAAATTTAAAGCATTTCTAATTCACATTGTGTTACTATAATTTAAGCATTATTTTTATTTCAGAATGATTAAATTGTGGTTAGAAGAGAGTAAAAATTTTGAGATTTTGAAATCTGCTTTTGATTCAACTAGTAGGTAAGTTTCAAAATTTTTAAATTGTACTTTGAAACTTTTATGAAAAGAATTTTTTCTACATATCTTATACACCTCAGATTTTGTATGTCACACAAACATAACTACAATGATGCATTGATTTATTATTATTTCAGAATTTTTAATGAAATTTGATGTTTCAGATTTGCTAGACTGCAAGCTATCGAAGTACAAACTGCTGGACCATTAGCATTTTTGCGATTTAAGGCTACTACTGGTGATGCTATGGGTATGAATATGCTGTCCAAGGTATGTTTTTAATATTTTACTAATTGTGGTAAAAAAATTAGCTACTTTGTCTCAAACATTTTTAAAATGAAAAATCCTTTTTTTTCTCTCCATTTTTCCCTTCAGGGTGTAGATGTTGCAATGAATAAACTGTGTGATATTTTTCCTAATGTAAAGGTTCTCAGTCTGAGTGGAAATTATTGTACTGATAAAAAACCAGCTGCTGTCAACTGGTAATATTTTTATTTATTTATTTTTGTAAAAAAAATTATATATTGATAAGAACATTTTTAAGAATGTAATAATCTCAGGAATTTTTTTTAAAAAAATATGTGATTAATTTTTCTCAAAATTTATCTCAGTTAAATAAACCTTAGTAACACCTTTTTAAAGTATTTTCTGCTTATAGAGGTGTTATACATTTGGAAGGAAAAAACATTATATATATATTAGAAAATTTATAAAATCTTCCCAATTACTTTTAAATTGGAATGTGGTATATATATATATATTGTTTCTAGCTACACATTTTATTTTTATAATTTATCATGTTTCAAAAAATTATTTTATAGGATTCGAGGCCGAGGAAAAGAAATTGTTTGTGGAGCACAAATTCCTGCAAAAGTAGTGAAAGAAGTAAGAAGATTTAAACAATTATTAATTACTACATTCAATAACAAATGCAGATGAGAAATATGTATTTGATATTTAACAGTTATTATTTTCATTTAGGTTTTGAAGACAGATGTGCATTCATTAGTTAATTTAAACATTACCAAAAATTACATTGGTTCAGCAATGGCTGGTAGTGTTGGTGGCTTTAATTCTCAAGCAGCTAATATAGTTACAGCTATTTATCTTGCTACTGGTCAGGTTAGTTATCAAAGATTCTTTTTACGTAAAAATAAGGTAAATCATATAACTGATGGGGTCATAGTGTGGCTCGCAACCAACGTGTAGCTCTCTTACATGAGTGGTTCAGCTTTGATGCTGAAATATGGTAAACTGAAACTACATTATATCCAAAAGTAATTCATTTATTTCTTGTTAGCTAAAAAATTTAATGTTATTCAAAAACATAAAAAATACTGTAAGAAGTATTTATTCAAATAAGGCTCTTTAAAAATTAGATTTGCTTGTGGGCACTTATGAATACATTACCTGCCGAAAGTTTGGTTGATGACTTCTTAAGGTAGTTTTCTCAAGTTCAGTTAAAATAGACATGCTTATTTTTATGAAATTTAAGTATTGTATACAATAATAAGAAGTACTGAAAACTAGGATAAAGTCTCAGCATACACTCCTTGGTTTTAGAATATTGTTCTAGAACCCATTTCCAAAACTATAGTTGAATACTGATTAGTCTTTAAAGAACTGTCTCAGGGTAAAGATTCACAAATTAATAACATTTTGGAGACGTGAAATGTAAATCTGAGGAAATTTTACAATTTCCATACCCAACATGCTGATTAAACAACTTTTTCAAGTATTCCTTCCTGGTATGGAACTTCCAAAGGAAATGTAGCTGGTCATCCCTGTTTTATAGTTTATTATTAAAAAAAAAAAAAAAAAAATGATGCATATATTTTGTGTGAGTGTACTCTTTAAGGTTTAGCATACAAAGTGTTGCTGTCAAATAACAAGATTGATGCTGTAATATTTTATTTCCACTTCATACATATTTACTTATCATCTTCAATATACACCCCTCCTCTATCCGTACAATGCTCCATGCGAAACTTCCATTATTTGAAACAGTGCTGAAAGTCTTTTTCTGTCATTTCCTTCAGGACACTTCCACAGCTTCAACAAACTCAAATTTTGTACTTTTTATGCAGATTTCACCCTATGAAACAGATAGAAGTCACATGGCATAAGATCCAGTGAATGGTTTAACACTGGGATGTTGTACCTTGTTTAGAAACCTCTTTTTCCTTACTCTTTCAACAGATTACAGAGCTCGGCAAGAATGTGAAGATAGTAATATTGATTAATAGTTTGATCTTCAGGAACCCAGTGAAGGTACACAATACCATGAATATTGAGAAATAATATCATTGCTTTGAATTTTCACTTGCTCATTTGAGTTTTTTTTTTTTTTTTTTTTTTTTTTTTTTTGTGAAGATGGGCACTTTTCCAGTGCAATGGATAGGTGCTTCGTTTCAGGGTCATAAGTAAAAAAAAAACCATGATTTGCAACACATTATCCTGTGCAATAAATTTGGGTCATTTTTCAATTGCATTCAAAGTGTCAGTGCAAACATGTTTGTGAGCTTCTTGTTCAAATATGAGAATTTTAGGCACCATTTGGGCACACACTTTTTGCATGTAAAATTGTTATCCCATATGGATACTTTGTCAGTTCCTTCAGTCTCAGTAATTACATGAATACTTGACCAGCAGTCAGATGTAAACAGATTTTTGTCATCTGTTTTTGATATAGAAGGGCATTTCTTTCATTAAATTATATTTTTCAGTAGTGATTTTTCCAAGTTTCATGTGAAATTTTATAACAGTTCATAAGGCTACAGCTATACAGATTTGTTTATAGAAGCAAGAGGCTCTGTATTGAAAAGAGAAGGCTTCATGCAAAACAGCTGTCAGGACACTGGCATTTAGTGCATGCATACTTCTGTAACAGCATTAGTTTCGTTATTTAATATCCATGCCACATATTAAATATCTCAGTTTTTTTTATGTTGAAGATAAATAACTCCGAACACATCTAATTACTAATTGACTTGTATATATTATCAGTTAAATAATGTAATGGGATTGTAGAATTTTACTATGCAATTTTCCTATTC
>BMAW01064393.1:0-23614 GCA_019974015.1 Nephila pilipes | reverse complement strand
AAAAAAAAACCATGATTTGCAACACATTATCCTGTGCAATAAATTTGGGTCATTTTTCAATTGCATTCAAAGTGTCAGTGCAAACATGTTTGTGAGCTTCTTGTTCAAATATGAGAATTTTAGGCACCATTTGGGCACACACTTTTTGCATGTAAAATTGTTATCCCATATGGATACTTTGTCAGTTCCTTCAGTCTCAGTAATTACATGAATACTTGACCAGCAGTCAGATGTAAACAGATTTTTGTCATCTGTTTTTGATATAGAAGGGCATTTCTTTCATTAAATTATATTTTTCAGTAGTGATTTTTCCAAGTTTCATGTGAAATTTTATAACAGTTCATAAGGCTACAGCTATACAGATTTGTTTATAGAAGCAAGAGGCTCTGTATTGAAAAGAGAAGGCTTCATGCAAAACAGCTGTCAGGACACTGGCATTTAGTGCATGCATACTTCTGTAACAGCATTAGTTTCGTTATTTAATATCCATGCCACATATTAAATATCTCAGTTTTTTTTATGTTGAAGATAAATAACTCCGAACACATCTAATTACTAATTGACTTGTATATATTATCAGTTAAATAATGTAATGGGATTGTAGAATTTTACTATGCAATTTTCCTATTCTAAATAGATAGCATTTGTTAAATAAGGAACAGTTTTTCGTATGTTATCATAATTCATAAAATTTTTAATGTATCTAAAAAATTAAAATAAGTTCATCCTTTGCATTCAGCCTGATGACTCATTGCACACCAATAACTTCAGCACTGTATGAAATACAAGTGGATCAGTTTAATATCTTTAAAAATATGGTTGCTGCAATAAAACAAAAGATTTATTCCTTAGTACATTAAATAGTTTATAAATCTGAGACAAAATGAAAATTTTGTAATTTGTCCTAGTGATATCTTTGGAAGCAGCCATATGCATGTGGGGTTTCCCCTTTCGCACCTATTCGTAAAATTCACTGGTTTCACACCTTTGTTCTGATTCCAAGATGAAGTAGCAACATGTTTTGGTTTATACAAAAGTGCTTAAGTAAGCAAGACAAGTGTGTCGTCATACCAGTGATACTGGATTTAAAATTCAATGTCAAAATTTTTTACTAGCTTCATACTTTGTATCATTTGTTATTGTTTGATAAATCATAAAAATAAAATGCATATTTAAACAGGATCCAGCTCAAAATGTGACTAGTTCTAATTGCATTACTCAGCTGGAAGAAGCTGGACCAGAAGGAAAAGACTTGTACATATGTTGTACAATGCCTTCAATTGAAGTGGGGACAGTTGGAGGTGGTACTTTCTTATCAGCTCAATCGTCGTGTTTAGAGGTAAATTATTTCTTTTAAAAACTTTGAATGTGAACATGTTTTAAAATATAGAAACTTTACTAATTTTAGGAACTTTCAACTGATCACATTTTAAAACTAATTTCATAAATTCAGCACATATTCTGTGCATATAACTACTTTACTCATTTTAGCCTGTCTCAAATTACACTGACAAAATATTGAAAAATGTTTCTAAATTATTTTTAAAAATTCAAATGATTTGATGATACACTGCATAATAATTATTTTGAACTACTTGTGATAGCAAAAACAATGCAGAATATACTGAAGAGGTAAACATTATGACCGCCAACCTCGTGTACTTAATTCTCCATTAGCTAGCACAACAGCCTCAATATGTGTGAATGTCACAAATTATGCTGAGCTCTAACGCTCCTTCCTATGACATCCTACACATATTCTTTTGGATTAGGATCTGGGTATTAGGCAGCCAGGGTAGGATGTTGAACTTTGAGTCATGCTCCTAAAGAACCCTTTGGACACAATCTTTGCCTTGTGGCATTGCCTGGTTAGTAAATTTCAATACTATTTGGGAAAAAAGATACTATAAATAGATATACCTGGCCAACATCAATGAGATAGGGCTGACCATGTGAATGTCTCTCACAGCATAATTGAGGACATACTCGATTTACCCATAGACATCTTTTATTTGGTGAGGGTGCTCCCGAGTGTCCTTCCTGCCATGTCCCTTACACGATTCATCACATTTTAATTATGTGTCCTGTTTTTAATCATCGTCGTATTTTTTTTCAATCATCTATTTTAAACCTATCTGACTTGGTGGGGGAAACCCCCCACCATAACTTATTTGCTTTTTTAAGACATATTAGCATTTTACACCTAATTTGAATTTTTAACTTTTAACATTTATTTATACTTTCTATGAATTCCTTTTTTAAGAATTGAAAATTTTATTTCATTTTAACAAATGTTTGGCGCAGCATAGCCTACCTTGGCTCTTGCACCATAAAACCTCACAGTCACTCACTCACTCACTCACAGCATAATTGAGTTGCTGCCAGCACAGAGTTTTACCTATTGCATATTAGTCCAGCTGCTCTTCACCTGTCAAAGGATGTCTACTCAAACACTTACTTTAAGTAAGCAAGGGCGTCATTACTCGAAGATAACCTAGCCATCTTTTTTATTTTTCATTGAAATTGGTAAAAATGGGTGAGTCTCATTAAACCCTATCAATTTTCTTTTATATTTGACTCTCCTTGTCAACCAATTTTTCCCTTGTCTAGACTACAATATAAATAAATGTTTGTAGTCAGTCAAATTTGGCTATTTAGCACAATAACTCTAACTGTCGCTCATTGTCAACCTACGAAATCTGACCCTATCTCAACATGATGCAAGAGAAATTGGAATTTGTCTAACTAGGAGACACATTTCTACTCCTGGGTAGGTAATGCTGATGTTTCTCGTCAAGCATAAAAAGCCCGATGTCACAGCATACGACAACCATAATCTGATGAGGTGTGGAGAATCTACATCTCTGGGCCCAATGCTTGTTTCAGTTTCAGCAATCTACTTTGCATAGGTACTGTATATAGCAGCATGCTAACATACCATCTGCACCATTTTTGATATTCTCCTTCCCAGCCACAAAACCATGACAATTTCAGCTTTGTTGAACTTACTTAAATCTTGGTTTTTTTTACCCATGAAGAGAGTACAAAACACAAAAATATAGCAGTCATTCTTTTACATTAGTAGGCTAGTGGTTATAATGTAAGTATTGCATATGAACACTCTTTACCTGAATTTTTCTGCATCGAAAGATTTTTTTAAAAAATATATGCTGGAAAATTAAAATATACTCATATAAAAAAATTTCAAATACATATTACTTTTCAAAGTTGTACAAGTGCGACTCAAATTGAAAATTAAAATCTATATATATTACTTCTGAACTGAATATATGGACATAAGAAGCATAAGTTGGACATGGGTTTACATACAGCAATACTGAATATGTGTGCAACTTTGTGGGTAGTTTTATTTTCTGTGAAAAGCTTCAACAAATATAAAGTAAAATTTTGAGGTAATTTTATATTTTTCCATTTATATGTATGCTTTATATAGCCCTTGTAACCATATTAAGGATTTGTATATCATGTAGAGTCAGCCTTCTCTATAAAGGGGCCTGAATGTAAGAAACCATTTGAGGCCCTAAATTTTTTGTGAAGTTAAAAAAAGATTACAAGCACAAACACAAATTACTAATCCATGTTTGTTTAATGCATGATTTTTGCTAATACATCAGAAAAAATTCAATTTCTCTTTCAATACTTTAATATAGCTCAAGTGCATTTAAGCATTCTGCACTCATGCTTGACAGTTCAGTTTAGGTGGGGATACTCAAGATTTCCTCAAATCAAATAACAAAAGCTGCCATTCCATTAAGAATTAGTTTCAAGATTGTCAAGTTTTCATGTGCAAGAGTACATTTTAGTTCTTGGTCATGTTTGGACACCCTCAATCACAGCAAACCTCAGGTGGCTGCCTCAATTTTTCTGGTGTGCTTAGTACTGATCATTGTTTATTGTGAAGATAGCTTTTCTCTGAAGTTATTTATTTTGAAAAAAATATTGTCTCCCCTACACTTTGCTGTACCTCATAAATTCTACAAGTATTTCTTGAACCTTGTTTTAAATACTTCCCATTCAACAAAAAAATAATAATAGTAGAACAGTTATTTTGTTCTTCTACCGTACTGTAGTTCCTCTGCAAACATTTAGGCATGGTTTTTTTTAGTTATCAAATGTGTGAAACAAATTCATAATTTAAATAAATCTTAATTCCTAGAAAGAACCATTAACAGATATGATTTGTTTATTTTATTTGATCTTATAGCTCCTTGGAGTGAAAGGTTCCTGTGATGAGAGTCCTGGTAAAAATGCAGCTAAATTAGCGAGAATAGTTTGTGCCACTGTTCTTGCTGGAGAGCTTTCACTTTTAGCTGCATTAGTAGAAGGTCATCTTGTTCGATCCCATATGACCCACAACAGGTAAAAATTTACTTCTAATAAAGGACAATACTTATTTAATTACGAAAACCAAACATTCCGGGTTACCTACCTTATAAAATCTTTTTTGTATAATTGCTATTGATTTATTAAAAGAATATTCATAAGTATTTCAGGAATGATTTGATTTTTTTCAACAATTGAACAAAAAATATTAAAGTGCATTCTAGATATTTCTAAATTACTATATTATTCTTAGGATTTTGTATTAAAAAGAAAAAAGCATGGTATTGATCTGAATAAAAAAATTTAATAATGATAATATAGATTACAAAAAGGCCATTCTCCCTTCCTAACACATCACACACAATAAATTGAAAAAAAGCTTTTTAATACTTTAACACAGTAATCAATAAGTCCAACTCGCGTTTGAATATTGTACTTTTGAAATTAGCTTGTCAGAAAATATTGCAATAAGTTTGCTCACTTATAAACTATGCCTACTTGAAAAATCCAATTGCATACAAATGGTAATGCAGAGTAGTGGCATGAAATTTTTTGCACATTGAAAGAAAATGTTTCTAATTTTCGTGTGTGTGTAATTTAGCGGAAGTTTGTTACTGAAATGATTCTAAAGATGACTGTGAAGTTCCATATTTTAAAAAAGATTTTGTGGTAAATATGATGCTCAAATGTTTCATGAAGTTTGTTCAGACATTTTAATTTACAAGCTAATATCTAATCATTTATTGAATTGTTTCAAATGTACTACAAATAGTTCTGTAAAGACTATCATTGAAAATCAAGCAAATCATCTATACCAGAAAACAGCAGCCATTTGGTCATAATAAGAGAGTGAAAACTGTTGATTCTCCTAATCATGAAGGGGTTAAATGAATTGTTGAATGGTTTATTAACTTATTCACAGAGAGTACAATTATAGCAGTCAAATATTTCTCGTCCATAGGTCCTATTATCATTATTTCCTTAATATTGTGACTGTAAGCCGTTGTTTATTTTATGTTTAAATAAACTGTCCGATCAGGATATTTGTCATTGCTAAAAAGTGATTCAAAGAAGGAACATTTTAAATCTATCCATGAATATGTTAACTTAACTGATATTACTGAAAGAATTCTATTTCTTCTCAAGTAATTATAGAGTTAAAAAAAATGGTTTAGATTTATTAATAAAATTATTTTCAATTGCAAATAAAGGAAATAAATTTTCCGTGTACATATGATCAAATATTTTTATTAAAATAAAAACTAAAGCGTATTAAATTTTCTTTCTAGATCATCAACCAATGTACAGTCTACGACTTCACCGAGGCCCTCAGAGAGTCTACCAATTAAAGAAAGTCAGTCAACATGAGTTTTCCAAAATCAAAGTATTAGAGAAAATCAATATTGCTCATTTCATCTCATAAAGAACTCGTTTTAAAATGAAATCAGTGTGGGCATTATTACCGATTTAAAATAATATCAAGTCTAATGAAACAGTGTCACAAGAAATTAACTGCAGTATCAGATTCCTGTGAACCATATTCTTATCTCCAATTGAAAAATTTTAATGGAATGGACGTTTTGTAAATATAGCATTTTAGAGAGCTTAAAGTGTGTGCATTTTGTAAAATATCTTGTTTTATGTATAGCAAAATATGTATTAAACATTTGAAGTTTTCTTTAGATTTTGTCTGATTTATTCAATGATAGCAAATTCTAAAAATCTATTTATTTTAAAAGTTACAATGGATCACAAATTTTCATTACTTCTTCAGGGTTATAACCACTTAGAAATTTAATTTGCTTCCTTCCATCCTCTTGTCGAGCTAAACAGAAAAATATATGTATAGGAAATGTTACATCATATTTAAATTTATTGAAAAAATGTGATAACTTACCCCTCTCTGACTGTATCCAGAGTCTATCACAATAATAATCTAGAACTGAATTTATTTCTTTTTCCGTATAATTTTCTGTTTCAATGGGAATAAATGGGTCCAGATATTCAAATCCCTATTGAAAAAAGACAATTGTTTTACACAAGTGTTTTTAATTTAATCCTTTCAAACTACTTGGAAGAAAATGATATCGATTCCTTACAATGTTTTACACTTCTAACAAGAAAGAGTAACCCCATATTATAGACTCTTGAATTCTATAAATTACCCAGAACAATATGAGGTCAACAACTTATGTAATTAGATAATTTCATTCATGTTCTGTGTAGGAAATTGATAAGTCAGTGATGACAACAGAGTTTTATTTTGTTTACACCTCTTATCTAAGAGAGTTCAGGGTGGATAAATTGAAGATATAATGGAGGAAGTGCAATGCTGTTCCTTTCAAAACGGACTGCTTTTAAAAGTGGCACACACGAAATCCAGTTAACAGAGTAATATAGTGTTAAGTCCATTCAATTACATAATTTAGTCTCTAAGAATATTTAAATTATTTTCATTCCCTCAAAAATTTAGGTATATTTTTAAAGTATAACTACTTTTAATCCTTAAAGTCTGTTTTAAATTTTATAGTCCCATCATCAGAAAAATAAAAGATGTGTATTTGTTTAAGCCTGACATAAACATTTGTGGCCATTTAAAGTCTGCAACCGAGAAGTGCAGTTTGGTAAAAGTCTGTATGTTAATGGTTGAAATCAATACACAAATATTCATTTCATACAAAAAAAATGTAGGTAAGTTCAACTTGTATTTTGTAAAATCTGTAATTTTTTATGAATTTTTTTTAATAATATCACATATATGTAAGCTTTTTATTCTCAACATATCCAAATATGTTCATTCGCAAAAATTATTTAATTCTTAGGGACAACTTAATTTACACAAAGTCATAAGTAAATCACTGAGGATGTACTTATTAGTCAGTTACTCACTTAATGAGAATTTAGAAATTCTAAAGCCACTTTGATTTCTACTTACCTCTTTTCCAAGCATAACATGTGGAGTATATGGATCTTGTTTTGATGCATTGCGATTAAAAGGTAGTATATCAACAGATGTAATAACCACAGCATTATTCTAAAGAAGAAAATTAATTTTGATTATTTTTAACCTTACTGTTTATGTACATAAGAATTTCCTAATTACTGAACCAGGAAAATTATACAACAGATTTTATCTGTATGGAACAATGAAAATAAGTCATCACTTAGTACAGTAGAAGTTTAAGTGCAATTAATTAAAACCTAAAAATATAAAATTCATTAAGAACATTTGTTACATTAACATGTTTTTTAAATTGATAAAACTAATTTTTCAAGATTTTTAATAAATATTACAATATAATTTCACAACAGTGATTCAACTTCTTAGGTTTCCTTGTACACTCAAGGCACGAGAATTACATGTTAGATTATATTTTTTCTAATTTCTTTACAACCTTCGGCAGAATCAATTCTCAAACATATCTACATGCTGTTGTTTAATCTAAACAAAAGTACTGTGGTATCTTTAAATGCCTTACAAATTCCAACTTATGTTCTTAGTAATATTTAGCTACAAGGTATCTTTTTCTCCACAAATTGAGGATATGATATTGAAAGGATTTTTTCTGAATTAATATTTTAATCCAGAGCTGTACAATGGATTATTGGTGATAGACATCTTTATTTAATTATCTGATTTTGATAGCATTTTAACTCCATTTAATTTTAATGTGAAGCATATCTGTTATGCTGTAAGAAAATTGTTACTGGAATCAAATCTTAAGTTTATGATATAAACCATGTTCTAGTATATAGTTAGATGTTATACCATTACGAGTTGTAAGACAATTTTACATCTTAAATTTATAAAGTGTCAAAAAAATAAGAAGAATTTAGATTATAAAACTGATATTTGATAAATTTTAAATTAATATTGAACTAGAAAATATTAGTCTACAGATGATGACTCCCAATTTCAAACCATGTCTAGAAGACAGGTACAACTCCTGAGTTTACAAGACAAATATCTGAAATAATTTAATTCATGTTCTGTTATCATGATAACCATTCAACTATGTTCTTAATCTCATAAGAAAACGATAATTTTGTTTAATAATCACACATTTTTAGTCCACTGCCTTCCCCTTAAAAAAAAAACCCAGTAGCAAATATAGATTAATGTTTGAGAAAGTAAAGAAAAATATTTACCCAATCATTTTGTAACAATTTCATAAAAGCATATGCAGATGTAATTTCATGAGGTGGGACCTATAATGATAATTAATTCTTATATATAATTATGAAATCCTATAATTTATAGAATGTTTTTAAAATATCACAAAGCAAGCAATTTTGAAACTTTTAATACATGGAAATTGAATTGTAATTTTGGGATAAGAAAAAACTTAAGTTCTTTTAGTTTCAGCATTTGATTGACATTTAAAATTGCTCAAAGTAACAATTTACTATTTGATAATAAATAAAACACAAAGAAATCTTATGAAAATTTATAATTTGCTTTATTTAACACGTTATTAAGGGTAGGGCAAAAAAGTAAAAAAAAAGATTGTAAGAAAATGAAAATATAAAGACATTAAAATTTGATCACAAAAAACAAAAGTTATTGTAATTGCCTTTTGTATTTTTTCTCACACAAAATGAATTTTATAAAGTTAACGATTGACAGTTTATAAATGCTACAATTAAAGCAACATGAGGGTTACTGGTGACAAACATTGTAATTTTTAACCTCAATCAAGTGATAAGGACGACATCTCCAAATTCCACACCATACCAAAGGACTTGGGACATTGACATATTTAATATGAATCAATCCCACTACACAGTGGTATCAGGGCTCAAACCTATTGGTTGACAGAAACAACATAGATCACACGTAGCCCAGTCAACATACAGACCGAAATTAATTTTAAATCAAATGGATTCATTGTTTGCAATAAAGAATAATTGGAAATCATTTGGTCCTTTAAGGACTCTTGATTTTTTAAAACCTCTTTAATATAAAAGTAATTTGCTAGATGAATGAAATCTACAGATAAAAATAAATTTACACAGTTTTGGGAACATGCACTTACCAGTGACTTATCAGGTCTTTTTACATTTGTTTTACACCAAAATGCATTGACGCCATCAACCACTACCATAACTTTAAATCTAAAACAGAAGGAAAATATGCAGAGAAATATTGAATTTTTTACCCAGTAGGGGGGGGAAATTAATTTCAAAAATAATAATTTTCCATCTTTAAATTGCCAAATACATCAATTAAATATTTTAATTGCATTATTTCATTTCATTTAAAAATGTTTATAGTTTTCATCAAATGTATTTAAAGAAAAAAGATTGCATACGTCACCGAACATTATATACATTTATACTTAGAAATTCATCATGTGAATATCTTCAAATATTTTCTAAGAAATTGAAAATAGTAATTTATTGTATATTTAAATTTAAATAACAAAAGTACAAAAACAATTTTTAAGTGTGATAAATATCTATTTTTAAAAATTTATATGCTCTGTAAAAGATATTACTATGTTTTTATACATTGCATGTTACAAATGAATATCATTTTTTATTATTTAAAAAGCTAAACAGAGTTTTAAAAAAAATATTTTTTTAAAAGCTTTGAAAAAATTAACATTGTACTTATATAATGTACAAATATAGATATTGGCATTAAGAGTAGAACTACTATTTCAACAGTTATGGGTAAAAGTCCCATACAGCAGTTAGTTTTCAGTAGTAGCAAAATAAACAGATACTTTTAAATTAGTAAAAATGAGCATTGACTTACATAAAAACATTTAAAGAAATGCTTCTCTATGCATAAAAGCAAATTTATTTCATTGGATAAGAACTGCACATTTTATAATCAAAAAAGTATATAAGATTTATTTTATTTTAAAAATACAATGCTATTTTTGACATTTTTTGCAAGATTAATTCCTTTTTTAAAGTTTTTATGCAGTTTGATAAAAATAATATAATATGTTTATTAAAACTAAACAAATCTCATTGTTTAAGATAATTTTTGCTATTTGGGATTCATTTAATGAGCATGTTCACAAATTTCAAAAAAAAAAAAAAAAAAAAAAAAAAAATGGCTAAAAGGTTTAACAAAAAAATATAAAGGATTAATTTATTTTAAATTTAAATTAATGATGCCTCAATATATATATATATATGAGATAGTATTCAAAAAGGTTCCCAGACTAGTTCTACAACTTAAAAAATATTTACAAGCGGAGTAACAACAACATTTCAGTTTTATTACATTCTCCCCCTCTTCTGTGTGAATGAGTGATAGTACTTTAATCACAGATCAAAAAGCAATTTAAATAACACAGGTGTGAGACTTAATTTTGGCTGTTGATTAAGATCCTTACCCCTTTGAAGAATTGTTAATAGAAATGAGAAATTGTGTTTTTTATATGACCTGCAATTCAAGAGAGAGCTCATTGGCAATGTGAAAATTACAACCTTCATGCAATTCCACCAAGAGATTGCTCTAAAAAGAAAATCATATAAGAGGTGTTCTTTGATATCTAGGGCATTGTGCATCTGCAATTTATTTGTAAAACATGCACTATGAACAAGGAACTCTATGTAGACATCCTGTGTCATTTGTGAGAATCATTCCAGAAGAAGAGACCAAAACTGTAGGCTGATTGGGCATGGTGCTATTGCATGTGTGACAATACTCTTGCTCCCTGATCCTTTCTTGGGAAAATGTGAACAACTATTTAACCACATCCTCCTTTACTCCCCCCCTGCAACTTCAATCTATTTCCTGAACTGGAAATACTCTCACAGATGAAGTTCAAAATTGCAACATGGGCTGCATTAAAGGATATAGCTAAAAATGGAAATGTTTTGATGACCTTTAGAAGTGATGATAAAAATGTGTTGTGCAAGGGGCTTATTTCAGAGGAAGATGGTGTTTCATCATTTTAATTGATATTTTTTTAGTTATATACCCAGTCCAGAAACTTTTGAATCCTGCTTCATACATGTATATATTAACCAATTTTAATAAAACAAAATAATTTAAATAATATCTTTTTTTTTTTGAAAAATTCAACTCTTTAGTAACACTAAATTTCTCAGAAAATTACAATACACACACATACAGATATATATATTAGGTCAACCAGAAAATTCTATCCGTTTCTGTGGCCGTCGCTATTCATTAGTCATTTATCAGCTCATTGTGTACATCTTAAAGACATTTCAAAGTTTGAGTTACTTCTTTACTAGTAAATAATTAAATCTTATTATTATTATTATTTTTTTTTTTTTTTTTTTGCAATTTTAAGTGAAATGGCCAGTCCAGAGGAGCTACACATCCGACATTATATGCTTTTTCAGTTTCACAAGGGCACTAATGCAACGAATGCTACCAAAAACAATTGGGATGTTAATCCAAATGCATTAGATGTTCATAAATACCAAAGGTTGTTTTCGAAGTTCAAATCCAGTAATTTTGATCTTTCCAACTTGTACCAATCAGGAAGACCAACAACTTTAGACAATGACATGTGAAGGGCAGAAGTGGAAGCAAATTCATGTCAGACAATCGAGGAACAATCAAACAATCTTAACCAACCTTGGTTGACCATCCAAGAACATTGGTAAAGCAAGCAGAGCAAGTGTTTGGGAACTGCATAATCTGTCTGAAGAAAACAAAGCTAACTGATCCACTATATACAACTTATTGCTTCAGCAGTACAATACAGAAGCGTTTTTTGATCCCTTGATCACTGGAGATAAAAAATGGGTCCCTTATGATAATCCAAAACGCAGCACAAGAAGTACAGCTAAGAAATTTTTCTGTGTTTCGCTGAGTCTTTCATTTTGAAGTGCTGAAACCTGGACAAACTGTGAACAATTGGATCGCGTAAATCAATCTTTAATCGAAAAGTGACCAGTGATTGTTAATAGAAAAGATGTTTTTCTGCAACATAATGCAAGACCACATTGGGCAAGATGTAACCTGAAAAAAATTAATGAATTGGGATAGGAGGTATTGACTCACCCATCATACTCTCTCAATATTGAGCCATCAGATTTCCATTTATTCCAATCACTGCATTCATGTGGCAAAAAGTTTGAAAATTCAGATGATGTCCAAAATACCATCTTTAGATATTTTGCTTAAAAACCAATTGAATTTTTTCATTGCGGCATTAAAAATTTGCACACTAGATGGCAAAAGGTTGTTGTTAACGAGAGTGATTACATCATTGATTAAAAGTACAAACTCTGTACAAATTTATCTGTTTGAATTTAATGCAGAAAAAGGGCATTACTTTCCGGTACCCCTAATATATATATCAGAAAGGTCAACAAATTAAAGGAATACCACCAGGAAAACAAGCTAGTAATAGTTAAGCATATATTTCTATAATGGGAACAAATATATGTAAATAAAAGTTTACTATTTACAGAAATATTGATGGCCTAATAATATAATTATGCAGACATATATAAACTTAATATATCTTTTTATCCTAAATATATTAATTTAATTCAAATAAATAATAATAAAAGACAACAATCCTTTTTTTAGACATAAAATTATAAATTATACAGCAATATTTTTAATAAAAAAAAGATTCATTTAAATTGCAAATTAATAAAGTTCCATTCTGGAACATGTACTCATAATATGCTCATTAATAGAAATATAATTATAAATTATGTATACAATGTAATAAAATAACTTGGTTAACAAACATCATACAAAATTATAAACCTTAAGAATTTTTATCGTATTGCAAAATATTTAATTGTAAATTAACTTTCAAAAAACACTTTTACAGCTTGATAAATATATTAAGAAATATATAATTCCAGTTAATTCATTCAAATTATGTGTTTTTATTCCACAAGTGTTTTAATTTTTAAAAGGTTACATTTTCTTTAAAAATTATTTAATTATTGAAATAGTTTACCTTCCAATTAATATATGGTGATACTAATTATATTATATTTTTATATTTTATTCTTTTAAATCACTACTTCTGTAATTTTGAATATGAAATTACTTTAATTTGCAATTTTTTAAAATTCTAAATAATACCTTAATTATAAAAGATTTACTGTAACATTTTAATAGAACAGCAAATGCCATTTTGATAATTTAAGATTAGGATAGACTATATTTTTATAGTTAGAATAATCTTATTTAATTTCATACTTTTTGTATATTTTTGACTTTGAGAACATTTTTATTGGTATTTGCAAAGTAAAAAGTTTTTAAAAGTTAGAATTATGATATTCTTCAGCCAGAATAATTTTCATTTGATTTTGGTGCTAAATATTTTGGTATAAAGTAATTTGATCACAGAGAGAGTTTAGTTTAGTTTATATTAACGTCGCACTAGAAGCAACACGAGGGCTATTGGCGACGGACCTCGTAATTTTGAACCACGGTCAAGTGACGAGGACGACACCTGAGTTGGCACCCCCCTCTCCAAACATCCATACCACGCCAACGGGAGGACTTTGGACCCCGAACAGATTTAACGTGCATCAGCCCCGGCTACACGGCGGGTCTTTGGCGGCCAAGGATCGAACCCGCGACTGAACGAAAACCGCCGGTCGCTAGTCCACGACCTTGACCACTAGGCTACCGCGGCCCGATCACAGAGAGAGAGATTGTTTAAATCCATAAAAAATTTAATCATGCACTTTCAAAGCTAGAAATAATATTTTAATTTACTTAATTTTTTTTTGTACTTTATCTACTTTAGTAGGTTTTTATAACACCTAAAAAAATTTAAGTGTTTTTTTAATTGTTTGTATGTGTAATATTATTATCTATATAAACACATATATGTATGTGTGTATATGTATATATATATATATATATATAAACATATTTATACACACATATACACATATATATATACATACATAAACATTTTCATATACATATATATATATAAATATATATATACACACATACATATATACACATACATATTTATACATATTGTATTGAATTTATAATTCTTTTATAGTTTTTTTTTCCCGTTTCAAACAGTTTGCAATTTTTCTCTGTCGATTTTTGGTTTGGTTTATATTTTTCTTATTAGTTCGGTTGCGATTTTTACATTTTGTTATAATGTCAACTTTTGAAAAAACTTCCATATATATATATATATATCTTGAATTTGAGTGAGCCCCTCAGAATGAAAAAAGGAGGTAAAAATAAACAATATTTATAAAATGACTCATACTTTCCAGTTTGAGAATGGAGTTTTATTTCTCTCAGAAGAGCTGCAATACAATCGGATGAATGACGAACTCTTTGTACACCCTTTTAAGAAAAATAATAAAAGTTTAATAATGTTCTATAAAAAAACAGAAAAAAAATATTTCCTAGCTCATTGTATCACTTATAATTGAAATACCAAAATCCAAAAATATTCTTTTCTATTGAATACTTATATCTATAAATTTAATCTAAAAATTGTATCACACAATCAATCAGAAAAATAAAGAAATTTAAAAGTTTCATTATAAAAATACATGTCAAGTGCTGCTCGTTTCTTAGAACGCATAGCACAGATTGAAAATAAAACTCTTCCAACTCTCAAAATCTTGCACAAATTTCTAATTATTATAAACAGTACTTGTAAAAATTTAATTATACTCCATATTAAAACAAATGGAAGAATTAATTCAAAATTTTTTAGTAGTGAAAATTTCAATCTACAACACTTTTTTTCATCAGTAAACCACACACATTTGAAACTTTATATAACACATTACAAAAAATTCAAGGAATTTCATACTAGGTAACTGACAAGGAAACACTGTTTTTTTACATAGGTCAAATTAGAATTAGGAGCTTCACATGAAATGGAAAAGTAGATATATATTTTTTTTTTTTTTGGGGGGGGGGGAATTCTAAGTCCATGATAAAGTTACGGGAAACACTTATTTATCTCTGTGGATAATTAGTATTTGAACAGAAGAAAACACAAACACAGTTTAAATTGTTCATTGATTCTTTTGCCTTGATGTAAAAATAACCCGAATTTCAAGGACTTTATGAAATATATTAAAAATCTATATTCCTCTAATTTTAGAGTGAACAATAAGATCATTTGCTATCAACAAAAGTTTAAATAAATTATTTTTTGATCAAATTCTTAAATCACTCAAAAGGATAATCTCTTCCACTGACAAAATATAATAAAATTATAATTAAAAAGGTTTTGGGCACATTTCTATTAAAATTCCATACACAGTTTATTCAAGGGGGGGAGGAAGGAAAAATAAACAAATAAATAAAACATTTTATAATGGAAGCAAGCCCTTTTAAATATATACAATGAGATTATATATAAATATATATAAAAGACTTGCATGTTCAAGAATATCCATCAAAGAAGCCCCTTCCTCAGTAACTTCTCTTTTACTCCATGTGTAAGATTTTGAAGTCTTCAACTATTAAAATATAAATCAAACATTAATAAATCCATAAAAAGAGAGCTAAGTTTATAATAAATCTTAAAGAAAATGCTATCATAAAAATTAAATTTCAAAATGAATAAAATATGATTACAAAAAATGTTTAAACAGCATGTTTGAGCTGAAAATAATTCTCTTAATTTTTAATATTTTTTAAAAATCTCCCAACAAATATTTGATTTGAAAATATTTTAGAAATAAGTAAAACCCCATGTTCTAATTTTTTTTAAAAAAATTAAATATTAATTTCTAGGCTTTTATTTTTTTGTGACAAAGTCACACCACAACATATTATTATAACAAACTAAATGAAATATTCCAGATTATATAACTGAATAGTTTATATTACACACTTCACTATTATATGAATGCAAAATTCTGATTTGAAAAGCCAATTTATAAATTTACACATTTGCAAACAACGCTATTCTAGCTTAATATTGCATTTAATAAATACTTAAAGTAAAATCCTCCCCTACCCCCAACAAAGTGTGATATCAGGTGGCAATTACAATAAATGAATAAGAAAATTACTTGTCAACTACAAATCAAATTGAGACGATAATTTAATTTTAATATTTCCTCATCCACTCTTTCTTTTCTAGCTTTGATGTTAATGATTTTTATTAAATTGATTACTGAGAAATTCCAGTTATACAAATAATGAAATGCAATTTTAACAAAAAGATTTTCTATATAATTTAACCTCACTGGATGGGGAAAAAAACTAAAATTCAATATAGTAAAATCTTCATTGGTAACTACCTGAAAGACATGACTATTGATATGAGTTTCCCTTATAAAAGTACATATGAATATAAAAAAAATACTCATTTTTATATTATTTTTGATTTAAATTTAAGCAAGTCAAGTAAAGCATACATTAAGCAGTTATACACAATTAACAAATACGGTTAATTAATAACATTTTAATCAAACTTTTATTAAAGATTACTTAGATTTTTAGGATAAATTATTTTACTTGAAAAAATCTCCAAATGTGCCAATTACTTCAACATGTAAATACTATATTGTTCATCCATAATAAATATTTAAAAAATATATAAAAAATAGTCTTTTATGAGCAATTACTTTTAAAGATACATATTTTTTGAAAAAAATCAACAAAAGAAAGTTTAAAGAGCCCCATGGAAAATAAATTTAATACATTAAGTTCTTCCATGAGTTTAGAGTTTTGTAATTTGAAATGCTGCAACCATATTGCTGATTCAACAGGTAAATCAATTCGTCCTTCTTTGTATTGAGATGCTACTACTTCTTTCGGCCTTTTGGTCCAATTAGAAACTATTTAAAATGAAGTATCATTAGTAAATCATATATTGAAGTATTTTTTCTTTTAAACCATTACATAAAAAAAAGAACATTTTCAACTGTGCATTTAGTATAATGTGTTTTTGATTTTTTTTAAATATTTAATCATCGATATACATAAAACAGTACATATTAAAAATTACAGGAATAAATTTACCATTTTTAAAAAACCTTTTATATTTAACAGTATTTTATTATTTAAAAGCATTTATTATTATTATTCAATAGTATTTTATATGCAATGCACACATTTTTATTACATTTTAAAAAATTAAATTCAAATACCATTTGTAAATTTTAAACATCAAAATTACAATGAATTTAAAATGTCAGGGACTATAATTTGAAACAAAATATCTGGCTTCAATTATTACCTACACACAATACATTTTCACATATATGTTGCAAGTTAAAAATTTCATTAAGATGCAATGGACTACAGAAACCATACTTTTTCTCTATTCCAAATGGTACAATAAATGTACAAAAACATGCCTTAAAATTATAATCATAACTGATACAGTTGATACATAAATAACTTCTCAAATAAATTTACACACAGTATAAAATCCATTTTAAATGAACTTATACATAATAGAATATTTACGGAAAAGTTTTACAATTATATTACAACAATGAAAAATATTAATCTAAAAATCTTTATGAAAAATGAATTCAAAGGACAATATATACTTGTAAGTAATAGCCTGGGCAAGTTTTTATTAAAGTGTTTAGAGCCATGGAGATATAAATAAAAACAAATATTATCAGCAGTATATTAACTCATATTGGAATAAGATGATATAAAAGATAAATAAAAATGAATAATTTCAAAAACCTAAATGATTGTTTATATTTTTTTCATAAATTATTATAATTTTTACAAAATTGAATTTATATTCGATTATTAATATTATTCAATTTTTAATATGAATTTTACACCACTGTATAATGCAAAAACACAAAATGGTCCAAACTCACTCTCATTCAAGAAATCTTAATTTTATAAAATTTACAACAAAATGAAACATTTAAAAAACATCCCATGGTTTTCAGTAAACTTTGCATTTTAATTCCTTTTTCTTTGTGCATTCATTAGCAACAGTCCCCTTTATCATTTTAATAAAATAGCTCCATAGTTCCATGCATACATATCTTCTCATAATTTGAAATGAAATTGTTTGTTTTACAATTACAAAAAAAAATAAAAAATACTAGGAATGTCAGAAAAAATTATAACTCCCTTTCAATTCATTTACAAACACAAGCATATCTAAATATGAAATGTGTGAGCATATATATTACAAAAGAGACTCAGTTTGAATACCAAAATTATTTCAATATTATTAAATAATCCACAGATGGATAGTTAAAAGTAGATTACATTCCTCATAATTTACTTTTTATATACCATATATTATAGATGAAATTTTTGTTACAAACATCAATAAAAAATTAAAACTATATGCAAGCTTAAATTATTTTTAATACATTTAAATAATACTGTATTGTTAAAGGAAGAAAAAAAAACTAGAAGAAAAGTCATACCCCAAGGCAAATGTAACAGAAGGAAGTTTGACTCGTATGCATAATGTAAAATATGCATCAGTGTTCCAGTCTTACCTGTGCCTTGATTACCATCTGATAAACATAAAGAAAATAAACATAATCCAGTATTTATGAGAAATCTGAACTTATATGAATTAAAGTTCTAAAATAGATTATATCAGATGTAAATGAAATGAATTTATATATAACTTTTTCAATCATATATATATATATATGATTGAAAAATTTAAAAATATGCTGCAAAAGAAATTGGTATGTCTCATAAAAAAATTTTTATAAAATGAAGTAAATTATTGAACATTGTTTATCAATGATATAACATTTAGGAAGCTAAGTACGAAAAAAAGAATAATAGCAAGCTAAGATATCTATAAAAAAAAACCTAATGATTATAAAAGAGTACAAATATTTAAGAACTTACATTAAAATATTTCTTGGAGGAAGGAGTAATTAAGGAGAAAACTGCTACAATATTCGAATAAAAATAGAGAAACTATATATTTATAAACAAAAGATCAATAACATATTTCACAAATAAGTTATTAACTTATTAAATTTAGCTGTTTAATTATTCATTTCAGATTAAACTAAAATAAATAAAACTAATTAAATTACATTTTTTTAAATCTTGAATTTCAGAAAATATACCAAGAGAAAAATTATCTTTATAACTTTTTTTATGAATTTCAAAAAATCTTTATTTATACCAATCCATCAAAATAACTTACATCATGATTTTGTTTATTTGTAATATGTATAACTACTTTATTTTAATAATAAAAATTTAATACGAGGAACTCATTTTGAATAGGTTTATATATATATATATGCATAAATAAATTCACCTTTATAAAGAAAAACAAGAAAAGGGAAGTTACATGAAACATAATTTTATACTAAATGTAATGTTTTTTTAAAAAAAAAGAAACAAGAACTAAAAAATATAATAGGAAATAATATGGTGAAATTAATGTCATTTCTAAGGATACATATGACAAAACGAACAGCTGGATTGGAATAATTTATTTTGCTCAATAATGATAGGATTTCAATAGCTGGTTCTCGAATCATTATGCCTGCTTCACAGAAGACTTTCATCTAAAATGTCATTACAATATTTTTTTTTCAGATAAAAAGAACCAAAAAATGTTTTAATGTAAACATGAATTCAAAACAATATAATCAAACTTAAAATTAAAAACTGAAGGCAAGATTACAATTGAAAAATAAGCATTATATATATCCCATATTGAAGAAAAAACAAATTTCCCTTTAACTCTACATGTTTCAGAAATAATTGCACTAATCACCAAAAATATTCAATATCTTATATAAAAATAAATTGGTAGTTATGCATTTAGGCAACCTATATTAGTGCATTTAGGGAACCTATATATAGGTTGTGTAAAAACAAAATGAGAATAGTTTACGAATTACTAGTATCTGATCACGCACTTAGGGCTTTTTACACTACATCTTGCAAAGGGAAGGGGGGGGGGTGGCTGGCATTTTAGACTTTAACTGAAATTTTTAAATTTAAGCTTTTCTTTTTTCCAGAACTTAATGTACTTTTATTATAATATATTGTAGTGATACTCTTTTACTGGCAATGTCGAAAGAGAAAGAATTGAATCTTGAACCATAAGCCTGTGTTCATTCGCTCTATACATCCTATTGAAAGTATGTATGAACTGAAGTGAAGTGCATCTTCTTCATATATGTCGCAAAGCTGTAAATTGTAGATAGATTTTCATCTTCCTGTAGTCCTGCCTTGCATCCTATTGTCTTCAATTTATAGTCATGTTAATTTTGAGTTCTAATCTTTTTATTGTTCCAGTTAAAATTCTTAATACTAATTTCCGTTCTTAGATAATAATGTTCATTCTCAAGTTGAGATTTAATTCCATAGTCTTTATTTGACTTTCATTGTACGCAACAACATAATTACTTAATTTTTCAATATCCATTTCCTTTCATTTTTCATTGTTCCTGATAATTGTATGAATTCTACTGCCATCTATCATGAATAGTATTTTGACTGCTGGAAAATTTACGAACATTTATAAAGTTATCTGCAATAAAATCTCAAATTTACAATTAATTTCTAACTAGGTATAGTAATATTTCATCTAACTTCAAAATTTCTATGAAAAAAAAAACCAACCTAATTAGAAAGTATTCACAAAAACAAGAGGAAATTACCAAAACGTGTGAAACAAATGAAAAAAATTGCATTTTTTCAAAACAACCTTTGAAATCACATAACTGTACTCTGATAATTTTTCAAACAAACCAAACAGAAACATTCTCTTATTAAGATCAAAGCATTAATCAGTATGAATTGAGAAAACTGGTAAATATATACCAGATGCTATTAATTTTTACAATAACGCTGATTTGGTACAAATATGACAGAAGAAAGAGCTAAAAGTGCAGAATTAAGTTCTTTTGAATTGGCTATTTACTTGACTTAGAAAATTTTAATAAAATTTCACAACTACTCATTTAAACCCACCAGTAAATAATGTTTCCTTTACAAGGATGGGGTAACGGGTTCCCTATTTTCCCTACAATTACAAACCACTACAAATTCTAAAAAACAGGAGATATGTGAAATTGGATATAGCAAAAAAATAAAAAAAACTACAAAAATATTTTTGTCACATAAAAACTATAAGGAAAATGTTCATAAGAGAGATTTTCGATCTATAAAAAGTGCAACAAATAAATTTTATTTCAGTTTAAATAGCAATATATGTGCAAATTACTCAAATAAATATAATTTTGTAACTTTGTCTTCTTTTTAAAAATATAAATGGCTAAAATCCAAATAAATAAATGTTTTCTTTTCGCATGACAATTATTTGTATTTATTGCCAAGCTAAAATCAGTATTATTTATAATCAACAGGAAAATATGTTTATTTGAAAAGTACTCATTAGAATGCTATCCATTGACATAGGTATATAAAAAATATTTGTAGTTAATTGTTAAAATAACAGTGGTTATTTTTTCTTTGCAGCTTATTAATATGCAGTTATATATATATTCTTCCTGCAAATAGTTAACCAGGTTTTCTTGAAATGCTTTTGTTTGGCAGGGATAACGAACTTTACAACCGATAGTTGCAAGTTTTTTTCAAATAGAAATTTAAAAGTATGTACATGAAATAGTCGCTGAAATTTGTACAAACTCTGAATTCTGCTTTAAACACCAATAAAGCTGATAAAAAAAATACAAACATTTTATTGAATAGAACTGTTTATATAAAATATACAGCACATTAAAGTTAATGGAATGCAATAACAATTTAATTTTTTTGCATAGCAACAGATAGTTCTTTTTAATATCTAATATTTACTAATTATTATCAGAAAAGATGTTGTAATGTAAAAATACAAGGAAAGGAATTTTAAAAATATTTCATTAGAAAGAATCAAATACTTTATTCTACACATTTAATGATTCCAGTAGATATAATCCACACAAATGAATATTTTCAATTAAAAGTTACCACAATGAAAATGATTAATAAACATTATTTATTAAAACTTATCAGTATTAAAAAACAAATATATTGATTTTATACTTAAAATGCTTATTTTTAAAATTACTAAAACATCAGGATTAAACAAGTGCATTTTTTAGAAAGGAAATATATATAAAAATACCTTAGAATCCCATGCTTTAGGTATACCACCACTAAAAAATAACTTGTTCTTTACATCTAAAGGTATTGTATAAAATTTACCAATATGATCCCTTGTGTGATGAACCTTAAAAAAATTTCAAGAAATACATATGATTTAAATATTTTTAATTAATTTTGCACAACAAAAAAGGCCCATGATTTGTTATTCATTTGGGGAGAAAGGAACTATTTTTTTAATAGGTTAATAGCAATATATATAAATAAAATTATTAACCAATACATTTTCACTAAAATTAAAAATAAAAAGATATTTAAAAACATTATCAAAACAATTTGATTTGAACTTGCAAAATGATTGTTTATTAACTTTCCATACAAACAAAAACACATGATTGATTGTTTCAAAAAAAATTCTACATAGGGAAAAAAAGTTTTTGCATACTATAAATAACACATGGATCAATAAGTTCCAAGACTAACCCAGAGATGGCGCTCGTAGTAAACCAGTAACCAGGTCTTTCTAGAGTACTAACCTTTGCTTGAAACGTGTCAAAATGTTAAGTCGATCGGACCAGAAACAGCTGAGTTATCGAGGTTGGAGTAAAGTCGTTTTGTAGTTTGTTTAAAAAATGGAAACAACCGAGTTTCGTGTTCTGATAAAACATTGTTTTTTAATGGGTAAAAACACCGTGCAAGCGAAACAATGGATTGAAAAATGTTACCCGGACTCTTGTCCATCAAAAGCAACGATTTGTTGGTGGTTTGCCGAGTTTAAACGTGGTCGTACCGACACAAATGACGCGGAACGCTCGGGTAGACCTGTGGAAGCCGTTACACCGGAAAATGTGAGTGAAGTGACAAAAATTATAATGAAAGATCGTAAAGTGAAGCTCCGTGAGATTGCTGAGATGACACAGAAATCATATGGAAGTGTATTTACTGAAAAAGGTTTTTTGAAGTGAAGTGAAAAAGGTTTTTTCCAAGTGGGTGCCGCAATTGCTTTCGATGGAACAAAAACAGCAACGAGTCGATGATTCAGAAAGCTGTTTATCACTATTTACTCGCAACAAAAAAGATTTCTTGCATCGTTACGTGACCATGGACGAAACATGGATACATCACTACACTCCAGAGTCGAAGCGGCAGTCATCTGAGTGGCGCACAGCTGGCGAAAGCCGTCCGAAAACGCAGCAGTCAGCTGGCAAAGTCATGGCGTCAGTTTTTTGGGATACGCATGGCGTGATTTTCATTGACTACCTCGAAAAA
>BMAW01064386.1:56348-69919 GCA_019974015.1 Nephila pilipes | reverse complement strand
TTCAATTCTAAGCAAGTTATTCGGGTATAAAGGGAATTATGATCTCTCATAAACTTGTTTTAAAATTCCTTTAGTTGTATACTACTTCTTCAGCTCTTTTTGACTTTAGAGACTTAAGAATCAAAAATTTTGTGAGATGACCTAGGTACATAATAATAAATTTGTATTCTCTATCTGGCTGAGACTGAAAGTCAATAAGATTTACCAGACAACGGGAATTAAATTCGGAAAAATCATAGGTTTCACAACAATGCCCTTTTTAACACCTTCTGGCAAGATTCACGAAGGTGGTTGTACACTTCAATGTTTTTAAGAGTAATGTTTTTGTACTTAGTTGAAGGTTTTCTTTCAACATTCTATCATGATATTCGTATCTAATAGCCAAATGAGCCTCATGAATTACTTGAAATAACTCTGAGACCATGACGTAATAATGTATAGTACTGACAACTTCTTTAACAAGATAAATAAGTTTACTTTTGTTTTTCACAATCATCACATCATAGCGATTCAACAACCAGTAAACCCTGAGTTACTTCTTAGTAGTCATTTCGGCTTTTTGTATATATTTTATTAACTTCTGGTAGGTTGTTTTGGTTAAGAAAATACAGCTCATTACCAAATTGTTGTTTCATGTCTATTGACTATGACTCCGTCTCCAACACTACAGTTTGCTCCACCATTTTCATGGTAATAACTGCCTCGTTGTCCACCATCCATATATAGGTAACACCTTCACTAAAGGTCTCTGTTTCAGTCCGTTCCTTTGCAAGGCTTTTCATTACATGTACTGCCATTGACACCCACTCACCATTGCCTCCGTTTGAAGTGATATCGCGCTCAAAGAGATTGTACTGCAACCAAATGGAATCAGGACGACTTTAGCGATGAATCCAGATTCAATTTGGGCAGTGATGACAATCGTGCACGTGTGTGGAGACCCGTGGTAAACATCTCAGTCCTGCCTTCGCTATATAGCTACACACTGCTCCCGCAACTGGTGTAATGGTATGAAGTGCCATCGCATACGACACACGGTCAACCCCTAATATTGATCCACGGAACTATGACAGTCCAGAGGTACGTTCGTGACACTATTCAGCCACATACTTTGCCTCTCATGGTGGGCTCCCAGGAGCTATTTTTCTACAGGACAATGTTAGTCCACACAAAGCAAGAGTTCCACAGGACTGCCTCTGATATATTTCCACCCTTCCCTGGCCTGCTCGATCCCCAGATTTATAACCGATTGAGCATACCGGTTATATACTCAAACGGTTATAAATCTAGGAGTTTATAACCGACTGAGAACTTATATAGGACGGCAAGTTGGACAGCCTACGAGTTTGGTCGAATTAGAGCCGTTTACAGCAACTGTTTAACGAGGTGTCGTGGACATTTTACGGGACTTGTATGCTTCAATGCCTGACCGTATCACATCATGCATTCAGGCTAAAGGTGGCCCAACAGGACACTAAAACCTCCATTCATTAATTTTTTCCACAATAAATGATCATTTTGTTCCGAATTTGAAATCACTTACTTACATCAACGTTGCATTTACTCATGTAAAATATCGTTTTATTCTGACAACTCTTTCTTGGTGCGCAAATTTGTATGAAAGAAATTATTTTTAATGGCAAAATAATAGAAAAGTTAGAAATTTACACAGTCAAACTAATAAGAAAGAGAGTATAGATGAAAGAAAAAAAAATAAACCAAAGTATAAAACTCGAAAGAATCAAAAGCGCAAATCTAAATGTGAAGATAATTTGAAAACAAAAGGGAGAAATAAATAAATAAGAAAAGGAACTTTTAAATTTCTAAACTATGAATCTGCCATATGACAGATTTGCAGATTTTACTATTTTTATTACTACTGATTTTTTATTTTCCATTATATATATATATATGTGTGTGTGTGTGCGTGCGTGCGTGCGTGCGTGCGTGTATTTATATATAAAGAAAATAATAAATCAAATAAAAATTAAAAAAAATATTCTAACTAAAAATCTTATTTTCTATTTTTAAAAAATATCCAAAAATTACGATTATTTAATATTATAGTTAATTTGCAATTATTTTAAATTATGTTAGTTAAAAGGTAAAATGTTTTACAGCTTTATTATTATTGTGACAAACAAGATTCAATAATGGCAATATCAAATTGAATTTTGCTTGTTGAATTTAGCACAAATAAAATTATATTTAAAAGAAGAATCTACAGAGTCTCAAAACAAAAATATAGGAACAAAACAATTAACTCATAAAATAATTAGCAAGAGAAAATTACGTTAATGTTACATCTCTGACGACTGGAGGGAGACAGCCTGTTTTTGTCCATAGCCGCTAGAGGGCTATCTTCCTATTGGTTATATTCAATGTAATTATATTCCTAAAAATGAGAAAAATATTAGTTAAACAATTATTTTACAGACCTACTTTGTGATATTTCTTTAATATGTTTATAAATTGTTTAATTAAAAATTAAGAATTTTCTTAAAACTAATCTAACTAGTAAATTATATTTTCTATAAACATTAATTTTACTTTTTTTAAATTTCTTATAAATTTCGTTTATAACATTATTAAAAATATTTATGTGTTTATTGAATTTTAAGGATAATCAAAATAATAACTATAAATAGCACAAATGCATTTATTTTTAGCATATTTTATTATAACAGTATTTTGATAGTATTGTTCTATTCAAATTATCTATAATATTTTGTACAATTTCCCTATAATGCCTTACCAGCAAAAGTTATGTAAGTATTCGATCCATTAGTAACTATTGTAAATCTAAAAGGAGTTATATGAAATTTCAGTGTTAAAAAATTTGAGATTATTTAACATCATTAATATTTGCACCAATTTTCTTAAAAAATGCTATAATTCTATTAGAAATTTCTTTCTAACTGAAGGATTAAGGGATTATTATTCTCAAGATGCTTATTAGTTAATGTAGAGATTTTTGCAAATAATAATACAGTTATTAGGTACTTGTCTACATAACGTAACAATGATGTCCTACAGATTAATGATAGCTTTTCTTTAATCTTTCAAATAAAACCCTCATTATTATTAAAATTTATTTTTAAAGACGAATTTTTTAGATTTTATAAATACAATCTTTGATTTTTTTTAAAAAAAAGAACTTCTATTAGAGGACCACAATTTATTGCTAATCTATTAATAAAATTATAAATATTTAAATTATTTGTTTATTAACATAAAAACTGTCATTCGAAATGTTAAATATTGATACTCTTCATTAATATACTATATATTACATATACATATATCATTATTTTAAAGTCTTATTATAATAATTATTATAATTAAATAGAACACGAACCTGTTTTTTTTTTATTATATTTAAAAGCTATTTTTTGTATTGAAATTTTTGATAAGGACTGATTTTTTTTTTTATTTTAATCAAGAATAGTATTTAAATTAATCATATCAAAGGACTTATTCATCAATTTAATTGCATAATTTTTCATTTATTGAGGTTCTAAATTATAATCTTTCTAACTATATTTAAAAAAAGTTAGTTATATCTTTAATTAAATGAATACACGTACTCTCCAAATTATTATCATGCAACAGATAATCTCTAACTGAACAAAATTCTCTTTTTTGAAAAAAAAATAAAAAAATTCTGATTAATTTTAATATTAAATTCTTTTTCAAGATTCTCATTCAACTTAAGAATTTTTTCCTTTCCCTTTTTTCCTTCATAATTTTTCTCTTACCCTTTCTACCCCTGTACTTCCTCTTACAAATATTATTATTTTCTATTAGACATTGTTTTTTTTATCATTATTACAATAAAAACCTTTATAAATATTTTTAAAGTTTTGAATATATCTATATTAAAATACATAACATTTAAACCGTATGGGTATCAGGTCTGATAATATTTAATAAAGTAGTTCTCTTACCATATCCTCTTTTAATAAGGGAACAAATTTTGATTATATTCACTTCAACATGGTGTAAACAATGTAAATGAATTATTTATTTTTATTTATTTGAAATTTATTAAAAATTTTGTATCAAACCAATGTTGATTTATTTTAAAATTAAGATTATTCGAAGTTTGGTCAATGTACTTATAATTGCAAATTTCATAATTTAGCAGGTAAATTAAATTTTAAATAAATTATTAAATTTAAAAAATTTGGAATTCTTAAGAACTTGATTATAATTAATCATTTTAAAAGTTTTGCATCTAGAGCTATATCATAAGTTAAAATAAACTTTTTTATTTTTAGATATATTCCTCTCATCCAATCAATGGAACCATAATGTTTATTACGAGTACTCTTTTAATCACTAATATTTTCTCTGAACTTATTACCATTATAAGTATTATTTTTATTTCAAAATTTTTTATAAGTCTTATCTCTAAGTTTAAATAAGTTATTATGACTTTCTAAATCTATTGTAGCAAAATTATCATGTAAATCACAAGTGCAATTCTTATAAACCACACAATTGCGAACATCTCTCTTCAAAAAAAAATTTCCGCAATTCATCTTCATATACTAAACAATAAAAGTAAACCAAAAACCCATCTTTCATACTAAACAATAAAAGTAAAACCAAAATCCAAGTTGTGACTATTATATAATAAAATCATACAAAATCCTAAGATCAAGAAGTATCTGAGCAGTACAAAATATAGCTATAATGTAAAATGTGTTGCAATATATATATACGAAGAAATATTTAACTAGATGATATCGGATCAATTTAGATATAATAGAACAACATTTTTATAAATAGTTCCTTCATAACTTGGCTCATGATTTTACATACCTCGTGTGATCTAAGCAACTGGTGCAAGATTATATTGCATGTATGGTAGAAAAAAGAACTTTTTCAAGGCCTTTTCTGCTGTACAAAAGATGAAAGCAGAAATGATATAAACCTTCAGTCTATTTTGAAAAATTTATGAGCTTCTAGAACGTTTCTTGTTACGTCTGAGAAATACTATAATTCAAACATACTATAAAATGCTTTTTGAAGAAATGGAATTTATCATTTTGGAAATAAAAGAAAGATCATATTGTTGTATTGTTTATAGAAGGCAAATACTTCTTTATTTTATTTCATTAACTTGATTTTCCTTTATGGGGTTTGCATTTCAGACTATCATAATTTTGTAAAAATTAAATGAAAAATTAAAAATAGTTATTGAATTATAAATTAAAAAAAGAATTTTCTTTTATTAAATATTGTATTTATTGAAAAATAATATCGATGTAGGTAAAATGATTCTGTACAAAAATTGTAAAAAAAAAGGAATGGGATTATAAATTTTATACAAATTTTACCCATTTAGTTTTAACATTACAATATATATGAAAATTAATAAAAGTTTATGTAAAATATGACTAAACAAGTGCCATTTATTAAGAAATTTAATGTAGTAAAAATTTATTTTAGAGAACATTACATATATCCTAAATAAGTTTCTTTAATTATATCACCAGGCTTCTATAACTGTACAAAACAATAATATATTTTTTAAAGCAAAATACTGAAAAAAGCTTTATAAAACAAAAAACCTAGTTGCAACATCAAATGAAATAAATTAAGAAAATCATTTAACTTTAAGATAAATACTAACAGTTACCTCAATGTAATTTAAATGGATTTCAACAATGATGACCTACACATTTGATATAATCTCTTTATTAAACCTTAACAGTAGACCTCCTCTTAGTTATAGTCTCGGTCAACCCTACATTTGAAGAATTACTTATTTTATAAGTAATATTGTAGCTTTCTTTATTATAGAATGCAATACTTTTCATCTTTAAAATTATATTAATGAACAGTTGCAGGTAAAACTCAACATATGGTAAACTGCATTCATGGATAATGAAATCGGTATAATTTCAACCCAAAGAACAATACAAAGGCTTTGTAGTTAAGACATTTATTGTTGCCATTTCGAAATTTGGAGAAAACTACTGATATAATAGTTTACATTTGACTAGGAATGAAGGAAATAGATTCATAATACCATTCTTCCATGAATATTTTCATTGTAGATCGAGTATTCAAAATTTTGTATTACCTTTTATATGTTCGGCGAAAGGTCTGGGTGACTTTGGTGACTGGGCGAATATTTTAAACAGCTCATCCATACAACGATATGCTAAATATAGGACCTGGCATATGTTGGAAAAAGGGTTAGAAGAACGTTCTAAGAATAAAAAGATGATATTTAAAGATATAAGATGGCAATATGCCATCAATATATCTTTAAATGTTGTAATTGTACGTAGGAATAACAAAGGCGACATAAAAAAATACACGCCTTCATACCAGATTAAGCACTATGTGCTTCTAACATAATATCCGCTTCAAAAAACGCTCCATTATCTCGTAAAAAAAGTAGATGAGATTATTATTATGTCTTGGGTGAAGGGGTTTATTACACAGAAAACAAGATAAAATAAAATACGCATGATGCCACTCTGCTGACAACCATGATGATCGTGTACGTCACCACTCTAAGTGGCTTCCTTCTTGTTTTTTTTTTTTTTTTTTTTTTTTAAAGTCTTAAAAGATGCGGTAAGCTACATTTTAAAACGAAGTTGAAATGGTGAAAAAGCACACTTGGAAGAAGATACATTCTCCGGTTCATTTACAGGTAAAAAATATCATTAGAGCATTTCTGGAGCCATTCCAATATGCCAGTGACGTCATCCATTTGTATGTGAGTCATCCATAATAATCACCTAATTTTTTATTTTTAGTTCCATACCTTGCAATAATTTTTCACTAGCCATGTGATGGCATTCTGGGAAATATGTGACCATTCCTCTTCCAATAATTTAACTTTTTAGAGTGACTGTGATAGATCAGGATTGACTGTTTTTTTTGTTGAATAAGGATTTCGAATCTTGATTCCTGCCAGACCGTCATGTGGCAAGGCTGATGCAATATCGAATGTTGCTTAAAGTCTTAAAGTGTGGTAACTGAGTTTGAGATAGTAGGTGCAAGCTCACGTCAAAGGTGTCTGTCGTTCACAGGTGTTCGCTGTTGTTCAAAATTATGAGGTCCATCACTAATAGCTTTCGTGCTACTTTTTTAAGTACAACGTTAATGAACAATCATTAAACGTAACTTCTTTATAAAACTCGTTTGAAATTTCTGGCCCGTGCGTTCTTCTTCCGTGATGTCGTGCTAATGTTATTAATTGTTGTGTCTCCAGAGTATTGTAACCTTCAGACTACAACGATGATGACAAAAATTATTATATCCCACTACTACTAGCTGTCGTGAAGCAGTTACGTAGTTTAAAAAAATGTTGTGATAGAAATAATATATATATATATATATATATATATAATCCACTCACTGAGAACAATAATTTAAAACTATATTTTCTTTTACCTAAACTATTTTACTCAAAACATTTCAATGAACTGATAACTGTTCAACAACAGAACTATGTGCAAACCAAGGTATTTATGCTGAGAATTAATAATTCATATAAAAATACAAATTACTTTACGTTTCCTTATTTTACTCAAATAATATATCTAGTGTCTTCATTAAAAGAGCATTTTCATTCTGACCTTACTTATTCTCCATTTTGTAGCTAAAAAATCAAGCGAACGCACGAAATAATTTTACATTTACCTTTTCATCGAATTAAGTCACGGTCGAAATTAGTAGGTATAATTCTTGAGAAAAGTAGGATTATGTAAATAGGATTTAAGACGAAGTTTCGTGTTGATGAACAATCAAGCGTCACCCAAACGTCAACGTTATTCATTATTGAAATGGGGAAACGAAGAGATTGAAATTCCCTTTCTGGGAATGATACTTAGGATTTCACTTAGCAAAAGGAATTTCCTAAAACTAACAGTTGTGCTTTGTGTTCCAAGAATTATTCTATAGAAATGAATATCAGGGAATGGTAACAATCAAAAGACAGCCAGATATTTTGAAAAATAGGTGGAACATTATATTGATTCTGAGAATGCATCTTAACTTAATGTAGCAGAAAATGACATAGTATATTAGCGTTTGACGAAACTTTCTTAGATGAATCAAGTGACAAGGATGAGACTGACTTTACCCGTTCAGTTTTAACTTAATGGCAGATCATGTGAGGACTTTGAGGATTGATTCTATTCAACCATCAGTAGTTCGTATATTTTGCATCGCATGTCTTTAGCAGAAACAGGACCCAAACCCGGGACTCAAATTGACAATTGGCCTCAGCGAAGTCCACTACTAATATTCTGCAACCTTCTAAACTGGTCCAAACTTTTCTGAAAATTAAGACAGTGATGCTGTTTCGTTTAAGAACGTTGAATAACCATGCAGATTATGAAGAATTATACTTGAAATATATAATTATATAACTATATATTTCATTCAAGATATCAAAAAGTAAATAAAAGTTGATATTTATTTAATATGATTGATTTCACATAGTCGTAGAACTTGCCTCAGTTCTCTTAAAAAAGGGGGAAAGAATAAAATAGATTATTTTTTTCAAAAGTAGTATTTTACTAAACTAAGAAATTATATACCACACAAAACGTACCGTGTGTGTGTGCGTGCGTGTGTGTGCGTGTGTGCGTGTGCGTGCGTGTGCGTGTGCGTGTGTGTGTGTGTGTGTGCGTGTGTGCGCGTAGCGTGCGTGTGTGTGTGTGCATTAAATAATAAGAAACATTTAATATTTCAATAGATATAAAATATTTTAAAATATATATGAAGAGATGCGATAAAAGAAAAAGAAAGATGAAAAAAAGAAACTAAAAAATAAAATTGTTTTTATGTAAAATTATAAGAATTAAAAATTCAACAAGTAGAAAAGCATAGAAATAATGGAATTTATTTACAGGTAAAAAAATAATAATAACCAATATTGACTCAATTGTATCCTTGACTCCATAAGATTAAAAATGAATATTATTTACTTTGAAACGAAAAAGGAAATAAAAATAGTGTTTAACTTTAATTCATACGTTAAGTGACTTTATAATGAAATGTATACATACATTAAAATAAAAATACCAAAATTTATTAATTAAATAAAAAAATTTTTCCAAAAAATAATTTAATAAAGATAGTTATATGTTTCTTTGCTCCGAAACAGTATACTCGTATGTTAATCACCATTGACTTTTTTTTCTTGATTACACTACTTAAGATATAAAACCCTAAATTATATGCATATTTTCAAACATACGAGTATTAAGAACATTTTACTTTGAGGTCTTGATTATAATTTACCCTCTAACATCTTATCTTTCCCGTGGTCAGTATACAGTAGTTTGATTCTAAATTTAAACAAAGTAAAACGTCTGCCACATAATCTTTTTAATGTAGATTAGGTATTTAGTAATACAGAACGAACATAAGGAAATAAGTTAGTTTGTGGAAAAATGTCATAACACCAGTTGATATAAACATTGTATGATTAGCATTTTCTTCTTCATTTATCTAACATTTTTTATTATTATATTAGTAAAGTCAAAAGGTATTTTTACACCTAGTAATCACATTTTATTTGATACTAATAAATAATTTCTTTTTGAACTTTCTGTAAATAATTCTTTCAATTTAAAATTAAATTAAATGTATTTGGAAATCTGCATTTTACATTTCCATGCAAAATCATGTTAGAGTTCTTGTTAATTTTTCTTAAAAAAATGTAAATTGATTGATGAATGATATTTCGGGACACAAAAACGAATTTAGCTTGATTAATCAGAGAAAAGTTTTTACAGAAAGTTCAATTTTATAAAATAGCTTTATTTTAAAGAGTATTCTAAATGTTATTTTAATTCTGTTGTCTTTAAATAATAAAACTAGTAGCATTTACTAAGAAATATAAAATTACAAACTCTGCATTCATGTGGTGTGCATAGTAATAAAAATATTTCATTTATAAAAGGATTTTATTTTCAAAAACACATTAATCGCATTTTATATTTTTGTTTCATTTGATCCTTTCGTAATTTAAATGAATCGTCCGCTGTAATTACTTCTTCGCTTTCTTAAAAGGTAAATTGCAATTTCTAAACACTTATTTTTTTTATTATCATTTTATTTTTGTGCATTAGTCTTAAGAGTACAGCATACATGCAATGGTAATTTTATGCTTATAAAAATAATTTAATTTTATAATAATGCTTTATACGCATTTGAAAATCAATAACTTTAATGTACTAAGAGCTATACATTAAAAATACTTCTCTTGTAATGTAATTTCATTTCAAGAGTTTGCCATTCTTGTTTTTCAGAATTCTTTTGCAGAACAAGATTTTCTTCTGTCTGCTGTGATTATTTTCATAGTATTCTTATAAGAATAAAAGCTGTTTCAAATTTCTATTTTATCATACTTTCTTATCATTTGGAGCTTTATACATTTCAATTTTTTTTTTTTTTTTTTTTTTTTTTTAAGAAAATAAAACTTTTTTAAATTTTTTTTTTTTTATATTTTTTTTTTTTTTTGTGTTTTTAAAATTTTAATTTTTTTTTTTTTTTTTTTTAGTATTTCAGCAAATTTAGCACAGACTTTGAATGAGTAGATAGTGAGTAAAAGATATTTGATATATTAAAAGAAAAAAAAATATGAATATACGTAACATGAACATGCCATTTATGTATATAATAACTTCTATCACTACTTCTTTTTTAAAAAACAAATTACTGAAAATGATTCTTTTGAGTGGAGAATGTCAGACACATATGAGGATGGCTTGAAAAATATCCTTATTAGGAATGAGTAATGGAGTATTATGAATGGAAAACGGAATAACTCACATTGTAATAACTTTCCATTGTTCGATTTTACTTTTTTTGAGAAGTCCAAAAGTATGATGCCTTTCCCAACCCAAAATATAACACTGTAACGTGGACGATGCTTCGCCTATTTTGCAGTAGATTTCCCCGAACCAATCCATTGTTTCAATTGTTGCCTAATTTTTGGTGTGTGATGAGGAAACTGGATCTGATTTGTTGCCTAGTTTTCGATGTGTGATGAGAAAACTTGATCTGATTGATGGAGCGTACTCGGCGAATAATGATGACGACAACTCGATGCGGCAACATTCAACACTAACCTCCAAATCAGTGTCAAATTAATTTTAGCGCAGTTTACCAGTTGGTAACGCACTATGGTAATAATACCTACTTGTCTTAGAATCGCCATCTGTCGTCAGAGGCTGGTACATTTAAATCCACTATCGTATTAAGTCCTTTGAAAAAGAAATGACAAATTTAAATATTCATCATGAATTTCTTGTGGCTAAATTTATATATAAGACTTCTAACCGAAGCTGCTTGAGCTTTGACAACAAAGGGGAAAATGAGGGGCTTAAGAAACATTACCGATCTATTGCGTGATTTTGAATCACAGTCAAGTGACTAGGATAGCATTTGAACTGGTACCACTTCCTCCTAACTTCCAAGCCATAACGTACTTTGTGTCCAAACTGAAGTTAACATGAATAACATGAACTAACTAATATTCAACACTTTAGTTTTTAATGGAATCAGGACTTGAATTCATGCATCAAAAATAATATTGTCGCAGATCAAGAGCTTGCGATCGTATCAACAAGGTTACATCGCTCATTTAACATTTGTGTTGAAGTGGATAAAAAAAATAAGATTGTTGAAAAATTCATCCTAAAAAACTCATTATATTCTGTTTACGAAAGGTTCATTATCTTTGTTAATTGCGGAAGTCGCCGTTATTGAATCTTAGGTGATAATTTCAGGCATTTAGTGAATCATATGCTAAGAAGCAGTAAATTTCATCTCAGAAAATTGACGAAAATGGTATGATTGTAAAATAAAATTATTCATTTAATAGATTGTTGTTAAATGTCAAGTAAATTCTATGACTGTTTTGTATTATGTATTAAACCTCATCATTTTTTGCTTTTATTTAAGTTTTAAGATACCTAAAACTTAGATAGTTATGTTCCATTGAATACTGAATTAATTTATCGTGAGCTTTCACTTTTTAAAAAACTGTCACTTTCAAATAATTTGTTTTAGGGTCATGTTCACTTTAATAATAATTTTAAACACTTAGTTTGTACTTCAGATTTTACTTACCATTCAAATTACTCTACGATACTTTTATACTGAATTGTATATACCATATACTGAATTGTATATGTAAATTCAATGTAAGTCATTTATGTTCAGTAATCATCTCAAAAACATTTTTAATCATGTAAAATAATATCATGTATGAAGTTTTTATAAAATAACATATAAAAATAAGAATTTTCTTTGGGTATAAGACTTAGTTTCTGAGATTAGAATTTAAAGCAATCTGCTTAAAGCTCAGAAAATGTGTGAGTTTAGGGAAGAAAGCTATTATTATTTTAAAGAGATTTTCGTTTACCAAAATTATATCGTACCGAAATAGTGTTATTTAAAAAACTGCGTAATGAAGATCAAAATTTTGATTAAATTGGTATAGAATGTACGAGTTCGTTAAAATCAGAAAAATAATCAGTTATAAATGTAGAATAATTTAAAACAAATTATCGGTTTTATTACCCTTTAAAGTATTAAACGTAAAGAACTGATTAAAAATATCCATCAATTGTTAGCCAATTTTTTTTTCATTATTGCTTATATTGGTTTTCTTAGAGAGAATGTCTATATTTCAGCAATAAAAGTAGATTATTTTAAATATCTGTTTATATAATCTACTTTTATACTCAGTGGGTATCAAAAATGTAAAAAATTGGGGAAACATAGCGAGAGTTTTTTTAATTATAAGTTTAATTATTTTATTTTACAAATAATTTTATTTGATTTTGCCTGTTCTATTTCTTAAATCGAATACACGTTGATTTCCCAAAGTAATTTATGCAAAAAGTTAAAACAGCTAAGGTGGGAGTATTTCTTATTTATTTATTTTTTTGTGTATAACTACTTTCTTGGATGCAATTAAGGATAGATGGAATTTTTTGTATTACATCCTAAAAAGGAATAATTTCATCCACCATTGGGATTGCTATACGGATTTAATATGGTTAACGTTGACTTTAGATTTGAGATAATATCTGTCTCCGAGAATTATTTAACTGTAGTTGGCCTTTTTTTTTACTTTTTTTCTGTTCAGTTGTTGAATTTATTGTAAAACAAAGTTTACTTTTGATTTGCCTCTCAAGTTGAAAGTCAGTGAAATCATTTAAGCATTTATGTTAAAATATGTTTTAAAAAAACAATTGTTTTGGTACTTAATTTGAGTCTGGCTTCTAAAGAATTTTGGAGCTGTCAATTATTCAAAGTAAGACTAAACCACAAATACTTCGAATAAGGATATTTATTCAAAAGAAATAGCATGGAGTAAATATTTCTAAGCTTTTCTTTTGGGATTGATCCAGAATTATAGCTTAACGTCTAATACGCATAATTAAAGTTTGTATACCAGAAAAAATACCTTATTAATATTTTCAACAGAACGCTGATTGATTGATTGATTTGATTGGTTGGTTGGTTGGTTGGTTGATTGATTGATTGATTGATTGATTGATTGATTGATTGATTGATTG
>BMAW01064386.1:2387-56338 GCA_019974015.1 Nephila pilipes | reverse complement strand
TTGATTGATTGATTGATTGATTGATTGATTGATTGATTGATTGATTGGTTTTATTGCTTTGAAAACAACACAAGGGCTCTTGGAAGTGGAACATAATTTTAAACCTCGGTCAAGTGACGAGGATGACACCTGAGCTGGAACTTCCCTCTACTAGCTTCCACGTCACGCTAACAGGAGGACTTTGGGTCTCACATTTGGATTGAACCATGATTAGAACAAATTTAACATGCATCATCCCAAACTATACGGTGGATGTTTAGTGGTTTCAATGCTCGAACCTACGATTCGACGAAAACCGCCAATCGCAAGTCAGTGAACGTGATTACTAGGCTACCGGGCCTCTCAACGGAATGCGTAGTGATATGCAAACGATTTTAAAACAATAATATTTTTTCAAGAAAATTCTGTTAAGTAGTTCTAATTACTTTCTACAATTCTTTGATAATTATTTCTTTCGAAAATAATTTTCAAAAATTATTTATATTAGAATAGTACCTGGGTGTCATAGTAGTGATCTTATATAATTTTATTAGGATGGTAGAACAAAATGTATCCGCGTTAGGATTGGATAGTGGGAGTGAGGTAACTATTAATTACAATATTGTCCAAAGATCATTTTCTCCTTCTATGAGAAATACTTGTACTTGAGTACGAACCCATCGCATCCCAAACAAATCATCGCCAATTTTTACCGACCAATGAGACCTTCTTTGGAGTTGATTGCCAAAAGGCAATCTATTGCTTTTATTGTTGCTTGGTTTCCGGAGTATAATGAGAAATGCAGTTCCCACTGACGAAGAGAATTCGATGCATCTGCAATCAAATTTTGATTCGTCAGCTAAAAGTTGGCTACCAAATCAAAACAAACCTATGATTCAGTACGAAATTTATTTTGATGTTGTTTAACAGATGATAACATGCAATGATAGCACGAAATATGCCTGAGCAATCTCATCTGTCATCAAATACTGGTAATTTTGGAACTTATCTCTAACATGTGAAGATAGTAATAAAAACATTCCTCAAGTGAGAAATCGAAATATGCTGTAAAGTAATACAGAAGTCAGTGCACTGAAATCCAGATAATAAAAATTGGGAAAAATAAGGTTTTTTAATTGATTGGTTATTAAAAAAATCTTATTTAGTGCGTTGATCAGAAAATTAAAAATAATGTTTTTTTTTCAGAGTATATATATATATAATATTGTCATAAGTTGTTCGTTTATTCATCTTAACAAACTTTTTCTTCCAAGATATCTAAATTTAAATTTTGGTCTCCGGTGTTGATCCATTGTTTTGTATTTTATTAAAAGTACATTCTTTTATAAATTCAGGCTACATTGAAGTTTATACTTTAATTAAATCATGGTATATATTTTAATAATTTTTCTTAAAATTCTTTTGAAATTGTTCTACTTATTAGCACACAATAAAGGTTGATTTATATTTTTTAAGATTGTTTTCCTGCCTATTTTATTCATTGCATGTTAGCCAATTGACTTGTTTTTTTGTATGATAATGGAAGCATCTTTACATGGTTTTGTAGGAAAGAAATCTTAATCATTCATTTCGACAACACTGAGAGGTTTTTCTTCCTCTATTTTGAATTCTTTGATACCAGTCGCAAGGATTAAAAATATATTGATTCTCTATTTTTTTTATACCAGATTGCAAAATCAGGGGCATTTGGCAAATAACAGTGTACACTTAATGCAATTTTTTTTTAAAAAAAAAAAGCGTTTTTAGTGTTACTAACACATACAGTTATTGTGAATTTGTTATTTTCCGTATTACCAATTCTTAAGGAAATAAAAAAAAATCATTAAATTTTTATTTCACAGTTATGTAAAAAAGTATTCAAAAAAAGTAATCATATTCACGTTATCTGTTAAAATAACTATTATATGCATATACGGAAGCTATAAAAAAGAGCTTTCTGACCTAGAGAAATATAATCCTTTAATAACTAAAAAGAATAATATTTATTACAATAAAATGTACAAAAATCTGAAGGTATCAAAAAATGCACTTGCCAGCATTAGCTTCTGAAAGACTCAATTATTATTGAATGTCCGGTTATTGCACTATTTTACTCGTATATGTTACAATATACAGGGATATTCAAAATGAATTATCCGATTTCAAAATGCTATATTTCCTTAATTAAATGATACAAAATGGTAAACAATACATGAATACAAATGGAAAATATGAAAGTTATTCTTACAAGTGTGCGTTAAAACTTCTTTTAGTTACATGACTAAGTCAAGACGGTACGAAAATTTCCGCCAAACATGTTGCAAAGTGTCAATGAAGCCCTCAAGCAGGTGTAGATAAAAATTCAATCAATGTTCGTTATCACTGGGTCTCAGTACTTACAAGGACCGCATGGTTTGCAACACAATTTTAACTCAGCATTCCTTAACCTACTGTTTAGCGAGATTACTCGCTGAACAGTAGGTTGAGGCATGCCAAGTTCTCGATTGGCGGTAACAATTGATTTCGTTGGGCTCGTAGAAAAACATATAACACTCTTTCAACATTTTTCGCAGATATACCTGGTCACTTCTTACTTTCCCTTCACAAAGACATCCACTGCTCTCAAAGTGATGAGAGATACCACCTTCGAATACTCTGAGGTGTAGGAGGATAGAATCAGCACTTTTTACGAAATTCACTCTGAACAGTGATATTCGATCCATATTGAGCAAACGACAGCACTAAGATTTTTTGCCTTCTCCTCCGTGGACGCCATTTTCATTCATTCCTATTGCTGAGAAACTTCTAAAACAGCTTTCGAGATAAAATTTCATGAACTACACACTAGAGTCATCTATTGATCACAATGGAAAACTTCCATATTTATCCTCTGTATTCATGAATTACTTTTCATCCTCTATCGTTTATTTTCGAAATTATAGAAATTTGGAATCGGATGATTCATTTTTAATAATCTTGTATGTAAACTTACCAATTAATTATAATATGTGTATAAAGACCTTTCAGTGTGGTTGCATTATATTTTATCCATGGCTAGAGAGTATGCATTGCGAAGAGCTGAAAATTATTGTTATTGTCATAAACTCTAATAAAATATTATCTTTTCTTTCCATGCGATTCACTTTTATGATTTTTTGCCTAATAATAAACGATAGAGTTCCAATTTCGAACTCTTTTTCAGGTAGAAAAAATATAACATCTTAACATTATTTAACTTGCGTAAGGAGAGTAGCGTATTTTAGTGTAATGTTTCGTATGCTTTAATATTAAACGCTTCCATCTTAAATTTGTTTATTGTAGTGAAATACTGCATATTTATTGAGTGTTTCTATGTTTTAAGAGCATGGTACTATAAAAAGCGTACGCGTTATAACCACAAGAATTTATTCCAGTTCCTAAACATTCTTTATGTAGAAAAGTTTGCAGTTAACATTTGGCGAATGCAATTGTTGGAGACTTATAATCAAAGACACAATGAAGTAAACACAAGGATTGCAAATTTACAATGTACTGAACAATACAAATATAGCTTGATAAAAAAAAATAAGCATACAAGTTTATAAGATTCGTACATAGAATAATTGCTGTCACCTTGCAGTAATTTCCCAACTCCTCCTCGTTCCAGAGCTTTCCGTCTTTTAACTGATAGAATAGTTTTAATCCCGCTTTCCAATTACCGATATGAACCCCGAGGAGAAAATCCTCTTCGTCTTTTCTCGGGTATTTTATTCGTATTTATTTTCGAATAGCAGACGATGTAGGTTAAGAATAAATTAAAGTCAATGCAATAACAAAACCTGAACAGAATGCTTCCATTATCTTTAATTCCGTCTGCATTCTAGTTAATTGAACATTCTAAATAGTTTCTGTCTCTTGTACCTCTAACTTGAGTCCGAACAATTGGTACAACATCCCCGGAAGACCGAGAGAACCAATGGAACCGAGAGTAATGACGAATGGAGGTAATTTTCCGGTGTAAATACTGGGTGGCCCTTCCTTTCGCACGACTTTTCTGCCTTGCCACCCCACCCCAAATCGTCCTCTTAAAACATGGATGAAGACGGTGATTTTTGATTACCGACACAAGAGGGTGAAATAATGGATTAAAAAGTCGCGCGCCTTCAAACTGCGATAAAGAATCGATTCGGCCAGGGTCGTGAAATCCGAGTGGATTCGAATCGATGCTGAGTCGTTACGAGCCTTGGAACTCCATTACCGAACCGAAGAACCTTAATTATAGTCTATATGGAAACCGTGACTTCTTCGATCGACACCCATTTCGATTTTTCCATCCGTTTTAACCTGGGGTTCTATAAGTTTTTGTAATTTATTCTCACTCCATTTCCAGGGACCGTTGGATTCGACTTTATTTTTTGACCGATTTGCTTTCGTATGATGATGCATGCGGAAAAAAAAAGTTTGAGATGTTAAAAAAAAACTTTTGAAGAAATTTGATAGGAATACGATGTCTTAACTTCGAGCTCAAGTGAAATACTGATCAAATTAACATTTGTTCTTGTTTCAGAATATCTTGGTAATTTTTTTTCTGCTGGGAAAGAATGAAAAATAATTTTATTTCTTTATACATAATCATTTGCAGGTTTTTGTTTATAAAATATTCTTCAACGATAATGATTTACTTCTATTTAAATGGAATCCTCTTTTATCATTATTACAAGGCCTAAAGCCATTTTTACTTATTGTTTCGAATGTTTATTGTTGTGTCAGTCTTAGATATATTAGATATGAAACATTTTTCAATATAGCTTACAAAAGCTAGATATTTATTCAAATTCCTATTAGTTCATATTATTTATAACTTTTATATTTAGACTTATTTTTATAAAAGCTATTTTTTATAAATAATTATAAATAAAAACTGTAATAAAACGAAAACAAATTCATTTACAAAAATATAAGATAGTCTGGTCACTTTCGAGGATATATTTGAGTTAATAGTACAGATTACAATAGAATATTTTAAAATAAAAAAAAAATGTTATATAAAAGTATTCATATATAAATTTTACAAAAGTAAATCTAGAGAATATATAGACAAAATAATCTCGAATATACATAAAAAACATTTTTAAATTTTCAGAATATACTCATAATGATATTTTAAATATTCTGCTATTCTGTTGCAAAAAAAAAAAAAAAAAAAAAAAGACGTACTTGTTGAGAAAAAAAATCTGCTTAAAATTTTGATAGGAATAAAAATTTTGATGTGTGTGTAATATTTTTAATTATTAACACGTGTATATAAATTTATAATAAATTAGATCTAGAATAAAAAAAACAGGATTAAAATTTATTAAGAAAAAATTGGTAAAACTGAAATTGTTGCAAAATTAAAAAAATATAGATACAGAAAAATCAAATCAAAAACAAAACATTAAAATTAAAAATAGACTACCCAAAATTCATATCATACAAAGTATTACGATGTAAAAAGGCATTTTATTTGTTGAAAATGTAATAATAAAGAATATTCATGAACATGTATTAAACATTTAAATAATTAAAAGCTAAAAAATAATACCAGTAATTCTAAGCTCGAAACGTTAAAAGCTTACCAAGGGCTTTAAAGCATATATGAGGCGAAAAAAAAATTAAGAAAGTAAAGTAAAAAATGGAGATGAAGTAACTCTAAATACTGTCTCTTGGCTTGGAATACATACATGCACGCACACACGCACAAAGACAATTTTGTGCTCAGGGAAAGATAGTTTTGTGCCAAGAAAACAATAAAATGAAATCTTAATTCTTCTATTTTGAAAACTGCTTTTCAGTAACGAAATAGGGAACAAAACATTAGGAAAAAGTAAGTTGTGGTGCAATCTAAATTATATATTTCCCAAAATCCAGTTATTCTTACAATAGTTCTCAGAAAAAGAAAGAAACCTTATTTAGCTATACCTAAATCAGGGGTAGGGCTCATTTGCAAGAATACTTAAAAATCGATAAAAATTTTGTACACTGAAGACACCAATGAAGACAAAAAATCTTTTATTTCAATTGTCGTTGATTATGTGAGCTTTAACAAAAGCAACATACAAAGCAATGAGAAAAATGAATAAGAGCCAAATGAAAGGTGTGACATAAAAAAAAATTACAGATGCCTTAAAGCTTATCTCCAACTAAGAAAATCATGATAGTTGATGGTGATAGTAAAGGAATTAAAGTCATCTGTGACATTAATATCGACACTCAGGGACAAAAAAATTTAGTGCACCATGAAGGAGTCGTCAAAATGAAACGAAATTTTACATACGTAAAGACTACTTTGATATAAGTAAATGATTCGAAAATCAAAGAAAAAGGATCATTTATTTAAGAGAAAAATGCAAAAGAACGGAGGATTTAATAACCTGTTGAACCCCTTGTAGCGCGAATGCACGATGCGATACGATCGGCCATTGAAGCATACAAGTTCTGTATGATGTCTTGAGATATTTCGTTCCATATTTGCTGTAACCTTGCCTCTATTTCGTTCAAATTCGTGAGATGCCCAACTCGCCGTTCCAAATGATCCCAGATATGCTCGATTGGAGACAAATCTGGGGATCGGGCAGGTCAATGAAGGGTAGCAACAGTGCAGAGGCAGTCTTGTGACACCCTTGCCGTGTGAGGCCGAGCATAATCTTGATGAAAAATGGCTCCTGGGAGCCGTTGTATGAGTGGCAACACATGTGGTTGCAGGATGTCATGAATATACCGCTGGGCTGTCGTGGTGCCACGGATCAATACTAGGAGTGTCCACGTATTGTAGGCAATGGCACCCCATACCATCACACCAGCTGTGGGAGCGGTGTGTCGCTGTAAAGCAAAGGCAGGATTGACTACGGTGTTCACTACGATGTCTCCACACACGAACACGATTGTCATCACTGCTGAGATTGAATCTGAATTCGTCGCTAAAGACGACCTGGTTCCATTCCGCTGCCGTCCAGTTTCTCGTGCGCAGCACCACTCCAAATGGAGGCGTCGATGGGTCTGCGTCAAGGGCAGCACACGTAATGGGCACCGCCATCCCACATGTCCTTCAGCCAGGCGCCTTCGTATGGTTCGAGAAGACACAGGGGCCCCTAGTGAAGGTGCTACCTGTGCCTGGATGGCGGCCGATGAAGCAGTTAGCTGTACGCGTGCATTTCTTGCGATGTGGCGGTCTTCTCGACGACTTGTCTGTCGAGGGCGTTCTGAGCCTGGTCTTCGTGTAAATGACATCTCTCGGATCCACTGATCCCAACACCTCCTCACAACACAATCAGAGCGCCCTAATTGACGAGCTACTCGCCTAGCTGACCACCCAGCTTCCATCATGCCAATGATTCTCCACCTCTCAAACTGCGACAGCTGCTCATATTGCCTTCGGAAGCGGCGTAATGGCATGTCTATCTCAGCTCTTCCTTTGTAAATGATTCAGCACAGTCAAACAAACTTTGGTTACCTGTTTTATATTCTACAGAGAACGACGTTAAACGCCTTCTACCGGCTATACGTAATGCGCAATTTCGCTGCATTTCTAATCATTTGCATATCTCCCCGACATGTATCTTCATGCCAAATTTCGTTACGATCCCTTATTATTTGTTGGTGAGCTAATTTTTTTGTCCATGACTATATATGGGAAAAAATTTTGCAATGCACAGAATTTTAAACAAACTATTACTAAAACAGATTCTTTTCAATAAACTTCTGTAAATACAAAACTCTATGTGTGTGCTTATTTCATACATTTATTTCAATAATTAAGCTTTTTCTACTAAGAATTTTCAGTTTTCTTTCATATAAATACTTGTAACTGTGTGTTATTTAATTATATACAATTTATTTATAGCTTGATAGAATCTAAATTTCTAATTTAAGAAACATATCTTTTATATATGTGGGGGGGGGTGTACAACTTTTTGAAAGAAAGGTGTTGTATTCATTAAAGTATAATTTCCATCCTTTAGTCAATAGATAGTTTTTTTCGTCAAGTTGGTACTGTTATTACACAATATCATACACGAAATCAAATCGAACTAACAAAATATGCGCGGCGCGAGAGATATAATCTAATAGAATGAATATCTTTATTCCTAAGAAATCCTCTCCAATTGTTATATAATTAAGAACAAGTTCCCATAAAATCACAAGACAAAAGCCGTAACCTAATCGGTCAACCCACAAAAGTCTGAGACTAGGACATATATGATGAGATAACCATTATAAGTAATACTCCCATTGATAGATAATAAATAATATTAATAGTTAGTGCAATACCAGAATAGATCCTCAAAATGAATGAAAGTCCTCGAGGAATGATTGTACTAAAAATTTATTACATTTCTTCCCTCTGAAAAAATGCATTTCTGTTGTACATTTCTGGCAAAGATAATTAAAATTTAAAAACTTAAAATTAATTCCCAATTTTCTCACACAAAAGTTTTTTTGTGCAGATCACTAGATAATGGTTGTTAGAAATTTCTTAGTTCTTTTTAAGTTTAATGATGTTTAAAATTGTATAAATATGTATATTTTAATGGGGTTTTTTAATTTGGTGAAATGGAGTTTGGTTTCCTTTCTTTTATTTTTTTTGGTGTTATTGTTCTTGTATGAAGACTTGCTTGAATTTGGTTTATAACCACTTTGCTACAAAGTAATTTGCTAATGTGAGAAGATAGAATCCATAATTACTAGTATACTGTACAGTATACTAGAAATGTATACTCTGAGCACGTAGTACGCGTTCCCAAGCCTGAAACAAAATTTAAAATTGCTTTTCTCCATTTTTGACTTTATTTTTTTATTTTTATTTCTATAGTTGTATTTTTTAGATCTTGAAAAGGCTTTTGATGTTTTAGGCTTTGTTATAATTTTCTAAATTGCTGGGTTTTTTTAAATTATTTTCGTGTACAATATGCATTCTTGAATAATTTTTAATTTTACATTTCCAGCAATTCAAAGTTCCTTTTACATTAAAATATTTTAGATTTTTTTTTTAAATTTTAAATAACTTATTGTTAACTTGTATGTTTAGTTATTTAGCTTTGAATTTACAATTTACTTATTTTAAATTTCTAGCTATTACAATTTTTATTAGATTTAATTATTAATTTTAATTTTCGTTTTTATTTTAGCTGTAATTGAGATTTTATGACAAATTTTTATGCATATTAATTTATACATCTATTAAACTTTATAACTCTCTCTATATATATATATATATATGTATAACTATATATATATATATATATATATATATAGAGAGAGAGAGAGAGAGAGAGAGAGAAAGAGAGAGATTTTAATATATATATATATATATATTAATGATAATTTTTGCCCTGTTTTGCAAACCGAATGTCCTCCTTCTTAAAAATACAGAAATATAAAATGAAACCCTATAAACTAGGTTATATTAGCCACAAATCTTTTAATTTGGAGTCATAATTGACAAGGATAATATGCAAGCCAACACTATTGGCACACGGAACGTCAAACCAAGCTTAAGAAGCAAATCAATGTAATGCAAGCTTCGTGGTAGCAGCTCATGGGCTCTAGTTTCAGTTGCATTAATTGTCAAGTGGAATAAAGGCTGTTGTGACTCGAGAAACCTAAATTATGTCTTCATCATCTGATTACAGCTCAAAATTATAAAACCTTTTGCCATGAACAGAATTTTGTGACTAATTTTTTATATACTGAAATAAATTCGAATCCACTTTATGAATATCAAGAAGAATCAGCGACTTTGATAAAATAAAATAAAATCCGCAGTAGTCCACATAAGAACTTTGAATGAAGCCAGCTACATTTCAATACGTTTTTCTCTTTCACAGTACTGTTAAATGTTGCGGATCGTGAATATATATATATTCTTTCTCAACTAAGGGAAGTAAGATTTTGAATAAATATTCCAATCAATCTTATTCTATGCGAAGTTACATCTTTCAAAAAATTAATTCAATGAACTGAAAAATTGATTTGGTTCACAAAATATAAAATAAAGTATCCGTCTTCTTATTAAACTTCTGAAAATTATAATTCATTTATGAGAAAAATTTAATAGAACTGCTTAGATTTTATTCTCAAATGCAAAATATATTCTAACGCTTAACCAATAAAATTCCAATCTTTTGTATTCTGAACTAAAATAAAATATTATGTTTTTTCAACTTAATAACTAATCAAATCTGGAATACTGTCTGATATAATACGTAAATTATTTTTATCTATTAAAAATAATTTACGTATTATATCAGAGATTGGAAGTGGGTGGAGTCTGTTAAAAATGCCTCTAAGATTTCTTAAATCTCAAATCTCCAATACGCTTAAGAATAAAAGTTAACATGCATTTCAATTTTCTGTAATTTTTAGTCGTGCCCCTCTCTTTCAAGATAGAGAAAAATCACTGCTTTAATAAGTGTTGGGTTTCAGTTACAGTTTCCAAATCTATTCCTTTTTGTCTTTAATAATGCAAACGGCATACGGCTAACGCCCGAACTATTAATGATACGTAAAACCTTAAGTAAGCTTCATTTGCAACTCTTCACTTTACTTCTTTTTCTTTCAGATATCTTCTTGGAAAGTATTTACTGTAGAACATTCGAAGGAACTCTTTTTTTCCCCATCTTCTCACTCCTCTTCTGCTCTTCCATTCGTAGAATAGATCAAATTTGGAGAAACCTATCATTAATCATAATCTAGTTGCTGTAGAAGCATCAATTATGAAATTGTGTCGAGATTGGAGCTGAATTTCGATAACTCGTGCTCATGGCAACGTGCATTTAGGTTTGCTTGAAAAAAAATAATTTTGATGTAAACAGATATTATGCTGTTGAATAATAAGTATAAGGAAAATATCTATGAAATCTTGAAAGTTCATATAGAAAAGTTCGAAAAATAATAATAGTTAAATATTATCTTTCTAGATGAGTTTTAACAAAATTCTACGATATTTTGATTACTTATAAATATATTATTCCACAATGCATTTTTGGAATATTTTGGTAATAAACAAGACAAAAAACATCAACTTGACGAGAATATTCTTCCAAAGAAAATAAGATTAACTTGCTTATATTCTGGAATACTCTGTAGACATATCTTCACTTTTTAATTTTTGCCAAAATTAAATATAGTTAAACATAAAAATAGCTCATCTAAGGGAGTGATTTTATTTCATTATTTATTAACGTCACGAACAATAGCAATTGTTTATTTTTACTGTGTACTATTTTATTATCATTGATTATTTCTTTCCTTTATGTTGCACTTAGAAGCACTGTGAGGGCTATTGGCGACCGGCCTCGTAATTTTACGCCTTGGTCAAGTTACGAAGGCAGCATCAGAGCTGGTACCTCCCTCTCCAAACTTCCATACCAATCCAATGGTAGGACATCGACCAGTTATAATGAGTCTCAACTCCTTTAAGAGGTGGGGGTTTATCGGCATGAGGGCTTGAACTCACGACTTGATGAAAACAATGTTGTCTGCGACTATGACTACTAGGCTACCGCGGCCTCCAAGTACTCTATGTATATATGTAAAATAAACATATATACATAGAACACAAGCATTTTTCTTTCTAATATAAGTTCTTAAAATATACATGAGGGTGAATCAAATATAAACAGGAAATTAGCACATGTATAAAAGTAACGATTTGAATGTGTCAGTTTGGTATCGGGAAAATGTCTTCAATATGGAGTATGATCACTCCTAGTTCTTGCGAAGCAGAGCAGTTGTAAGCATAACAAAGGTATGAGAGGAGTAACAACCCTACCTAAAACCTCCCAAACATGTTAAATGTTTGGGAGCTTTTAGGTAGGCTTGTAAAAACATTATTTAACATTCCATGTGCTGTGTAACAAAACATTCCATGTGCTGAATTGTTTGGTGCTGAAGGAAATATTTCGATGCTACCTCTGAGTGGACTTGTGTTGTCTTTCTGTAGGAAGAAATCATTTTTTGCACTGTTATAAGAGCCCCCATAAACATCAAAGATGTTATCACTATAGGTGTGAGCATTCATGGCTTCCCGCGGAAAGACATGGAGGTCAATGAGTCCACCCAAAGAGATACCATCCCACACACAAACACTATCTCCTCTGTATGAATCTCTGTTACGAATGTTTGATGAATGACAACATGTTTCCTGTTCTCTTCAAATAAAACAACGCTTATTATCCCTTTAGATAGTACACTCATACGTGAAGAAAACAGGCCTCCATTGATCGACCCTCCATCGCATGTTGAAGTGCCATCTTCAATGTTCCCTCCTGGGACGATAAGTAAGTGGCACACAAATTAGAGGGGCCTAGCGCATGAACAACCTTCGTGAAGACTTCTACGCTTGGTTGACGTTGATACCAATCTTCTGATGGCTCCATCTAGGAAGGCTCTAAACTGAGTTTAGGTTATGATTCTATCACTTTGAGCACATATCCGAAAATATCGATCATTGGCATTTGTCGTAGCATCTAGCTGGACCTTCTGGATGCATAATAAGTGTTTTGGAATTGTTGCTAAAGTCTATGAACCACAGATGGGCTCATATTTATCCATCTGGTCATCTCTATCGGAGTATCAGCTGCATCTAGTTTCCCAATGGCAATTTTTTGAGAAAATTATACTTCGAGATCATTGTAACGAATTAGCCATTCCTGATTTCCTATCTCATTGTCACAGAGATATCTACAGCCTAACCCTCTAGCGTGCCTTTTTCTTCTTTTCAAAGAGGACACATTCCGATTGCCAACTCCACGAATTTGCATATTGCATTTTATTCAGTACCCTATACTTAACAACAAACTCAAATTTATTACAAATTGGTTTATTTTTGAGTTAATTATGGCTGTTTGGAGGAATTTCCGTTTATTTTTAGAAACCAAGGTGTTTTATTACCCTAAAATATTTGGCCACTCTAGCCGAGTGGTCATGATCGTGAGTTCGAGGCTGACGTTGTAAATGTGGAGTCACGTGTTCAAGTCATGACTCCGTTAAAAACTCATCGCGTAACAAGGCTAATGCACGTTCAATTTGTTGAGACTCGGAGTCCGTAAAATAGAATACCATGCATATAAAGAGTAGACTGCCACAGCCAGATGTCAAGTTCGTCATTTGGCACTAGTTCAAAATTACGAGATATATTGCCTGTGGTTAACGTAACAATTTATCGGGCAGAAATAGACAACCGCTTCAAGAACAACGCAATTATTTTACATTGATTTCATTCACATGATTTATAAAGATTAATTTATGGAAGCAACGGTTCTAAATGTTTCATATCATAATACAGATGAAAATAAAAGAAAAAATTAATTAATCAAAGAGCTGGTTTTATCTTAATTTGTTATTTTCAATATTTAGCAAAGTAATTTTTAAATTTGTAGCTATTTAACAGCGATGATTTAATAATGTAAAACGGTAAAACAAAAACGAAGTATAATAATTTTTAATTTACAATGGTTTTAAAAGATTTCAATTTTAAAGATCATTTTTTCTGCATTAAATAATAAATTTAATGAATTTAATGCAACTATATAGGCGTGTAAGTTACACTAAACACATTTCAAATTTTAAAAAATTACCTTCAAATGTTGTGTGGAATTTCATAAAAATTATCAAGGACAAATTTTAGATAAGCATAATTCTAGTGTAATCTTAAGGGGTGTTTCGAAACTCATAGGCAAAAATTTAAGGGATGATAGAAAACATCTAAAGAAGCAATTTTCACCGGACAATGAGTAGGTGGAGGGCAAGCGTTGAACCACTTGACGGTGTTGTAATGAAAAGCATAAAGCGAGAGTTTTCTTACACATCGTCAAGGATGAATTTCATCATCATAATGAGGAAATTCATCCTTGACGATTTCATCATCATCATCATGCATTCCAATGCAGCATTGTCTAACGGTTCACCACTTGCTCTCTGCCTATGTATTGTATAGTGAAAAATGCTTGTTTAGATGTTTTCTAGCATCGCTTAAATTTCTCTTCTCATGAGTTTCGAAACACTCTGTATATCTTATTGCAAAAGAAAAGATCGAAATTATGCATTAATACATAAAATAAACTTTACATTAAGTAAATCACATTTTTAATGCATATCTTTTTAACCGAAAATAGTGCAAAGATAAAACTAAGTATTATAACTACTACCTATGTTTGAAAAATGTTTAAATAAAAATTTGTAATTGCACTTTGCAGAGTATTTTGAATGTTCTGTAAGAAAAATTGCTAAATTTATCCGTTCATTTTAATCCTCTCTACTACAATGACAACATAACAAACAAGTTTAAAATTGTCTCTGTGATTGAAGTATTGAAAGTTGAAAAGACTATTTAAGTCGGGTGGTCTATCTATGAAATACATCGTGCTCTATTATTGAACCAAGTTATGAGTCGAAGCATTGAATTTTATCTCCTTTAATAAAGAGACTTATTTCCTTGTGATTTTTGATTACTGTTTATATCTTATAAAAGTTAATTAAAGTAATACACAATGATTCCAATATTCTACTAGTATTTTCAAAGAAAATATTTAAATATCATTCCATTATTTACAAATAATCCACCATAAATGGAGAATCTATCTTCCCATCAGAGCCTCAAGGCTATAATATCCCAAGAAACATATTCAAATTTTAAAAGAATCATATAAATTTAATTCAAAGCAGTATTTGTTTATTATACTTATATTAATATATCATTTTTCATTTAAAATATAAAAATAAATCACATTTTAAATGAAACCTAGAAGTATCAAACATATACATTTCTCTTTGAACATTATTTTAGAAATTCGTGTTTGACTTTTATTAATTTGATTCCCAAGTCACTCACAAAAATTCTTTCAAACGGAATTTCGAGATAAAATCATAATGAAATCATTTCCAAAATATAATGCCTGAATTTGAAAACTATTTTCAATCATAAATTTAATACAACTTTGATTCGTAAAGATGAAACAGAGTTACACTAAACAAAATAACTCAAATTTTAGATATAGAAATTTAAAAAAAAAAATTAGAACCAATACGATGTTAACAATACCTTAAAAGCACTATATAAACTCTCGCATCACAAATAAAATTAAGTTGCATTTTAAAGTAAATTTTTAAAGAAATCAAATAAGAAAATAAATTCCATTCCCTTTGTATACAATTACATTACTCTACAAATTTCAGCTCATGATTAATTTTAGCAAATCTAACTTTCATTTCACTTCACAAAGAATTCTAACATCCATAACACCCAGATAAAATCCCAACAAAATCATTTCCAACATTTACTAATTACCCACCATTAAACAACAAAAGAGTTTTCCTGCAACTCCTCAGAACCCTTCTCGTTAGACTCTTCAGACGATCAGAGACAGTCCCTGGATGGATAAACGAAACCCCTCTCATTCCCCGGGATGCATCAATAATCACTTTGTCGATAAGCAAAGGTGAGAGGGTCCGATACGCTCTCCAGATCGATCATGATCCGTCGAAAAGAGGCGATAAATTAGCTCAAATCTCCGGCTATGTCGAAGAGTCGAGTAAATTTCGCTTGGGCCTTCATCGACTTATTGAAACGATCCGTCCTCTCGGTCTTTACCCAACTCCGATTTCTCACGGGATGGGATGCTGGGAGCAACGCAATTTCTCTCTCTAGATAAAGTTTTGGTTTATGGGATCGCTAGAGGGAATTGTTGGAAAGATGTTTTGAGGAACAGATGGTGTTGGGTTTGAGTTACAGACAAGCAACAGGTTTCCTGGTGCGGTCGACAGCTCTTTAGAATTCGATTTTATTCAGTGTACGCATAAAAGGCTGCTAGGAAACTATCTGAGACATGTGAATCATTTACATTAGAAATTTAAAATTTCTATATATTTGATTAATTAGCTTCTAAATTTGTATTGGGTAATTCCAAGGATATGTTAAGATGTTTTAATTAGAAATCAAGTCAAAATGCAGTCTTATAGGTAAGTGAAATGAAGATAAGAAATGTAGTGAATTGAATTAGAAATAGTGATATATAAATGAAATATAACTGAAAAGAAAGAGAAGGGAGATATAGGATAACAACAGAAAATATATATTTGCAAATTAGATTGAAGTGGCTTCCAGTTAAAATACTGAGATATTAATCGGCTGTTATCGTGAGGTATTTGAATCAGATCGAGTGATTTGGCAAGTTAAGAAGTTATTATTACACTATAAACTAGAATTGACGGGGTTGAGGATTCGATAGAGAACAACTTTATATGTTCTTTGATTGTCAATAAATTGTTTCATCCTACTCTTATGTACCATCAATAGGAGTTCCGTAATCATTGATAATTTAATTAGACTGAAAAAAATAGCTGTAGAATTAAATAATGAAGGAAATTCTTCATAAAGTTAATAATAGAAGACTCTTGACTACATACATAAGATGAAGCAAACATGGCACTGATTTTCTGAATCTGAGATATTAAATTTGGGAAACAGGCTTAGAATAACGATTTATAAAACTTTAATTTTGTAGCATATTGAGAAACTACTGCTTGAAATTATTGTTTGATTGTAACTCATTTAATTCAAGCAATAATTCCAGCCACACAGCTTATAATTTATGTTGTGAAATATGGTGAAAGTATCTAATTATGTTTGAATAGCAGTGAAATCTTGAAATCTGTATTTTCAAAATGCAGTTTTCTGAAATTTCCCGAAAATTCTTCATAATTCATAAGGTGATCTTCATTTACTGAGGGTATTGAATTTAGTCCTGGAAAACAAGTCGTTCTTAGCTAAATGCCCTACAAATAGATCAAGTATTTGTTTAAAACCTATATAACAGACGTAAATATCGTCGGTTCAAGATAACTCAAGTTCTTGAACAAGTATAGAAGAAATCCATTAATCTATTCGCTACGTAGCTTCATTTGTTATCCCTCTTCGTCAATATCTGCTATTTCACACATCTAGTAAAAATAACTTTATTCTAAAACTTAAGTTTCCACTTTCATTGAAAAAGAGAAATGGGAAAAAGAAAAATTGTACTTTTATTCAGTTAAGAAGATTATTATAATTATCGCTACCTGGGAAATTTTCAAGACGATATATAAATCTTGTTTTAAATACCTGTATTCGTGCCACAACAAAAAATTACTGAGTGGAACTTAAAATACCTAATGTAAATGAGATAACAGACTTCTGATGCTTGAACTTGTTTTCCGCGCCGACCACAAGACTCTTTCCATTTTAGCATATATAGAGAGAGAGTTCTATACAGCGTATATTGTAATATTTAATGTATAAAATAACTTATTAAACAACAATATCATAACTATGCTAAAATTATAATACTTTTTTTAAAATAGTGGAGAGCTGAAGCTGTCCCCCTAGCCATAGTTTGTCCTTCACTGCTTCAGGTGTTTAGAAGGTGAAGTTCGATGACATTGAATCTCTGTCGTTTTATTATTAAGTAAAGCATTTTTGAAAGATTCTAATTTTACTAAAATATTTTTCAGACTCTTATTAGAACATTTTTGTTCGTCTTTTATTACTATCACATTGATCTTAAAATGAATTAATTGGGTGAGTAAAAAAATATAATGGATTACATGAAATATAATCTATACCTGATTAAAATATTTGTAAGCTCTAGAATTATTTTCTTATGATGATTTTATTCATTGAGTTCATTTTGAAATGTGTAGTTAGTTTGTCATTTTTGTGATTATGATTTCCTTCTTGAATACGCAATGTGTGATAACTTTCTCGCAGTTAATTTAAGCACCAATTTAGTAATTCATAGAGAAAATACTGTTTTATGGTATCTGTTTTCCTGTATATGTTATATAGTAGCTTATAATGTTTTGGACTATCTTCCATAGCAATTACTGTGCCCCACTACCGCTACCCCACTCGCAGTTAAGTGGGGGTAGCGGTAATCGAGAGGTCATGGTCGCTGCTGGCATTCTTTTCATTGAGGAGTGAGTTCGAATTCTGATGTAACTAAACACCCATCATGTAACAGCACTAACAGACATTAAATCTGTAGATGTTCCATGCCTTTTCATTTGTGTGGTGTGGAGTTTGGAGAAGGGGGTGCCATTTAAGTGGTGGTACTCGTCCCGTGGCCAATGCTCAAAATTACAAGGACAGTTCCGAACAGTTCTCGGGTGGATAAAAATTGCGACATTAACTTTGAATCAATCATTGAATCAAAACCTCGCAGTTAAGTTACTGAGTACAGTTACATTTCTCAAATTGGTATTATTACAGACAAGAAGAGCTTTATAGTGAAGACATTAAAGACGTATTGAATTTCTTATGAAATTAAGAAGGTATGAAAGTATATGAAAGTTAAGAGGGAAATTTAACATTTGAAGTGTATGTAATTGATGTTTCTTAAAAGTACCATTATTAGATTATAATTATCTTAATTCAATATGAGCAGTTTATAACTAAACTAATTTGACTTTAAAACAAGAAAATCTTCAACACTTTTATAATAGAGTATATATATATATATATATATATATATATATACAAATATTAAATCCAAATCATAAAGATATCATTATTCAAAAATTCCACACATAATTAGGCGCAAAGCAACCAAAAGACTTGCTTTTTGACTTGCTGGGTTCCATATTTTCATTTATTTTTCTTTCATTTTTACATTTCTCTCTGGATTTTTGTCTTTTTAAATATTTGAAATTATTCTTTCATAAATTTTCAGTATATATATATATATTTCAAACAATTTACAATAGGTTAGCGTAATTTAAAATGGTTGATCAGTGCTAAATATAATAGTTCATGAACAGGATATTTGGCATTTTCTTATATTTGTATTATTGGGCTCTATCGTGATTTTCCCTTTATCTAATACTTTTGGTGTCAGTCTGATTGTGTTTCAATTCAAAATCCCTCCCACCAAAATGAAACATGATTCATGCAGATTAGATTGAAATTATGAAGTTTATTGAATAGAGTTGAACACATATATAAGCTGTGAAGAATTTAATACCTAAGTTGAAAGTTAGTTGTGAATAGCGAGATAAGCGAGACTCTTGTGCCAATGAAATCATTGTAATATAAAAAGCGATCTTGGGATCTTAAAAGAGATAGGTAGAAGATTCAAGAATCGAATTCTCAATTCCAGCTGTACTACTCACTCGAACCCGAGTGAATCAATAAGGTACAGTTAAATTTATTATCACAAACGGTAATTCAGACGCGTTTAAGCAAAAATGCTGGAGAGAGTAAGTAACATAATCATTAGAATTTAAAATATTCATGATTTGAATAAAGATAAATTGATTTGGCCTTTCTTCCTCTTAATTTCACTGAGTAATTTGGTTACCATTTATTACAAGACTTATTATGAAAGGCAAAATTGCTTGTAACCAGAAGGTGATACATATTTTAGATTTATTGTAATCAATTTTCATGGTGCCATTAAATTAGGCCACTTCATCCAAAAACTGATCTCTTCATGTTCAGTCATAAACAAATGAATCCGGCCCAAATTTTCAAATCAAGTCATGCGAAGAATTAGTGGCTCAATTAAATCTAATGAGCAACAAGAACCAATACTCTTCGCAATGAATTGCTATTAGAACCAGGACTCGAGTCCACAAATCTGAATGAATTTCGCATGCCGCGAAACTCACCATTTTAACCTTCTGCCACTGATTCCTCTTATCGAATGATTCGTAGATTTTCATTTATGGTAAATGTATGAATGAACATTTATTATGTGTGTGTGTATATATATATATATATATATATATATATATATATATATATATATATATATATATATATATATATATATATATATATATATTATATAACTATAAACAAATTCAGGGTCTCCCTCAGGGAGGTCCAGCTAGTAATTGTCTGGCTAATTTTTATTTACATTTTTATGAATTAAAACAGATTGACAATGATTCTTACTTTCTTTTTCGTTACATAGATGATCTAATTATTTTAGGTAAAACTGAGGATTTTAAACCAAATATTTCATTTTACCCTAATTACCTCAAATTATTGAAAACTAATCTTAATTCAAATACAGTAGAATTTTTAGATCTCGATTTGCAAATAGTTGACAATAGACTTATTAGTAATATTTTTGATAAAAGAGAGAGATTCGAATTCCATGTAATTAAAATACCTTTTTGGAACAGTAATCTACACAGATCCATTTATAGGAATATTTTATTAGGCTTTTTATTACGTAATAACAAATTAACCACACATAAAATAGACAAATTTAACAACATTAAAAAATTCTTCAACAACTGTTTGTATCATGATTATCCAATAAATTTCTTAAATACTTATATACATCACAAATATATTAAACATCTTTGCGAATCATGATCCAATTTCAAATCCACCACACAACAATAGGTGGTCCACAAAGTCGGCTTGTTAGTGGTCTAGCCGTGAAGAATTTATTTATTTATTTACATTTACACAGCTTACATTTTTACTCACTCTCTGGACCGTTATACTCCTTTACCATACAACTTATTACCAACCAATTGTTTGCATCCTTTTACATTTTATTACCAATCAAACAATGATTTAAATCTTTTTTCAATTTATATAGTGATGTGTTATATTTTTTTCATTTTGAGTATGTGATATACATCTTGAAGCTTAAAGAAAATTCCGTCTTACTACTCACATATTTGAATCTTCATTTCTTTGAATTTTGTAAGTAATTTTTATATTTTGATTTGTTGATAATTTTCAGAATTATAGATTTTATTTTGTAAATTTTATCGTTGAAAAATTTTTTGCATTTTTAATCATTGAACTCTTTTGTAATTTGGATTTCCCAATTCAGCCTACCAGGAATTATAGATTTTATTTTTGTAGATTTTATCGCTGAATTTGTTTGTATCTTTTAATCATGAATTCTTTTGCAATTTGGATTTCCTAATTCAGCCTACCATGTCGCAAAGGGGGAAGGTTGATACCATTAAACTAGTTTAACCCCGCTTAATCGGTCCTCAGCCCGATATTGCTTTTTGACTTGCTGGGTTCCATATTTTCATTAATTTTTCTTTCATTGTTACATTTCTTTCTGGATTTTTGTCTTTTTAAATATTCTAAATTATTCTTTCATAAATTTTCAATATATATATATATATATATATATATATATAAATAATTTTCTTAATATCTGCTTAATTTGTACTTATTGCTTAATGATTAGGTAAATAAATATACTAAACGTTTGTTAAAACTCATGTATAGAGGGCGCTGTTTTTACTTATCTTTAAAACAAATCGTTTGACTAATTGTTTTTGCAACTGATTTGTAATATATACAGTGTTATTCAAAATGATTCATCAAATTTAAAAATTCCCTATTTTCAAAAATAAATGACGCAGAATGATAAGTAATACATGAATACAAAGTAAAAATGAGGGCGTCTCATATTGTAAACAATAGATGGCCTCGTCGTGTGTTCTTTGTGAAGCTATTTCGCGAATGCTGTTTTCAAGCTTTCACGGAGCTACCTCGCAGTTGGATCGGTTGTAGTGGACCAGATGAATTCAAGTTACACAGCTGGCCACCTAAGTCAAATAAAAAGCGATTACCATGAACAATTAAGTGATAGCCCCATGCGATTTCTTCCTTTGGGTGTTTGTAAAATATAAAGTGTGTACGCCACCATTATCCACAAATTTATTTGAATTTAAGCAACGGATTTCCGCAACTGTGCAATCCATTATCGCTGACACTTTACAACGTGTTTGGCAAGAATTTACGTATCGAGTTGACATTATGTGTGTAACTAATGGAAGTTGTATAGAACACTTCTAAAAAAAAACTTCTAGATTTTGATTTTGCATTCACGTATTGCTTATCATTTTGTGCCGTTCACTTTTGAAAATATAGAGTTCTTATATCTGATGAACAATTTTGAACAAATCTCAATATTATATTATTGATTTGTAATTTATATTGGATTTAACATTTATAGCAGCCTAAATGTGAATTATGAAATTCAACAGCCTCTTTTTAGAAGCATTTAGGTGCCTCAATTATTTCTGTATGCATTCACCTTATTCACGACGAATATCCAATAATATTTATTTGTAAGCCAAAGATCCATACACCTAAATATATTTTAATAACGCCCTTTTACTTACAGAACATATCCGTCCTATTCTTTATTTTAATCATCAATTGATTCAGGATGTATAATCATCGGTATTCGTTATATGCATGCAAAAGCGGCGGCGGTATACGATTCGGCAGGTCATAAAAAGAGAAAAGCCTCTACTAGACCCAAAATGACATGTGGAACAAAGAACGCATTAGAAGCACTTGGAATATTTTATTACTTTTAGAGATACGATTTTCGCATTTCCTTATGATAGGACTTTTAAAAAGACCAAAGCAAACGGTAAGAGGTTTGATAAAGCGACTTTGCGATTCTACTTTAAAATGCATGAATTATGCTCTCATATTTTAGATGTCTCTAATAGGGGATGGAGAGGGTGGTCTTCAGGGCTCTTAGGCCCCCTGCTTTACGATCCCGAACGTCGGCTAATAACTTTTGGAGTGCGTTGGACCATAAAGCTTTGATGGGCCAATTAAAAGCAAATTGCCGGCACTCACTTATATTCGAAATCGAAATGTTTGTTCGTGAACGCAGAATGGGTGGTTTTATATCCAAAATATATAACGATTCTTCTTGAAAGTTTTTTCGTCATAGAGAGAGCATTGCGATCTGAGATCGGAAATAACGTGCCGCATGCAAGGGTTCTTCCGACGCACGCTACATTTGCAATGACTGTGCACGTAGCGTAGCAAATAAATACAAACAGTTTATTATTTTTATACGTCATCAGAGGTAATAGCGGTGTAATGGTTAGGAAGTGTGTTGATATGGTGGAAATACAGTGCAACAATTTGTAATTATTTTCTAATTTCTTGCAATGAATCTCAAACTAACTTTAAGTTTTGGAGACAAATATATCTAGAAGTTATTCGGAATTTTTAAATAATTGTTTCATCTTTCACTTTAATTCATAACAAAATATGAACTACTCATCAATAAGCTTTGTGTTCATTACTATGAACTTTATTTAAAAAAAAAATTGTCATGACTCAAACAAACACAGCTGCGGTAACCTAGTGGTCGTGGTAGTTGACTCGCAGACGACGTCAAATCGTGAGTTTGAGATTTGAGTTGTTTTCGTCAAATCGTAAGTTCGAGATTTGATGCCACTAAAGACCCATCGTGCATATTAATCTGATAGAGGTCCCAAGTCCTCCAGTTGGCTTGAAAGATTGGAGAGGAAACTTAGGTTTCGTTCTCGTTACTTGACCGAGGCTCAAAATTACGAGGTCTGTTGCCAATAGCTTTCGTGTTGCTTCTAAATGTGATGTTAATAAAACAATCAAATAAAATCGAAGAAGCAGAATGCTTTCTTGCACGCTACATGCGTATGTGTTTTTGGAATTTTTTTTTGAGTTTGATAAAGTGTATACAGTTGGTGTCCCATGCTGAGTGCATGTTATACAAGAGCCATTAGTATTTGAACAGACAAATAACTTCACAGTAAAAATGGCTTGATAAATTAATGCAATTTTTTATTTACTTAACCACGTAATCCCCACGAACTTTCTCTGAACTTGTACCATTCTTCCCTTTTCACTGAAAGAATTGTTCTTATCCCTTCAGTGAAGAATTCTTTACCTTGATCTCGAAGCCAGTTTTGTACTTTTTCTTTACCCCTTCGTTGTCGTTGAATGTGGGTGTTATGCCAATCATCTGCAGTCAGACTAAATAGATAAAAATCCGAAGGGGCGATTCAGTGCTGTAAAGAAATTATGTAGAAGTTTCCAATTCACTTTGTAAACAGATTCCAGCACCAATTGTGCCATAAGAGGTAGAGTACTGTTTTGCAGAAGAAACATGCATTTTCTTTGATATCTCGGACATTTCCTCTTCAACGGGGACTTGACTTTCTTCTCAATCATGTTTAAGTAATACAAGCTGTTGAGAATATGTTATCTCTCACCAAATAATCACAGAAAATTGGACCATGGGCGTTCAGTTCGTTGATGACGCTTTTGAGATTACTTTTAAACTTTTCTAGCCACGCGTAATAACTAACTCTGTTCGTGCAACTACTGCCGAATTCTTTGTTTGTCCAAGAGAATATTTCTGATGGTTTTACATTCTCTGAAAGTAAAAATCGATTCACAGAACGCTGCTTTTGAAATGTACTTTCTTTGAATAGACACACCATTGTAATTAAAACTTCAGAGGTTATGTTTACTTAGATATAAATAGAAAAGCTGAATAACATTTTTTGCAGAGTTACCAACTGTTGTTTCGAAAGTTTCAATTGCCTGCATTAAAAATTTCCTTCATTAAAAATGTTTGTTTATTTAAATATTTAATGACCCTCATATTATCAGACGAAGACAATTTTGAGACGATTTTTAATGTCCAATATTTTTTTTTCTACTTAATTCCATTGGATTACCCTTCACCCAGGTCGTTAAATAATGTTAAACTTTCTTTTCAACATCAAGTGATATTCTACTCATATGCAATAGAAGATTTGAAATATGGCAAGAATTCAGGTTGAAACTTCGATTTAACAGAAAAAATCAATTGAAAAGACTTATCGTGTTTACTGTCATTTTCTTACCAATGGGAAAATTTTAATGGAGGAAATTCTCTTCTAGATTAATGACTTTTTTTTATTGTTTTTCAACTTAGAGAGTTTTATCAGACATCTAATCTATTGCAAACATTACTGCACTTATTCCGCAAACCTCGTGGTCAGTAAGACTGAGATTTTTGAATTGAACTGAACCACCGAACAAGCTATAAGCCACATACCAGTTTAATATTTTATTTGTTATTGCGAATAATTTTAACTGATGGAATTTTCAATGCCTGTAAGGCTGTCTCTGCTTAATATTAAAGAACCTGATCGGAACTTCGAACGCATTTTCAGGCAGAAAATTGTTCCAATTTTCACAGAAATTTGCGACGTTGTAATACATGCATCTTTTTATGATTCAGTATTCTTAAAATTTAGGGACATTCCAAAAATACGCAATTTTTTACATGATTACGTAAAGTTTAAAGGCCAGCATTACAGTACAGAAGACGAAACATGTAATACATTTTACACAAGAAAAAAGAGAAATACATTGTATTATAAAATATGCTGTTCTCTAAAGGATAGCAGTGTGAGAATATAAAATAATCTCTGAGTGCTGTTTTTTATAAGAATAAGTGTTCCGATTTCAGGTCCTATAATTTAACATTAAGCGAAGACTAGCCTTAAGAATCTTTTTTTAACGGGATTATCCTTTCATTGAAATTGGAATTGTGGACTTGTGTTATTTATGAATTTATTGGTGATAACGCTAGATAAATAGATAAAGCCTTGCATTAATCTAAAAAATGCCAACCAAGAAAATTAGTTGACTAGCTTACCTGATGAACTATCCCAAAAAAAATTATAAGGTAATTGTTTTAATCTCAAGTAGGTAAAATAATCTGATCAAATAAAACACTTCTTTGCAATACTTCTGATTGTTTCAAAATAAACTTTTATCTATTCCCGTGAGTTAAAGAGTAGAAATACTTTATTCCATCACACATTTCACATTTAATGCAGTTTTTAATTAAAAGCAGTTCTTTTTTTAGGAAAAAAAAAGTTCTATCTTAAAAAAATCAGTGAGAAAAAAATGCAAATACTTTTCCACCACATTAATTTCCATCGATATCATTACTCACAAAGCAATTATCAATCCATTTAAATTGTCAATCCTCACTTCATCACCTTAAAATAATATTCCTCTTCACAAATGATATCCTAATCACAGAAAAGCGACACTATCGTCAAAGCCAATCTCAATTCAAACCGAACAAACCACAAGATTCGAACGACAAAAGTCTCTGAGAGAGGGGAAAAAAACTCCTCTTCGACCACAAATCTGGGTCAAAACATTCCAAATCCGTAACCGCATCGTTACACGAGTTGTGTTATCTGACAAGCCATCACACTTCTTTCTACCGACTCGCTGTAATTAACGCAAGATAATTACGAATCCCCTTTACAAATCCCTGCTTGATAAGTCTTGATTTTTCTCCATTAATTTAGGATCGGTCTCCGATTCCAATGCTAGTGATCACTTAATTGAATCGTTTTCTACCCCTACAGACGATTATCTGCCCTCCCCCGAACAACCCCCAACATCCACCCCTTCCTATTACATAGTTTAAAATTCGTACTTACACAGCCACTCTTCCTGGGTAATTAATAATTTCCCCGCAAGCGAGAGGGGATTTTGATATGAAGTAGAACGTTTTCTGGAATTTAAAAGTAGATAATTTAATTAGAGGGTTTAATCGGACTGGTACTGGTGTAACTAAGAGGGAGAAATTTGCCGATGGCGAAATGCATTCTAATGTAATTGCAGATATTTATATTGGTTGATAAAAAATTGAGATATAATCGTCTGAGGACTTAAATTAAACCACGTTGTAATGAAAATTATAATGTTTATATGCTTAATTGAAGTGATGTGTTTAATTAGAAGACGAATTTTAAAAGAGATAGAATATGGATTACTATTTATAGCTAAAGTTTTTCTGAAAGTTTATCAAACTATGATTATTTATCGATAATTTTAAATTCTTAACAACTTTAATTTAGAATATGTTTATTTCGAAATTGAAGTGAATTGAGAAACAATTAGATCTACAGTTCCTCTGGATAGTTACGCTTGTGTGTGAAGCATTTTAATTTTTAAAGTAAGATTTTTACTAAAAGGTTTGATGGATTAAATTAAAAATCCCATGAGCCTTTCAGTATTTTTACCAATAAAATCGTCCGTTATATTAATTTTTACGTAAACACAAATATAATAAATTACAGAAAACAGATAATAGATATTCTTAGAGCATTGCAAAATTTTGTTGCGAGGTCACTAAATATTTTAAGCGTTTTGTTAATTTACCATAAAATCCTCAAAACGCGCATCCGCATTTCTAAAAAAGAAATAATTCTTGAATTCAGAAGGAAATTTGCAATAGAGATTAAAGGCTAATTTGTCTTTGAAAAGAATTACCATAAAATCTCAAGAATTCGCCTTTATCTACAGGAGGAAGAAGCTGAAATCTTAAGAAGAGGCGATATGTAAGTAAAATTTATCGTTTAAAACTTAATTGTATTAAATAAGAAGCAAAAAATATGGAACGAAATATATTCTAAGAAGTGAAGGATAAATTCAAATTATGCTTAAAGTGGGAAAAGGACTAATTCTGGAAGAGAAGAGAATTATTAATTTTTAAAAGGAGCTTTCTATTTCGCATACTTATGAGAGTAAAAGTATAAAACAGCTTTCATGCTTATGTGAATGGGATTCTGTAACATTTATGCGAAATTAAAAAAAAAAAAATTACCGTTAAAATGTTGTAAAAATATATAGTGCACTCAAAATACACATAATTTAGCAATGAAAACGACGCCTTTAACTCTAACAGTTTTTCCCAAGTATGTACTTTTCAGAATAAGAGATTTTTTCTCTCATATCATTTTCCGATATTCTATTTTTGTTTTAATAAAAGGATTGAACTTAATCTTCCATTTGAAAAAAAAATTAATTATTTTTATATATTTAATTTAATGATTTTTTTATTTGTTCTGACATTTTTTGTCATTCTTTATTCAATCGAATTTTGGTTTGATAACTGATTATATAAAGTAAATGCTGAGGGGGACAATAGGGCCATTAATTCCGGAAAAACTATGCATCCACAGTTTGGAACCAGTTCATTAGATACTTTTATTCCTTCTTCTCCAATTTGTTTTCTTCATTTTTGTATTTTCTCTTGTGTTACGTTATTTTCGCTTAATTATTAGTTTTAAATTTATGTAGTTTTTTCTATATATAATTTTATAGACATTGTTATTTTTCTGTACGTAGTATTATATTTTTTTATTATTTTTTAACACATTTTTTAGTTTGTGTTGTTTTATACATATAACACATGGATCAATAAGTTCCGAGACTAACCCAGAGATGGCGCTCGTAGTAAACCAGTAACCAAGTCTTTCTAGAGTACTAACCTTTGCTTGAAACGTGTCAAAATTTTAAGTCGATCGCACCAGAAACAGCTGAGTTATCGAGGTTGGAGTAAAGTCGTTTTGTAGTTTGTTTAAAAAAATGGAAAGAACCGAGTTTCGTGTTCTGATAAAACATTGTTTTTTAATGGGTAAAAACACCGTGCAAGCGAAACAATGGATTGAAAAATGTTACCCGGACTCTTGTCCATCAAAAGCAACGATTTGTCGGTGGTTTGCCGAGTTTAAACGTGGTCGTACCGACACAAATGACGCGGAACGCTCGGGTAGACCTGTGGAAGCCGTTACACCGGAAAATGTGAGTGAAGTGACAAAAATTATAATGAAAGATCGTAAAGTGAAGCTCCGTGAGATTGCTGAGATGACACAGATATCATATGGAAGTGTATTTACTATCCTTCATGAAAAATTGAGCATGAAAAAGGTTTTTTCCAAGTGGGTGCCGCGATTGCTTTCGATGGAACAAAAACAGCAACGAGTCGATGATTCAGAAAGCTGTTTATCGCTATTTACTCGCAACAAAAAAGATTTCTTGCGTCGTTACGTGACCATGGACGAAACATGGATACATCACTACACTCCAGAGTCGAAGCGGCTGTCATCTGAGTGGCGCACAGCTGGCGAAAGCCGTCCGAAAACGCAGCAGTCAGCTGGCAAAGTCATGGCGTCAGTTTTTTGGGATACGCATGGCGTGATTTTCATTGACTACCTCGAAAAAGGTAAATCGATCAACAGTGATTATTATATTGACTTGCTGGTGCGTTTGAAGGAGGAAATCGCAAAAAAACGACCGCACAGTCTCGGGACTTATTGATCCATGTGTTAATTATAATATTATTTATATATTAATTCAATAGTTTAAGAAAAAATTTATTTTTAGTTATAGATTGTTTATTTACTTCTAATGTTTATTTACTTATATATATATATATATATATATATATATATATATATATATATATAATGTCATTTAGACATATTTTTTAATCTGTAAAACCCAGAATATTTATAATTTAAAACATATAAAGGAAAAATCTAAAAATCATCAAATTGCTGAAATTATAGTACTACAGTATGTTCAAAAATACATATTAAATACGTAAGTATTTAAAAATTAAAGTATAAAACAAATACATTAAAAAATCACTACAAAGTGCATTATATCAAGGCCTAGACAAGATCCACAAAGCACATCTCAAGCGAACAGAATTAAGAAATTAAATTCAAAAATAGAGATAAAGAAAGTAATTCTAAGCTGTTAAGTGCTTGGGACTAAGAAAGATATATTTATATTAGTATTACGAATCTATTTAAAAAACAATATAAAACTAAAATAAACAGAAATCCCAAATTAAAACAAAAATCCAACCAAAGAAAAAAATGGAAACAAATTCATTTAAATCAAAGTAAATTAACATATCCATCAAAAATAAATTATACTTATTCAATAATTTTAACTAAGAAAAAAGAGTATAAAATTTTTACCTCATAAGCAAATATAAGTGTTATATTATTTTAGCCTTTATTCCAATATATAATTATTTTTTTATTTATTTTGTGTGTGTGTGTGTGTGTGTGTGTGTGTAACAGAGCAAAGGCAATACCTAGAACGTATGTGCAGAAAACGGTGGAAATCGGTAAATAAAGAGAAACAATAATGAGCAATAAGTAATATTTATTATGAAGTGATACACACGTATAAATAGAGCGATTATTTAGTATACAGTAAGTAATTTTTAGACCACTTATGGCGAAAATACATTCAGCAAACATGTAGGTTCAGACTCAAAGAGTGTGTGGTTTGTCTCTTGAACATAACAGTCAATTCCCTGTCAACCATTTATCGCTGTTCGTCTTCTTAACGCTGCAGTGACAACCTATGCAAACGACATCCAATCATATCCCAAACATGTTCGATTGGTGAGAGATCTAGGGAAACAGGTGCCCCAGGAATGTTAGGTGATGAGCTCCTTGTGTGATATGGAGTTATCATGTTGGTAAATGGCTTTCGTCATTCCCAGAAGAAAGGCAGAGTTATGGAGTACGTCATCCACGTATTGTTCGGATGTCAAATTACAAACAATACAGACTAGTGGTGATCTGAAATTTTAGGCGATGACGTCTCAAACCGCGATACCACATTGTCATGCAGCATGACATTCTATAGTTGATGCAGGATTAGACATTTGATGAGGTCAACACTAGACTCGTACACGGCTGCCGTCATTACTTAAGCAAAAGCTTGACTCATCTGAAAACACAATACCATGCCATTCCGAAATTCACGTGGCTCTATCCCGACACTGTCGTAAGCGGATACTATATAAATACCATGAATGTAGGCATCCGGATGCCAATCGGAAAATAATAGTCCGGCACCATATGTTAGCAGCAAAAGTGTTTGTACCTGCTACAAAATGTTGAAGGAAGTAGCTTACGAGGTACTGCCCCTCCTGGAATGGGTCACATTACCTTCTTGAACTATCTAGCAACAGTGGAGGTGTATAGATACTTGTCCACTGCGATTCAACGCAGGGACCAACCAACTCTTCTCAGTCTGATCACTGTACCCCTGGTGTACTCGTCTGTATGCTGGAAGTGCTTCGATCTTCGGTGTCCCGGGATTCTCAATATTAAACGTTTCCCCTACGACAGAAAAACAATTTTCAAAAAGATTCTTCAGGACGACGTAGCAGTTCAACTATTGTCGATTCTGCTACTGTTTCTTTCCGTTACATCTCACTTCACCTGTCCTAGAAAGCAACATATTTCGCATCATTTTCACAACTTGGTGTATTGCGTCTACCCTGTAATTTGCATATTTTTCTGAGTATGGGTTAATGGCGTTGCATTTTCACTGTCACGAAGTATATATATATACTTAATACATACATACATGTATATATATATATATATATATATATGCGCATGTGTGTATTGCAAATGAAGATTCATAAGAGAAGGACAACGCATCTTAATATCTATCAAAAATAATAAGCAAGAGATCGCTCTCTCTCTCGAATTCCTCATAATTCAGTTAATACTAGTCTATTTTCAAATAATAAAGTCTTAGCTTACCAAATCACTCATTCCGATTCAAACGCTTTTTGATAAAATAGATTCATCTCCTATTGTTATTAATAACGATTATTCACTTCAGTCTACAACATCTATTAAGTTTTCATTATTCTCAATCTCTCTTTCCTTTCCTTTCAATTCTTTTTTGCTTGTATATCACTGTACTTAATTCAATTCCTTACATTTCTTATTTTCATCTAATTTACCTAATCACGATTCATTTCGGTTAGCAAGGAGTTATTTTATACAATTCAGATTACCAAAAAGCCCTCGAAGTTAGTGAAGAGAAAATCGTGAATAGCACAACGTCACTAAATTTTTTTTTTTTTTTTTTTTTTACAATAACAAACTACATCACTATGATACTAGATTTGCTATAAAGTTTTAAAATTCTTTAATAATTCCCTTTTTTGCATTTTATTTAATATAGTTTGCTGTATTTAATTAACTTTATGTTATTTTGTGTTATCCTACTCCTTCCTTGTATTCATACATATATATTGTCCATTCAATGTTCTCACTTTTAGGATTATGAGTTTGTTTCTTCTCTATGTATCGCTTACCCTTATCCTTTTTGCTTATATTTTATAGTTCTTTTCTTTTGATTTGAGAAATCTGGGTCATTTATGCAGTATAACAAAAAAAGGAAGCTGTTTTACAGTAAAAAACTTATTTGAACCAAAACTTTTTACTATGGCTGAATTTTCTGTTATAAATGCTATAGTATCGTTCGGGATTTTCTTTCGCTTTTGTATTACTTTTCGGATATTTTATAACATGGAATGAATAATAACCTTTCTTCTTTATGGTTAACAGTTTCCATTTATTAAATGAACTTATATGTATATATGTATATGCCTCCCAAAAAGGGATACCCACTCGACCAGACAATTTGTCCCGGACAAGAGGTACTATTGTATGTATGTATATATACAAAAACATATTGTCACAATTATTATACGACTCTATAAATCTTTAAATAGCTTTGTTTTTAGTAGTTTCCGAAGTTATATGATCCAACATTTATCGTCTCTTCTCAATTTATTTTTAAGTATGTTGTTCTTCCTTTTCTAACTCATATGTATCTTTGTATTTGATTTCTTATAGCCCAAACAATGTATATTCTAAATAGAGTTCCATGTAGATTTTTTATACCCCTATCTTAATGTGTATAGCGTGTATCTAAAGCAATCATACGGTAAACATAACCTCCAATTATTTTTTTTTTTTCAACTATAAACATACTCTTGAATTTAAAGCCTCATTTTTATTTTAACAGGCATTAGTGATTTACAACAATATGGTGCTACAAACTCTTAATTATAATTATGCCGAATGTGTTTTTTTTTTTTTTCTTCTTTTATTAAACATGCTTAAATATGCATTATTCAGACAGATTAAACATTCTTTTGCGCATGATAAGTTCTGGTGAAGACATTTTTCTTCAAAATTATTGTTATTAGCTATTTTCCCTTTAATGTTAAAACATGGAAGATCTGATTATATAGAGTATTAAGATAAAAAAAAAAAAAAAAAAAACACTGGACTATACATTATTTTTAAAAAGAATATGGAGTTTATTTTTCTTCCTCTCAGAGACATTAAATATGTTAATATGTTAAGATTTGATGAGAAAAAAAGTATAATTTTTACTTTTTTTTTTCATTCATGTACATAAATGTAAAAGATTTTTAAGTCTAAATTTATCTTTTTTTTTTTTTTTTTTTTTTTTTCAAATCTATTTCATTTATTTTTCAAAATCAAATTCAACCTTTTGCAAGATAAATTCGTCCTCTTTCAGATCAAATTCAACCTTTTGTAATTCGTATAAGGCTAATTCTATCCAAATTCGATTAATAACGAATTTGGTTCTCACTTTTTTTAAAAAAAAAAAAAATGATTATATGCATAATCCTTTTAACATAAACTCAATCCTTTTCATATTTAATTACTTCAATGACGAAATCATGAAAAACACTTGCATGGTATTTTAATTATCTGTACAAAACTAGAATTTTCTTGATATAATAATTAAAATAATATCAAAACGCGATTCTATTTTTTGCTATTTACATGGATAGACACAAAATAGGTTTTGTTTATATCTGCTTTAGCTATCTATTTTTACCTTACTTACGCTGGGGGTTTTAGATAGTATATCAGACACTAAATCCAACTTTTTCCCTTACGGGTAATTATCACATGATTCAATTTGATCGAAGCAACAGAAAATTTCGAAACTGAGACTCCACTTGATTGTATAAAGTTCCGGTTTCTCATACCGATGCTATGGTATTTCTTGCTTACCCAGGAAATTCTTATTTAACTCCTTGCAACTATAGCCATCGTAACGGGTGAACGTCAGACTTATGAGCACTTGCAGGAAAATGCTGTCTATGTGCATCAAGAAGCGCAATAGTCACCACTTTTAGGCTGTCTTCTTACATCGAAATGTCAGGTTACAGTACATTACAGCTTATTAAAGTTGATTAATAAACTACAAGATGTTTTATTTAAGAGAAACTATTTTCAATTCCACACAACACGCTTGGGAGAAAATGGAAATCGAATGTTCGCGTTACACCGTAGCTTAAATAGTTCCATTGATGGAATACACTAATAGAATTTGCATATTCCCAGTTAGCATAATATATGATTATTCAACGTGACTTGTCCGACTTCAAAATTCATAAATAAGTTACACAGAATGATTAGTAATACATAAATACAAAGGGAAAATATGGAAGCTTATTTACAAATGTTGGATATAACTTCCTTTGGTTACACTTATGATGTCAATTAAATATGTAAATTTTTACGAAACATGTTTTTATGTATCAGTGGTAATTGGCAGTACAGCAGTAGAAATTCGTTGTTTAAGTTCACATAAATTTGTCGGCAATGGTAGCGCACTTAATCTTTTACAAACCCCAAAGAAAGAAATCGCATGAGACCATATGTGACTTAGATAGTCAGGAATAAAACATCAAGTCATCTGCAACCGATCCAACTGTGATGTAGCTCCAAGAAAGCTTCTAAAACAGCTTTTGTGAAATAACTTCATGAACACACGAGGACCACCTATTGTTAACAATATAAAATTTCCTAATTTCTCCCTTGTATTCATGTATTATTTATCATTCTGTGTTGTATATTTTTTTAAAAATATGGAATTTTAAAATCGGATGAATCATTTTGAATAACCCTGCACAATATTAGCCGATTCTCTTCCAAAGAGGCCGAGAATAGGACCGTTACATGAGGCTCCCTCGATTTCAAACTGTTCCTGATTAAAATAATAGTGGTTAAGATTAGATTGCTGGTTAAAACAATTACTTCCTTACTTTACGTTATTCTTACGTGTACATATATTTACCTTTAAATTTTATGAAGCAGAAAAAGACAAATGTTCATAACTTTTTTTTTGGATAAACTAATGATTTTTTGTTGAATAACTTTAATAAGCCTTTTTTTCCTCCGAAAAAATAATGATTTTATTATGCCAATTGTAGAATTTGGCATATGAAACAGAAAATTTGTTTTGATGAAATTTTAAAAAAATAAAATAAAAACTGTTTAAAATTTATAGGGAATTTATAAATTGTTGTATGTGTTGTATTTACAGCTAACTTATCTCTTTATGAATTAAATAAATTAAGAAACAAAAAATTTAGTTATACTACAAATATATATTGCGTGCTTATGTCCTGAAAGGTCAGTTATATTACATATTAAATGTTTCTACAATGAATGCAAATCTAAGCTACGTTGTTATCATGAATACAACATAATTTACAGTCATTTAAACAAAGTTCCAAGCAATTTTCTGCATTGTAATTTCAGTAAGAAATAAAAATAAACTATCTTTCTAAACAGCTATTTTTATGAAAGAATAGTTACTTAATACAAGCTACATTCTTTAAGCGAAGTTATTTTAAGAAAAGTAATAAATATAAGCATTATTTTCTTTACATTCATATTTTTTATCTCGTTAAAAGTAAGCCTTCTGCAAAGATTTCTTAATGTATTATTATCTACTTATGTGTATGAGTTTGTGTGCCAGGATGCATATGTGTGCGATTACACAAGTACAAGTATAGTTCAAAAATTACCTGTGCTGGGTTATATATGGCATCACTTAAGAAAATTAGTGTTACCATCGTGTGTTTCTCTGTATTAAACAACACCAAAACAAATCTGATAGGGATTAATAGATTAGTTTTGATTGCTGCCGTTACAGAGTTGTCGCCATTTTGTACCGAGTTGTGGCATCTTTGCGACCTGGATTCATCTAATTTTTTACCAGAAACTAAGCAACAATCCAGACACAAAGGATGACTTCCAAAGAATCTGCTCCAAAGAATGCAAAGATGGTCTCATCGGCCGAAAGAGTTATATCGGTGGGTTTTTTTTTCCAATGCGAGAAGAATCATACTCATGAAAATCTTTAAAAAATGAAAACGACCTCTAGACAATAATTTAGTTAGTTTAATGAGTTAAGCCCCTCTCGAATGTGTATGAGAGTGTGAATACACATATGTAGAGTGTGTATATCTGTTTATATATTAGTATGTATATAAACTGCTGTTTGTAGAAAATGCAACACCATGAAGGAATCATCAGAATCAAATGAAATTCGCAGCAAATGTCAATTATAGGATATTATGCAAATTAATAAAGTTTCAGAGCCATCGCGCGTGCGCGGCGCGCGCAGCGCCCTCTGAATTGATGCTGAAAGCGTATAAATAAAGTGCTGTAGCGGGACGTTGAAAAAAGTCTATGATTATTTGTTAGTGGCAAACGTTTAGTGAGACCTGAGTATGCCTCCACGACGGAAGAATAAGAAATTCAAGCAACTTACGGAGTTTGAACGAGGGAGGATAATCGGCCTTCGAGAAGGAGGATTTTCCTATCGCGCAATAGCAGCTCGTATGCAGCGGAACAGTTCCACAGTGATGCGAGTTTGGAAGCAGTGGACCGACGAGCACCGAACAACTCGAAAAACAGGCACTGGACGACAGAAGGTGACGTCAGAGCGCGATGATCGACACCTGCTCCGCATGGCGGTGAATGATCGCACAGCTTCCTCCAGGCAGCTGGCAGCACGTTGGTCTACTGCTACAGGTGTACAATTGTCGGCTTCGTCAATTCGTCGTCGTCTGCTGCGCCGTGGATTGCGTGCAAGGGTGCCTTTATACAGGATTCCCCTCACGGCGAATCATCGACGGCTGCGTCGGCAGTGGGCTCTTGAGCACAGAGACAGGCGAGCTGATTGGCACCAAGTTGTCTTTTCAGATGAATCACGCTTCAATTTGTGGACCCATGATGGCCGTGTTCGTGTTAGACGTTATGCCGGTCAACGCTGCCTTCCTGAGTGTATTATTGAACGACATAGTGGTCGAACACCCGGAGTTATGGTCTGGGGTGCGATTTCGTATCATGGACGATCCAATTTGATACGAATTGAGGGTAATCTCAATAGCAACAGGTACGTCCGTGAAGTGCTACAGCCCGAAGTCGTTCCTTTCCTTCAAGGCATCCCTGGAGCTATCTTTCAGCAGGATAATGCACGCCCACATGTTGCGCGGACTGTTCGAGACTTCTGTTCAGCACAACGCATGCAACTTCTTCCTTGGCCTGCTTATTCACCGGATATGTCGCCTATTGAGCACGTGTGGGATATGGTTGGTCGGCGTCTCGCTCGTGATCCGCGTCCTGCAGTTTCCAAAGACGAACTTTGGTTGCGCATACAAGCGATATGGAATTCTCTTCCTCAAGCAGATATTCAACATCTGTTTGACTCCATGCCACGTCGTATAGCAGCACTTATTGCAGCGCATGGTGGCTGCACCAAATACTGATTTCGGACGCTTAATTTGTTTCTTTTGTTTTGAAAATTTCATCATTTATTTGTATCAGTACAAGTCGTTTCTGCATTAAATTTCATTTGATTCTGATGATTCTTTCATGGTGTTGCATTTTCTACAAACAGCAGTATATGAGTGTATATGTGCGTGTAAGAGCGTAGATGTGATTGAGTATAAGTAGGGGAAGGTGTGGTGAAATATAGAATGACAGGACAGTATTCTTTTCTTTCCGTTGAATGCTATCACATTGCAGCAGTGAAGTATGAACTTTTTTGCCGCTAGCGTCTTGATGTTCGCAAAGAATTAACAAAACAAGTAAACAGAGATATTCGAGCTCTACTCTGAGCTTCGAAAATAACTGGTGGCTATAGTGGTTTCGTACCTATTTGCAACCTGTGAATCCGAATGCGAAAGAAAAACTGGGTAAAAAATGCTGTGTAAAAAAAGGGAGAGTGCTGAATTGCATTTGTTAATAGATATATTTCTGTAGAAATTTAAAACGGAAAAAAATCTTTAAGACTATGTGATTTAGCGTTTTCAAACAAACTAATATTATTAATCAAAACGGTATTTTGTTTTTCTTTCAACGATATTAAATAAGAATCTTACTCTATAGTTGTTTAAAGTAACAGCAATGAAACACGTTTAAATTTATGTATTTATTAAAAAAATTTATACCAATCTCACTAATTGAATTTGCTGAATTCTTACTAAGCCATTATCAAGAATAGAAAGTTTTTATAGCGGGGTCCTATCATGATTTTCCCTTTGATTAATCCTTGGGGACTAAAATATGATGTTGTTAGAAATGAAAACCTCTCCGAATGAATGAAACGGGGCTTATTTAGAATAGAATAGAATTATTGAAGAAGTATAATTGATAGGATTGACCGGATGCTTTGATTAACAACGAAGCGTTTAATATCGAGGTTGTAGAGAGAGGGAGCGAAAGTTATGAACAAGTAATCATAATTGTGCTTACGCTGAATAAAGCGATACAAAATCAGATAATTAATATCAGCACAGAGTCGGTGAGTAAAACCCTCATTTAAAGATTTACTACTAATGTCTTGGTCCCGATTGGTTACTATTAGTTAAATATTTAGCTATAATATTAAGAGTTAGATTCCGAAGTGAGTGGGAAATAAATCTGCAGGCTTATTATAAATAACAGGTCAATTGAAACGTCCCCGGCCTGACACATAGATGGCACAACTAGGATTAAATCCCTATGTTTTTTAGTTAGCCCTAACCCTCAAAAGATGCGTGTATAAATTTGACAGCTGTCGGATCATTAGTTTGTGAATTATAGCATTTTGAGTGAAGCAACTTTTGTTATTGTGAAAAAAATGGATAAAAAGGAATTTCGCCTGTTGATAAAATATTGCTTTTTGAAGGGAAAAAATACAGTTGAAGCAAAAACTTGGCTTGATGCCGAGTTTCCGGACACTGCCCCAGAAAAATCAACCATCAAGGATTGGTATGCTAAGTTTAGACGTGGTGAAATGAGCACCGAAGACGGTGAACGCAGTGGACGCCCAAAAGAGGTGGTTACCGACGAAAACATTAAAAAAATCCCCAAAATGATTTTGAATGACCTGAAATTGAAATTGAATGAAATAGCAGATACTCTAAAGATGCCAACTGAACGTGTACATCATATCATTCACGAATATTTGGGTATGAGAAAGCTCTGTGCAAAGTGGGTGCCGCGCGAGCTCACTTTTGACCAAAAACAACGACGAGTTGATGATTCGGAGCAGTGTTTGAAGATGATCAAGCGTAATAAACCCGAGTTTTTGCGTCGATATGTGACAATGGATGAAACATGGCTCCATCATTTCACTCCGAAGTCCAATCGACAGTCATCCGAGTGGACTGCACACGATAAACCCACTCCAAAGCGTGGGAAAACGCAACAGTCAGCTGGCAAGATTATGGCGTCTGTATTTTGGGATGCGCATGGAATAATTTTCATTGCCTACCTTGAAAAAGGAAGGACCATCAACAGCGACTATTACATAGGTTATTGGACCGTTTGAAGGACGAAATCTCCGAAAAACAGGCGCATTTGAAGGAAAAGAAAGTGCTGCTTCACCAAGACAATGCACCGTGTCACAAGTCAGTGAAAACGATGGCAAAAATCCATGAATTGGGCTTCGAATTGCTTCCTCATCCACCGTATTCTCCAGATCTGGCCCCCAGCGACTAATTCCTGTTCTCAGATCTCAAAAGAATGCTCGCTGGGAAGAAATTTTCATCGAATGTAGAGGTGATAGTCGAAACTGAGGCCTATTTTGAAGCAAAGGACAAATTGTACTACAAAAATGGTATCGAAAAGTTGGAGGGTCGCTATAATCAGTGTATCATCCTTGAAGGGAATTATGTTGAATAAAAAAAACTAATTTTGCCAAAAAAATGTGTTTTACTATGGTAGGCCGGGGATTTTTCAATTGACCTGTTATCTTGTGTTTTGATTGTTTTGAAATCTTAATAAATTCAAAGTGAATTCCTAATGAAAAGTGAAAATTCAAAGAGAACAGAAAATAAATTCCTCGTTTGAATTCGTTAATGACTGTGTTAATCAATGGCTCTTTAAATATTCATTAACAATAGAAAGAGAAGGAAAAGACCGGTGTGCTACAATTATGCTGAATTTATTCAAACCTTTTGATGTAATTATTGCAATTTAATTATGTAATTTTATTTACTGAGCTGAATATTAATTAATATTCCTTTTAAATTTCTCTGCCTAACTTCTGTATTGGGCTTTCAAAGATCCAACTGACGCATTTGTATACACGATGAAATATAATTATTGAATTGAAATTATATTTTATTATTGAGAAGCATATTATTTACAAACTCATTCTTAGTTCTTATGTGTTCCATTATTTAAGAACACATAGGAACACAAGAATGAATTCCTAAATATATGGCTTTATATTATGATAAATGAGTTTATGTTTTGCTGCATAACTTTTTATTAAGATGTACGAAAATATGACTTCCTATTATGACATATGACTAAAAAACCATCACATCACAAGTTCGCAACAATCAAAAAACTTTTTGGAGTCGTCAAAGTAAAGCTTTCAAGTCATGCTGATAGCATTAAGTTGTTACATTTAAAACTGTAAATAATAGCATGAAATATTTTTTTTAAACAAATATCATATTTAGCGTTGATTCTCACTGAAATTCGTGTTTATTATTTATATTACTTTTTTTCAAATTTTTACTTTAAAACGGAGTTATTCTTACCCTCATAAATCTTATAAATCCATTTCGGAAGATTAGTCTCATGATATATTCGTTTTGATATCGTAGAAACGTTTGCTTCATAGTTTTACGAAACCTTAAATTTGCATACAGCCATAGAAATTTTATCTAATGCTTATAATTAATGCTCTTTCTAAAGCTGTATATCATAAAGTCGTCTCTTATATTATATCTTCATCCGTTTTTAATCAGTGTAATACATTTCAGGGAGTATTATTCATTTATATGTTTAGAATCGAACCTCCTCACAAATCCCTCTGCGTTTTTTTTTTTTTTACTTCAACAGGTATAACTATTTTATTAATTATCCAACTTCTAATTAAACATGTTTTAAAACTGTAATTGAAATGATGCACAATGAAAAATAATAAATTCTTTGATTTTCCCAAGTTTACAATCACATTTTTAAAAACTGCAATGTTGCTTTTAATTCCCTTGGTTATCCGAAGAATTACTGTGAAACAAAGTTAGATTGTATATTATTCTTAACTGGGAACAAAAAATTTCCAGAAGTTCGTTATATATATAAGAATCTACAATTTTCTCTCACTCAAACGACCGAACAAAAAGAAAACTTAAATTCCGAAACACATTTTGTCTCAAGGCGGTATTTTCTATTTTTAAGTCTACAAACACCACCTGCGGTAATTTTTATGTTTTTAAAATACAAAACTTCCCAACGTTAAGGCTCAAGACAAAAATCAACGCCACCGAGGGATTGATGCAGAAATTTGGAAAGAAAAAAAAGTTAGGAAATAGTTCCCATGTGATTATAAAAAAAAAGGATACATCGCGACTTATTGAATCATAATTTATTACCTGATAGAAAAGAAACTAGATAAGAAAATAAGTTTATTTTTATTCTTTAAGCATAAAATAATCACCAATAAATGTTATACAATAACATTATTTGAAAAGATTAAAATGCAATTAGAAAAGTGTCGGAATTCTTTAAAAAAAGAATTGTTATTGTCATTGGAATATACAACTGAATATAAAAACAAAACTTAGTTTAAAAATAATCTGACCAAATTAATTCAAGAGTTTTTGGTTTTGGTCGTATTCGAGGCCTTTTTATTAAACTAAAAAGGAAGATTATAAGAATATTAATTCATTGACAGACGATTTTTTAAATTTTTAACAGATTTGTTTCTCTACGACTACGATGTAAACAAATGTTCTTTATGAATGAAATTTCTACCATGCTATTACATAACGTAATTATTTATATTATATTGATATATCCGCACTTAAATTATGTAAGAATTGTCGTTAAATATGTTAATTTTCTTTCTTACAATTTTGTCTTTTTACTTATACCAAAAACAATAAAGTATCATGGATTATTTATTATTTTTCATTTAAAACAACAAGTACCATGGATTATTTAATTTCTTTTAATTTTAGATTGAAAAATGTTTTTACCTAATCTATAGAATAACGGAAAAGCAATTATTTAATATTTATTTTTTCCTTTTTGTGGAGTATATTTTAAGAGACGTGATTCAATTTTAAGTAACGGAAAATATGAAAAATTCAAAACTGTACATCACAATTAATCAAAAAATTGTACGAAATCGATGAAAAGATTAAAGATGTAAAATCTGCTAGCATATTTGCAAAATTCTCATTTATTAATTTCTTCTTTTGATTTCTTTTATTTATAAGGTACGAAAAATAAATGTAATGAGGTATTTAGTTAAAAAAAATAGAACAGTGTGATATTTACAAGATTGTGACTAAAATAGAAAACACATATGGTATTATTAACTATCAGAAAAATATCCATCTCCCAAAAGATGTTACAGAATGCGACTTTCTACGCAGACGTTGAAATTTGACTACTATTAAATACTTTCCATAGTTCAGCGTTCTTCCAAATAAATATTTGAATGCCAAATTTGTAAAGTCTGTTTACACCGTTTGGTATACATTTTCATTTTTACCAAAATATAATCAGGAAATAAATTTATAAAATCCATCCATTTCTAACGTGTTCTCTATATAATTAGTTTCTAAATATTGTAAATCATAGCATGTGTATTATTTCGTAATGTACATTTCTAACACAAAAATTATGTTTAAACAATCGAAAATCTTAAAGAGCTGAATATTTGGCAAGAAGTCAGTGTACACAAATCATATAATGATACACTTTCAATGCATATTGTTAAATTTTCAGAACTTATTCTTGTATACAAAAATGTTATTTCGACGTTCTATTCTATACTCTTCTATTAAGGGATTTCAAGGTTTATACATATTATTATTGTATGAATTCAATGGGAAAAGAAATTCATTCAGGTATGTAAAAAAGATGGAAACTAGAAAGAAAAAACCTATAGGGGAATGAGAATAATTCTTTTGCGAAGAATTCATCAAATGTTCGAAAAAGTCAAATTATTTGCATAGCTAACAAATAAAAATTTGATATCAAAAGAAGTTTTCATGCCAAAGCCACAGTTTTGACTTTCATCATAAACATCAAGTATAGCTCATAAAATTTTAAATAGCATTTTATAAAATTTGAAATTTGAGCTCATTTCATGATTGCACGATAAAATGAGATGAATCCGTAATGAGAAAACTGTACTTAAAAGTTGTCTAATTATATTACTTATAACCATTAAAATCATAATTTAATTCCCTTTTAAGCTGTTAATATTTATATTAATTTTGCCTTCTTGCGAAGGAAAATGCGAAAGTAATCAAGATTATTTGATTTTTTACCGCCTTAAAAATAAAAATCAATGTGAAATTGAATTCATTAGAGCACAAAAACACATTTCTAAGAATTCATTAAAATTTAAAATTTTCATACAATTTCAATTCTTTGAAGTTTGTAACCTCAAAGGATATACTGATGATAGTGATGAAAAAAGAATTTACAAAAATAATCACCAGGAGTCTCCCAAAATAACTCACAAGTTTCTTTCAAAGATGCCAAATGTAATGGTAAAAACTATCCATATTTCTGTTAACGATGTCTTGAAATTAAATTTTCTTCGGATTTAGAGTTCACAGTATTCAGACATTTTTTTCTGCAAAATTTTCCGCTCTTTTTTACTGTTTTTCTCCACATAATTTTCTGTGAATGTAATATATTTTTAACTTGAATTCATTAAGCATATGTTAATATAAAGAATAATTTTTTCAAAAAAAATTATGTGTTTAAAAACATTTTCAAATGTTTTATATTTATTTAAATATCATTAATTGTGTTTGTGACCTTCTGTAAGCAGACATTTTTCGCCAGTATATTTTTAATTGGAAAATAATCTAAGGGCACGAAATTTACATTTTGATTTAAAAACATTAATTTACAATCCAAACATTTAAGCTAGCAATATTTTATTCTAGATTAATATTTGTTTCATGTCTATTCTTTATTTGAATCCATTTATTTAAGGAAATCTGTCAAATTCTCTCATGTGTAGCCGTGAATTCCCTTGGAGTTTTTGTAACATATGAAAAATTCCATTAATATATTAATTCTAATGATTCTTAATAATTTAATTCATTCTATTATACGACATATTAAGAGTTGGTTCAAAAAAATACCCGTATTAGGGTTGGAAAATGAGAGTGAAAGAACGAGAATTGCGAATGGAATAACTAACCATGGTATTGGCCAATGAACATTTTTTCTCCTTTTCTAAAAAGTTCATGAGTGTGACGTTCTTCGCATCCCAAGAAAACGTCCCCATAACTTTTCAGCCGATGAGATCCCTTTCGCCTTCTTCGGAGCAGATTCTCCAGAAACAACACAAATATTGCTTTTATTGTTGTGGTTTTCGATGTATAATAATGAATCCAGGTGTCACAGCTGGTGATTATTCGTGCGAGAGAAATCAAATTTTGATTTGTCTGCAAACAATAGTATAAACCAACTTGTTTTAGCATCGCCGACGATCGTCAAAAATAGGTGCGTTTCGAATTACCTTTATCATTAATAAAGTTATGTAATAAATAATTTAATAAACGTTCTGTGAATTCTATGCTATATGATTATATATAATATTAAAATTAGTTTCTTTTAATGCTTTTGCATTGAGGCTCGTCTAATATTTCTTCTGGAATAAAAACTTAGCATTAAATTTATAATTTATTATTTTTAAAAGAATGTTTAAATAAATCTTCTTTTTCTTCTTTTTTCATATAATTTGAGAATATTTTTGACATAGTATCCTACTTAATATTATTAATAATATTAGTTCCAATATAATGTTCAAATTCAATCTTATTAATTAGCCACCCAAAGGGCTATTGTTTTGGGTCACCCAACCAATTCTTAAAATAAAGTGTGAAATGCGATGACTTGTTTACATTTTACTCAGAAATAATTACATTTATCGTAAAATATATTCAATTTAATAATTTATCGTTTACTTTAATTTTATTACATGAAAAATATATTGTCTTCTTCAGTATTTTATCGCCTACTTTAATTCTAATATTTAAGAGAAAAATTTAATAATTATATAGTTTCTTTAATGCCAATAATAAATTGAATAATTTAATAGAATTATATTGTCTGTTTAATACTAATATTTTATTTAATAATTTAATAATTATTTTAGTAAAAAGTTAGATTTGAGGTTAAATATGTTCTATGAAATACTTTGCATACAACATGTTTTATTTGTTCTGAATATATTATTTTTATATTATAAACAGTAACATTTTCCATGTCTAAGTGCTTCTTCTTTCTTTCATTTTAAATTATCCAAAGATATTTATAAAATTTCCAGACGCAACCTTTAAACGATCTTTTTTTATCTACCCATTCCCAGACAAATTTACAGCAGCATTATTTAAACATCTCTCTCAAATATTCCACATCAATATTCAATACGCTTTGAAGAATTCGTTCTTTTTACAGAAATATGAATACATAAAACGAAAAAAAGAACTAGGTTTCTAGCGAAAGTACCACATAAAGTGCGAAGAAGAGACAGCGGCCATGTTATTCGAACCCAAAGCAGGGTCAGCTATATTTCACTGAAAAATCGCTTCTCTGCAACACCATCGCACACAATAAGAATCCATTTTCACGTAAAACGGAGCTTTCATCACTCTTTTCTCAGGGAACGTTTTGTTGCTCAAGAAATGGGAACTTTCATCGGTACCTATCTTAACAAAGGAGTCCGTTTTAATGCTTGAGAGCGAAAAGAGTTCCATATTTTCTATTATTCACTACAGTAAAAAAAATAACCGGTTTCCGATAGTTTTCTTTAGAAAAGAAACTTAATTTTAGGGATAAATCATGCATATTGCAGTATCCAATGAGAGAGAATTAGTAAATATGGATTTTAGAAGTAACACTTGGTTTATTTCTTAGGAGGAAATCATGTGAAAGATTGGAGAATGAAAATATTTGAATTGTGTTTTCTCAAACTAATCTTTTTAATCTTATTCTCTAAAAAGATATTGTTTGTTATAGTTTCCTTAAGGATTTCAGAGGTACCTTATTCCAATTACAAATATAAATTTAATTTTCTAATTTTTTAAGATCTTTTATAATTCCTAGAAATTTTTCAGTTTTTACCTTAATGTATTAAAATTTTTGTGGCCTATTTTTAGAAAATTCTAAATCAGATATATATATAATATTGAACATGCTTGATTATTCACATTTCTCACGTTAAAATTGTATTTATTGCTACATCTTGTGAGTTTAACTGTGTAATAAACAAACTTTATAGTTATACGGTTTTTACGTTTAATTAAATTGTTTTACGTGTTTAGAGAAAATAAATATCTATTTAAATTATTACTTAAGGGGGGGGGAAGGGAAATATCTATTTGCTTTACCTGTATCTCTCTCCTTCAACGTACAATCAATTCTATTTCTTCTCCTCTAGATTCTAATTAATAATAGAAACTATTAATTTATAAACACCATACAAGGATTCAAAACGTTAATTATTCTATAATTATCCTGATTGTGTGTTAATAAAACCCGATGTGACTGTTACTCGAAAATTTGACCTTAGAAATTGCTGGAAAAAAATCTATCATCTACTCAGTTAAAGTAGCACAATATTAGAAATAATTGTAATAAATATTTTCTATATCGTTAAAATGAATTATTCTAATGATTCACATTAGGAAACATTTATTTCTGCAACTTTAAAAAAAATTGTATTATTTATAATTCATTAAATTGAAATTTATTATTTTTTTTTACATATATAAAATTGTATTAAAATATTTTTTGATTATAAAATGCCGATTATCATTCTATTACCCTTTCCTAATTGTATTGTTTTCAGGTCTGATTCGTGTGCTATTCAGACACATTAATAATATCATTGGTACGTTTCAAATATTAAAAAAGTAATAGTAAAAAAGGCAACCTGATTAGTAAGTAATATAATGAGAAGGTACCGATCTGAGAGTGCGTAAATCAAATATTCCAAGCGTGATTCCGCTGCAAATCATTGTAGGGGAGGCGGGATACTGTACATTACATCATAGGCTCTAATCATTTTATGGGCTACTGCCCCCTTTTCATGGGAAAAAACTCCGCACCCATTCTTTTTAAATTAAAAATGTAGTTGTGAGTTTTTAGATATTTGATAATTATTTAAAAATACTTCTGAAAGTTAGAAAAAGAAAATCAATACTCAGGAACATTCATTTTTTTCCTACGCCTTCGAATGCTATTTATTTCATGAAATTAAATAACAATTATGACCGCGGTGGCTTAGGGGTTACAGTCGCGAACTCACGGCTGGAAATGTTTTCGTTGAGTCGTAAGTTCGAGTCTTGATACCACTAAAAACTCCCGTGTAGTAGGGCTGATGCACGTTAAATATGATCCCGGTCCCAAGTCGCCCATGGGTGTGATGGGGATGTTTGGAGAGTTGTTGTCTTCGTCATTTGAACAAAGTTCAAAATTAAGAGGTCCATTGGCAATAGCTCTTGAGTTTCTTCTCATAGCGACATAAATAAACAATCACAATCATCTCAATTTTATTCATTACATTTCAATAATTCTAATCCACTCTACATAAGTCACGTTTCATTTATTGGGAGAAACTTTCAATTCAGACAACATCACATTAAAGTCTCAGAGTGTTCGTTTAAGGAGGAAATGCGATTGTCCCCGTTATAACGCTATTTAATGTGATACATGTACCAGATCTTCGATAAACAATCATAACTATGTTTTTGATAAATGTCTTAAGTAATTCCATAAAAATCATTGTGTATTTCAAATTGTTGTTAATCCACCACATCGAGAATCTCCGAAACAGAAATAAAGTTCTAAAAGAAAAGTTTTGAAAATCGGGTGTCAAATAAATGAGTTATGAAAATGGAAGTATGACTTTTCGATTAAGTATCGGTAGCCACGGTCGCGTAGGAGTCATGGCCACGGACTCACGGCAGGTGTTGTTTTCATCGCATCGTGTATGTAATTTTTGATGCCACTACCCCCCCGTGTAGCGGAGCTGATGCATGTTAAATCTGTCAAAGTTCCAATTATCCCTTTGGCGTGTGGTGGAAATTTGGAGAGGGGGTGCCAGATCATGTATTACCCTCGTCACTTGACTGAGGCTCAAAATTAGGAGGTCCGTCTCCAATAGCCTTCGTGTTACTTCTCAGAACGATGTTAATATACAATCAAACAAAAAAGTAACAAACTAGCTTTCAGAAGAAAAGTAAGAAGCTCTATAGGATCAACATTGCGGTCCGAAATTTGAGGTGGCGTGTCAGTGAGAATCTTGACGGGACCCTCTCAAACTTTTAAATGTTGATTACGCGATCCGATTTATGGGATTCAATCGGAGCATACGCATACACTATAACGTTCCGTGTGGTGCAGGAAACGCCATAGTGTGAGCGATTCATTCATGTATTAGTTAAAAAGATGTTAAGAAACAATACTATAATGTACATCGCAAGATCTGTCTGCATTAATAGTGGGTATTGGGTGGGTATGGGTATAATGCAGACTGATTTTGCTTGAAAGGCTTTTAGAACTATTTGTTGAAACCTACGTTCGATGATTTTTAGTATTAACAAGTTTTTCAGCGCGTCCTTCCACCCCCAATGGCTGACATTTGGTTCTAAGCCCCCTCCCCTCTCCCTTCAACTCGCACCGTTAAGTAGGACGGACACCGGTGGGAAGTAATGCGTTAAATTTTCTTTACTTAACGCGGCTAAGCAGTTTAAAAATTGTTCATATGTAGTACTTGCTATTTGATACTAATTGTAATTCGAAGTTACTATAATATCTATAATTATTAACAGTAGTTTGATTATCGTAAAAAAACTTATGTGATAATTTTATAGAATAATTGAATGCTCTATAATGGTGTAAATTCAACAATAATAAGCCAAAATTAATACATCTAATATTATGTAATGGCTATCTTTTACGCCACAATTAACATGCTCATTTGACTAAGTGTTCTGCTTTAAAATATTTGATCCTATCAATTTTGACCACATGATTATTCAAATATCTTACTCTTTAATGAATTCCAAATACAGTATAGTAAAAAAAAAAATAATTGTACTGTTAAGCGGTACGGAAGCTTAACAAAACGAAATAATAAAAGAATAGCTATGATTTTAAAAACATCTTTCAAAAATTAATATTATTATTAAATTCAAGACTTTCAAATATGCTAAATTAGACGTGATGATATATTTTCTTAGGAATGTAATAGTGATTCTCTAAATCCTCATTAAAAATTCGTATTTATCACATAATATTTATTAGTGTTTAATATTAATGCCTTTATATACTTTTGAAGTGTTTCTTTAAATAATTAAATGAAATTAATTTAATCATTTCTGGCAAAACTAGTTACAAATATCTTTTTTGCGACTAGTAACTATTTTATTTAAATGCTATCAATGCTTTAATTTATTGGTTAAGTATGTTTGCTTATTATTTTCAAGAAGCAAATATGAAATCGTCACAAAAAGCATTTAAATGTAAAGTTTTTAACGTATTAATGTTATTTTTGTATTAATTCTATGTAAGTTGAAGTCGACCCTCATTAATTTTGAACCACTATCAATGAAAGAGACGGGCATTAGAACTGTTACCCAATTATACTACCTTCCATAACGATTATCTTAATAATAAATTATTTTATGTGGGAAAAAGAACTTTTACATGTAATGTTTTATATTTAAAGAAAGGCATGTTATGGATGATTTTTTCCCAGTTCTTTAGACCAATGTGATAAATTCCAAATTTTGTTTTTGGGGGAAATAAAACATAAAATCAGAATGAATCATTTGAGTAAGAACTTCTTTTTTAATTTAAACTCGCACACAAATCCTCATTTAAGTTACCATACGTGAAATCATCATCATACTAATAAAAAAAAACACTATTGATTCAAAAGTATATGATATAGTTCTCTTTTATATTTTAAAAAATAAAAACTGAATTTTTCGTGATTTCAGCAATCATTCTTACGATCATCGGTATATTTTAGCATAACTATGTCATTAATGGTAAACTTTGAAACTTATATAGGTATTTTAAACAGTAAACTCATTTTGTAGTGAAAAAACAATCTCTTATTACAAATATATATATATATATATATATATATATATATATATATATATACTCTATAACAAAAAAAACCGACGCACCAAGAGGGATTTGTTCTTTGTTCAATGGAGACAAAAATTAGCGAATAGGAAAATTATGTACAGAATAGAAAATGATTAAAATTTCATAAAAATTGAATTATTTATTTCAGAGTTACATAGTCACAAAATAATGAGCTCAATAAGGTGTTGACCCACCTCTGGATGCAAGCTGCCACACAACGTGGCTTTGAGTGATAAATCTCCCTGGTGGTCTCCTGTGATATTTCTTGAGAAAGTTGCTCCATTTGTCGGGCTAGGTCATCAGCATTCCCTGGTAGATGCAGTCGCCTTCCCATCATATCCCATACATGATCGATTGGAGAAAGATCTGGCTGGACAACGAAGTCATATGTGAAGAAGTGTTTGACAAGCTGTAGGAACAGTTCATAATAATACGTCCTGTATGTAGTTTGGTATTATCTTGCAGAAAAATAAGGCCAGGGTACTGCAAAATGAACGATAGCCAAACAGGACTCAGAATGTCGTCGATATACCGCTGTCCTGTAAGTGTGCCTCTAATGACGACCAAAAAGGTCCGGCTATCAACGGAAATGACAACCCAGACCATAACTCCTGGTTGAGAGCCTGTGTGGGAGTGCAATAGTATAAGCAGGATCTGCACACTGTGCTGGGCGTCTCCAGACACATCTTCGATGATCGTCTGGACACATTTGAAAGCATGATTCGTCGCTAAACACTATACGTCCTCAGTCAGCATCATTCCAACTGAACGAGCCGAGCACCACTGTAATCTGGTTCGACAGTGTGCATGCGTAAGCGGCAGGTAGCGTATCGATGGGTACGAACGTAGGTTTCGCTCTATCAGCCGTCTGTGAATGGTCATGGTACACACTCGTGAGCGAATCGTACTTCTTATGGTTGATAACGATGAATCAGGTGATGTGATTACTGATATGACAATCACTCTGTCCTCCCGATCTGCTGTGGCACTTGGTCGACCGCTACCAATATGGCTCTGAAATCTGCCACTGTCCACCCATTCTTACCAGCTTTTTCTGATCGCCACATCGCTTCGATCCATATGAAGAGCGATTTTCCGATTTGCCCAACCTGCCTCTTTCCATTTAATGCTACGACCTCTTTCAAACTCTGCCAGTTGCTTGTAATGAGCTCGAATCTTGCTTCGAGGCATTTTTAGTCGTTGAAAGGTATCCTAAATTGCAATGCAACAGAAAATTTGACCATCCGATTGAGAACCACCGCTTCTTATATACACCTGCTGAGTGCGCAGTTCCGATGCGCTGTAGCTCCCACTATTCATTCATTGTACACCAAATTTTAATCATTTGCATGTTCGGTCCAAATGTCGTTGCATATGACATTTCATTACAATCAGGCAATGTCTTCTTGGTGAATCGGGTTTTTTTTGTTATGGAATGTATATATCTTCTTATAATAAATTGTAGAATTAAATTTACTTAACATCAATTTGAAGAACATGAAAAATTGTGTGTGTGTGTGTGCGCGTGTGTGTGTGTGTGTGTGTGTGTGTGTGTGTGTGTGTGTGTGTGTGTGTGTGTGTGTGTGTGTGTGTGTGTGTTGTGTGTGTGTGTGTGTGTGTGTGTGTGTGTGTGTGTGTGTGTGTGTGTGTGTGTGTGTAATTATTTGATCTTAATGTAACTCATCCACTATACTCTTATATCTGTCATGATTTTAGCCATCACCTCTTGGTTTTGTATATCATTCATTTTATAATCGCTAGAGATACAGTGATTGCTGAAAAATAGAGGGGTCGTGATAGTTCAGTGGTTTTCATAGCCAGTTTACGTTCAGTAAAATTTGAATCAATAGTGAGCTCCAGTCCTGATTTCAACCAGATGTTACACTAAAAATGAAGTCTACGGTATATATTAATTTCCATCCACGGCTCCGCAGTCCTTATGCGGCATTTGTTTATTTAAGTTGGCAGAAAAAATACGCTTATTTTTTACTCGCCGCTGATTGGTGAAAAAACACAAATTAATAATGTCAACGAACACGAAAATGAATTTACTAATGCTGAACCATAAACAAAACTAAGAATTTATTTCAAGTTTCAAATTACATCGAAAAGTGAAGAACGCAATCATGTACTTGCGCTTTCCTGCGTTACCAGAAAAACCTTAACACTTCTTGGTCAACGCCTTGCTGACGAAATAAAAACTTCAGAAAATTGAAATTGAAATACATAAATTGAAATATATAAAAATGGAAGCAAATAAATAAAAGTTTGCGGAAATTAATCACTCTCTTCCCCATCTCTATTTTTTTAGAGAAATCGGTATTTTTAAGCCATTTCTTTAATCTAAAACTTTTAGTCTGTTTTAACCATAACTGTGGAGCTTACCGCCCTTTTTAGTGACTAAATATATCGTTACGAATAAGTTGATGATATCTCGTATTTTGTTGGTAGTGAATTTATCGAGTTAATTCTAATTACGTTCTATACCTATGGCTAGAATTTACGTTCTTGTTCATAGTATATTTCATACAAGCCCGCATTTTGATGTTATATAGGCAAAAACTTTTTTTAATGGACTGCATTTTTTTCTACAGACATCTTATACATATATATATACCATGCACATGTATATATATATATATATATATATATATATATATATATATACATATTCTTGTTAATCTGGTGCAATTAATATTCGAAAAAAAAGTGATCAACACACACATAATTAATAAAAAATACTTACTAAAATTATATAAAAATACAATTACTCTGATAAAAAATATAAAAATATATAGCGAACAATTTTAAATTGAATTTTAAACTGATTGCACATTTATAATAATTTTTTTCACGATGGCAAACTTTAAAAAGTTTTTCATTAGTTTGTGTTTTTTCAATACATCAATGCCATTCTTTCTAGAAATATTTACCATTCACTTCCAATTTATGTAACAGAATAAGGATCAATATTACATTAAAATGAATAGTTCATTTTTCCAAAAAAAATTTAATGTATGAGATTTCAGGGTGTTTGCTTGAATTTAACATACATATCAACATTTTTTTTCTTCAAAACTAAGAAAGTTATTATAAAATTGATGTTTAAAGTTGTTTATTGAAAATATTACAAAAATTTTTATATTAAAATATTAATAAATACAGAAAAAGTAGAGTTTTAAACTTTTCCAAGAAATTTTTTTTAATTTAATAATTATATCAACAATATATCCAAATTTTCATCTGAAATCATTTTCTTAAATACAAATACTATATTATATGCTAAAGCTCAATTTTTAAATGCATAAATAAAGAAAATTGTTCAAGAAGTGCCGAGTCACCTTAATTCCCCCCCCCCTTTTTTTTGGAAAACAAACTTTTTTGTCACTGATTTAATAAAATTCAGAAAAAGTTGTAGAGGATAAATTTAATTTAAGTGTAACCTTTTCTTAAACTGCAAGTTTTTTCAGCTCTAGAAAAAACCATGTTTTCAAAATTTTTATAAAATGAATTTGCTTTTAATCTCGATTATAAGCCATCTCTCTTCTAAATTCCAGATTTTTCGCAATTCTAGTGAAAGATGGGTATTTACCACCAAATTCTCTAATCTTAGCTTTCCTTGGATTTCTGAGTTAAAGACTCTCAATGTTGTTAAGCCATTAATATTTTATCATTATTTAAGCAATAATATCTTGAGTTTCTATAAATTCTGTCATAATCTTTTAAGGACGATCCTTGTTTGTGCTTTATATCATGGTGTAGAATAATGGAAATTGTTCCATGCTAAATCCTACTGTGCCTCGAAGTCCTTAAGAAGCGTGATGTGAATGTTAAGAGAATGAGAAGTACCAGTTTAGAAGTGGGCTTAAGTCAGCTAATCGAGGCTTTAAATTATGAGTTTCGTCACCAGTAACACTACCTGACAATGATTCTGGAATGAGTTTGCAGAATTTATGTTTATTTTTAGTAAATAAGGTAAATTGAATACAAAAATATATCCAATTTCTTTTACA
>BMAW01064378.1:225481-260084 GCA_019974015.1 Nephila pilipes | reverse complement strand
AAAAGAAAGTGGTAAGTAAATGAAGTTGGGAACTAAACACAAAACAGACGTAAGACGTGGATCAGTTTTGTTTATCCTATTTTATTTCCAGAACTGTCACATTTATTATGTACATTTTAAACCCTTTCAAAAGCCAGTTTCGAGTGTTTCTTAAACTAAGATACATCCATTAGACTTAGACATATGAATAATATTTTTAGAATAAAATATGTTAAGAAAATGGACAAAAGAAAAGTGAGCTATAGTTTCTTATAAGCATTTAAAATCGAATGCAATCTATTCATTTCCATTTTCTCAGTTTTGAGAATAACTTCGTTGTTTTTTCATGTGACAGCATTTATTAGAGCTATGTTAATATTTTAATATGATTTTGTATGATATAAAATTATGTTTAACTGTCCTTTGATGATTATATTTTCACAGCACATATATAATGATTTGGGTTTAAATTTATTAAATAAATTATTTATTTTGAATAAATCTGTAATTTTCGAATTACTATTTTTCTCCCGTTTTTGAATCTCAAATTACGGGACAAAAGTAAGTAGTTATCTGGGACATAAATGTGTCTTTGTAGTGTATATACATTCGGTTTAAGAAATAAGTTAATTAAATTCGAAAATGCAATACTTGTTTCTATGTTTATTTATGTCTATATATTTTCAATCGATGATTTTTTGTTTTGAAAAAAATTATGAAGCATCTACCAGTTTTCGATTTTCATTTGAAATTTTAAATGCAATATTTTATATATGAAACATTTTTTGGTACTTGTCTGTTTTAGCGGCGCCGTCTATTACATCTCAAAATCATCGCAAACTCGAGAAACCTACGATAACCTACTTGGCGATTAATCTCAGGCGCCGCTATATAATATACTAGTACTATTTTTAACTTTTGCTAATATTACTCATTATTTCAACAATTTTAGCATATTTATTAAATTGATTTCTTTACGTTTGTGATAGATTTTGGGTTTGCTTAGTTGAAATTATTAGCAATAAAAGTTTTCTTTATAGAAATAATCAAATTTCTTTGCAAAAGATGGAATATTTCTAAAGTAGAGACTACTTCAAAATGAAAAATAAGAATTTAAGCAACTGGTTTAAAGTGGTCGGAATAATTTTCGGAAGGAAAGTTTTTTTTAAATTTGTTGCCCATTATTTAGGAGAAAGTTTTAAACTCAAATATTTTTTTAGACTGAAAAGCGTCTCAATATTAGAATGGCGAGTGTTTATAACATATATGAATATATTTAATGTAACGTTTCTATCCGCGTATATCGCGCTACCTGAATTATCATACATCGAACTCTTGGCTCTACGTTATTTCCATCGAAATGTGGGCTCGATTCCACTAGTATTATCGATACCACATCACTTGACCATGGTTCAAAATTACGATCCGTTGCCAGTACTTTCGTGTTGCGTATCAGTGCGAAGCTAATAAGCAATCATACAATCCGCATAATTAGAAATTAATTGCTAAATAATCCATTTTATATATTAAAATTATTCAAAAATATACTGTATATATAAGAAAAGACTGGTCGATTTAAATTACCTCAGTTATGCATTCAAATGTTTATTTTTTATATAATCACTCACAATTAAGTGATATAATGGAGTGATGATGATGAACTTCTTAATTTTAAATTATGGAGAGTTCATAGGGGACACTGAGATATTACCTCCTCACTAAACTATCTAACCACGCTTTACAGTTGGGAGATTATGCATTTTGAATCAAGGTTTCACTGATTCCAATGTGCATCACCTTCTTCTCCCCACAAGGATCTCTTGACGGAATTGCGAGCCAAAGGCATCAGTAATTCGATTATCATTGAGTCACCCCCCCCCCCCCCCCAGGGCTCTTGGACTTAGCACCAGACTATGGCGTCCCTATTTGCTTCTATACATTAAACAAAACTATGATGTCGAATTTTTTTTCTTTTGTATAGAAAGATTCTAAGATTTATCTGTAATACATACCACTAAATAAAAGCGTCTTTTATGCTTTAGAGCCAGACATTCAAACTCACTTTCATCAGAATACACAGTCTGATCAGAAACCTTATGTTTTAAAGATGTATTTATTGAACAAATATTTTCAGCTCCTGAACAATTCCTTTTTGCTTTCTGTCACCTCATGGTCATGCTTCATTTTTCTTTTTATGTTACAACCCTAAATGGTTGCGTGTGTATAATCTTGCCACAAAATCTTATTCTGCTCATTGTTTTAATGTTTTTCTTTGTGAGGTGTGCGTTTAAGAACCTAATAGCTGCCATACTAGGATATTCTTCCACTTGTGAAAATATATTACTTGGTCTAAGAGGATAACAAAGTTTCTGGACGAGGGTGTGGTCAGAAGAATAGACTACTAAAATGAATGAAAAGAAAAAAAAGGAAATACTACATTGCCAATGATATTGTGGACAAATCACCATGGTTACCGAGGAGTTGCGTGATCGGGTTCTGACATGGTATGAAATTGATGATGTTTATACGGGAAAAAGATTTTGATGACTCTTAAAGATTCTTCGTTTCTGTCAAACCTTATAGCTTCGCTAAATAATTAATAAATCAGTTTTTACCTTGAAATTTTTTATAAAATCTAAAGACTCATAAGATCTACACACACACACCTTTCAATATATATTAAAAATTATTACTTATTATCATATTCAATATATATATATATATAATTATAGTATATATATATATATATATATATATATATATATATATATATATTCAGAAAATATTTACTTTCTTAGAAATTTTCAATAATTAGTGTTAAATTTAATTATATTTGTTTTAATATCATTTTACAACTACACAATACGATTGGTATAACTTCACAGAAACCACCGAGATTTCTTAGCTTTCCATATTAAAAAAAAACTTAAAACGGACGTTAATAATTAAATTTCCAAGCTACGACAATACGTAATCTCTTGTTCCTAAAATTAATGCACGAAACGTGGAAATAAGATTTCTTCTCTATTATAAAAGCGAAAACTTCTAGGCTTATATTTCACTTTTTTGACCTACTTCACTCGCGGAATGCAGAGCATGGAATTTCAAACTCTCTTTTATGATAGATATAACAAAAGCGAAACCCACTCCGTTTTCATATTATTTTTATTTGGGTCTGAGCGCATGAATAAATCTTTGAAAATAACTCTGGACTCTAATAACATGCGTCACAGCTGAAAAGAATTGTTTTTGTTAGAGGAAGGAGAAGTTTTCCTCTTTTGAAACGTATACCGGTTTTAGCAGAGATGGGGAAAAAAATAATAATAAAATTTGAAAAATGGATGAAAAGAAGAAGAAAAAAATTATGCTACACATCTGCTCACGTTTTTAAACCACCGAGAAAATGTAGTTGAGGGCAATATTCAACTGAAAAACAGAAGATTACGATTCACTTGTAGTGTGTGTGAGTGTGAATGACAATTCTTGAGAATGTTAATATTGATGTTGATATTCTACGAAATAAGACAGCGTTATATGTAATTTATATTGAAATTTTATTGAACGATTCTAAATGATTTTGTGTATTTATTATTCTAAGGCAAGACGAAATTAAGTGCACCCAGTTGCGTAGCTGGCATAGCAAGTGTTAGCAGAGAAAGAAAGCGTTAGATCGAGCAGAACGCTTACCAAGGAGAAAAATGAGGTTCCCGAAATAATTTAATTCAGAAATTTGAAACAAATGACGATATTAAAAAAATATTCGCCATTTTAAGGCGGAAATTAGAATATTTAAAAGTGGAAGAAAAGGTTTGGAGTTAAAATAATTGAATAAAAAGAGAAAGATAGTAAATATGATTTATCGTTACACACACACATACATATATATATACAGAAAAAAAATAAGAGTGTTTCAAAAATTAGAAGTTACCGTAACAAAGAATTTTCTTGTTTTTTTTTTTCACAAATTTAATGTTTCAATATCAAAAACAATATTCATAATTAATTACTATTGTAACAGCCACCATGACTGTAACTTTAACGGGACTACTAACGCTACCTTTGATGACATTGAAAAAAAAAAAAAAAAAAACACCTCCCCAACCTTCAGTTGTTGTTGTGCGTATGTATACGTGTTGTGTGTGAAAATGTTTTATATGTATTTCTTTTAAGTATTACTGTGATACCTCCGTGTGCTGTGAACCTAAAAGGAAATACATAAAATACTTTTCATCAACTTATCTTCACTGAAAATGCCAAAAAGGCATCCCAATCACGCATCTATGCTATAATATAAGAATATCAAAAGCGTTTTGAAGTCAATTCTCCGCCAGGCATGCTAAGAAAATCATATTTAAAAAGACTATCCTGCTCTCAAGAAGCAATAAATGTGGTATCACGTTTTAAAATCCTATAATTTGATTTAATTTTTTGCAGTAGCCCTCTCTTTACTCTTGTTTATATGCATATCAGGATAAAATATAAAACAATTTATAAGTTTTTCACTATTTAATAACAATTCCATTCAAATGCAAAAAATAAGATTATTGTAAATAATTATTCAAATCGTAAATAAATTCAAAAGGATTAGAAATACACGATTTAAAAGAGAGAATAGAGCTCGCCTTAACTGCTGAGGTATTTGAAAATAAAACCTTTACACATTAATAATCAAAATATTCATTAATTATAGTTTTATATAATACGTATTTATCTGCATGTATTAATATCTACATAAATGATAATCATTTGTTAATAATCATGATGTATTTAAGTATTGGGGATATTAGAGTACTAATCGACAAGATCTATCAATGCGTTGAGGACAAAACCAATCAATGGTGAAGAGTTTGTCAGAGGAAACAACATCACACACAGGAAAGCAAAAATCTTCTGATGCAAGAAGAGAAATGCCGAAAAAATGTGTTACATCATACATAGAGAAGCATGATTCAAATAGGGCAGTGGCCATACACGTTATAAATTTAATAAATGGCAATGCTGTGTCGCATTTTCATTGAATTAAGAAGCGCTCGGAAAAGCAAATGTAAATATAGCTTTTCAGTAAAAAAAAGAATTAAATATGTATTATAAAAGATAAACTAATTATTTTGATTCATATTCATGCAAATCGAATTGGCATTCCTGGTTGATTCACTCCACGTTTAAAGAAAAGAGGAAGATGATTCACGCTCCTCAACAATGTATATAAAATTTTATTTCAATAAGCCTTATATATAAAAGTTCTTGAGTATTTTCTCAGCATGTAAAGTATTATCGTATTTTACGTTAACTTTTGTGGGAAAAATTGATTTGCTTATCGAATATTTCGCTTTACGAGAAAGGTATTGGAACGACTTACGCTCGTTAAGCGAAATTACACAGTATATGCGTCTACCCTTTGACAAAGCCGATGAATGCACTCCTATTGGAACTGGAACCATACTAAAACATTCGTAAGGGACTCCAATTAGTCTGGGATATATCCCCGGCTGTTTGATGTTACAAGTCCTACTGCCCGCATAAACTCCAGTAAACAGTTTTAATAGGTGTTAAACGCAGAACTTCATATGCCTTCCAGTCCACGCGTGATACATGTATTGAAACTGTCATTGGTTTTTCTTATCGGAATATTTCGAAGTGAAGCAAAAATTCTAAAAATGATTATTACTCTATCAACTCTTTTTCACAAATAATTTAGATGATAATACTTAGAATCAATGAAAATTATTTATATAAGAAAGATATTTCCAGGAGATAAAAGAGCAATCTAAACTTCTTAAGTGCAATTTTATATAAAATCCTTATCGAATGAATAATAATAATAATAATAATATAAAGCATAAATATTTATGTACTATATTAACTATATTACTATACAAAAATTATATAAAATTCCAAAACAAAGTAAACTAAATGAAAAATAAATCGACATATGCAAGAATTATCAAAAAAGATATTATTATTGATAAAATATTTAAACAAACAGAAATTTGAAAGGAAAAAAAAACTAGAAAATAATATATATAAAATGTTGTAACAGGCTGTAGACTGTTAGACTGGGTTATTCTAACATTATTCGCCAAATTATCCCCATGAATAAAACATATTCTTAACAAATATTTATAACACCAAAAAATTCATTTTAAAAGAGATTGAAAGCAAAATTAAAATCATTTTAAAAACAATCAGGAAAGTGACAACATACTCGTACTCGTATATATATATATATATATATATATATATATATATAATGTTACACCTTTTCCTGTTAAATGTTTTTCGTTACATTTCTTATTAAATACAATTGAATTTCTAAAGGCAACTTAAATTTTGAATATAAATTTTAAAGTTGCCATAAAATTAATTTTTTTTTCTCTCCTTGCAGTTGTAGATATGAAAACATAGTGAAAATTTTCAAAAATATACAGGTAAGCTACACCACTTCGGTTAATGAATGGTTTTTAATCCAACCTATCATCCTCGTGGTTAATATTGATCTTATAGATTTTTTCGTTATAAAGAGTTTGATATCGATTATAAAGAGAAATTTAAGATTTTTTTCCATTAATAGAAATAAGCAATTTATTTCAGGTGTTATTTTATTTCCAAGGATAGAATAACCTGAAATAAATTATCAACTAAAATAAAAAGGAAATTAAAAAACGCTATAAGATAACAAAGCGAATCCATAAACTAATTGTTGCAATCTATTTAAGTTGAATGTGATTTATAGGTATAAGAACAGATTAAAGATACACTTAAGTTATTATATCAATTATTTTTTCCGCTTAAAAACATTTAAAACTACAACCGTTCCAAGTTATTGGTCGTTGTCCATCTTGAAAACTAAACAAAAAACAGTTTTAATGTTTCGAACAATTCTATCTCTAAATAAAATCAGAATGCGAAACAAAGAAGAAGGGAACCTTACAGCTTGTTTATTAGATTCTTAGAATAGCTTTGATTTTACGATGGTCCGAATTAAAATCCGAAGAAATAGTTAAAATTCCCCGTCAATTCCATCGCATTTCCGCGAACAATTGAATCAGATAAACAGGGAGGATGAAAGCATGCGTGAGATTGCGCTCAGATGCCGAACATTTTAGATCAATTGATTGTTTTATATTACACGATTGATCGGTATTTTGGTATTAATTCAATCGATCGGTACATTTTACGGTGATTACGATGCGATTTGAAAGTATAGCAGAACTTGAAATCGACGTTACAGTATTATGCTCTGGTGGTTTTTTAATTATTCTTTTTATTTTCTGTCTCTCTTTTTAAAACGTTTTTCTGAATTTCACTTGGTGTGGGTGGGTGGGTGGGTGTCATCAAATTTTCGATCGTTAATTTAACCAACTTCCCATCAAGCTAGAACTCTGAAACCTTGGGAATCGTTCTCACTCGCCTAACAATCCGATATTTAGACATTTGTGACAAGTTTTAGCTAGTATTTTCTTCAATAATGCAGTTTATCCCAACCACTTGGCGCGATTTCAAAAATTGGCACCAAACTTGGCGATTTTTTTGTTTGGCTGAACGTTAAGTCCGTAAAACGGATCAGGGTAGCCACATTTGGCAAAATACTGCCAAATAATTCTTGTCGCCAAGAGTGCTTGCCAACCATTTAATTTACCGGATGAATTAATTAATTTTAGTTACTTTTAACGTTTTTATGTATTTCACTTGGTGTGTGTGTGTGTGTATCAGTGTGTCATCAAATTTTCTATCGTTAAATTAACCAACTTCCCATCAAGCTAGAGCTCTGAAATTTCGGGAATCGTTCTTACTTGCCTAACAATGCAATATTTAGATATTTGCGACCAGTTTTAACTAATATTTCAATAATTTTTCTGAATAAACTTTGCCACTATATAAAAACGTTGGTTTTTATCTCGAATTATAAAATGTTAAATAATGCGATTACAAAAAAGACTACGTCATGCGTAGAATTTTTTTAAGAAAATTATTCCTTATAAGCAATCCTAAATCAAGTGTTTTTGCTTTAAGTTTCTTGAATTATTTTCATTTTTGACAACATCAAATCATGAAATTAATCAGAAATTTTTAAGGTATCTTGTTTCGTACGATTATTTATTGAGAGATTTTTTATATGAATTAATCAATTATATCTCTACCTTACAAAACTTCTTGTACGAAACTTTATGAACATGCATCTCATTATATAACTATATAGAAATACCAAATTATCATTGATAACGCATTAGTAAACTCCTATGTCAAAACATCTTTATTTTACTTTTAAAAGCTGTAACATTTTTCTATAATCCTTTGAGACTTTAATGTTTAACATAATGAAAGACCACTATTAAGATTACCATATTTTCTTCGAGTGTATATATGAATCCGGATAACTATTCATAAAAATATTTTACATTTAATAAAAATTATTATAAGTATATATAAAAAGCATTATACATAATACATAAGTTGATCAGATATTTTAATGTTCATTTTTAAGCAGTTTAACTTTCAGTATCCCTCCCCACTCTTTTTTTTGTTTTGATTCCCTTCTCGTTGGAACACTCGTTTTTTCAGAAAGTTTTTAAAAACGTATTTTGAAGAACGCTTATTCGCAGATACGAACAACTAAATGCATAAAAATATAACATTTATAAATAAGATATTAGAGCAAAAATTTCAGTCCATAGGTGTAACGGTGAAAGTAGTCCAAAATGAAGGATAATGAAAATGACACCTAACTCACAAATATTAAGGACGGGACAAAACACAAGTAGCAAAACTTAGACAGACTAACAGAACAAACAGGAAACACAGCACTTGTACAGATAAGTGACAGAGACACAGAGCAGAACTTGTAATAACAGTCACATCACTTTCAAAAACGTTCAGCTCACCAGCTTACTAGTTTGCTCTAGGTACAAATTTCCAAAGTAATACTTTGCATGGACTCCGACAGCTTCCAGCAAGCCCGGCAGATGTGCTCCGCCTATTCCGACAGCTTCATTCGCTTAATGCCCAACCGATTCTTCTGGATTTCGCATCCCTCCGAATTTATACCCAGCCAAGTGTAACCAGGAAACACCAGCCAGGTGTAACTTAACAGGGAAAAATTCAAGTAAAGTTCCCAACTACCACTAATCGAGATGTCGACAAGATTGCAGCATTTTCGAGAGCTATCATTTTGTCGCAGAAGTCACCCAAGTTTTTCGCCAAATCCCCAAAATGGACGGCATGCTTTTGGGGGTGATTGCTTGATCTTTCTTTGGTATTAGACGAAATCTTTGCAAATGTCTCTTTTCCTTTATAAGAGTAGTATTGCAGGGAAATATCATCGCAAATTCGTAGTAATAGTAATCGAATATAGTAATAATTAATAAGTATCAAATAAAATAAATACTACTTTCAGTGATCAATACAAAATTACAAATCTAAAGCATCCATTTTATATACTATTCGAATCAATATTTCCAATCGCAACTCTCTAAAGAAGTCTGATTGAATTGTAGTGGACAATTAAGATCAGAGAAAATAATTTTTCACTCCTCCAAGAGCTTCGTATTTTTTACAGTTTTTTTGCTTTTGCCTATCAGTTGAATCATCATGGGCTTGTTACACGACGCACTTGGGTTGGTTTTACATAAATATTACCGGAAAATACAAGGATTATAATGGAGGATGTTCAACTAACAATTCATTCCTGGACTTGGCTCATCAACAGCTACTAGGGTAAAATAATTGTATTAATGTCTTTTCTACTCTCATCTTTTAGCCTTGATAAATGCAAATTTTAAATTTATGAAAAATGATTAATTGAGTTAATATTAATCGACAATTAAAATAAGAAAATAGGAAGCTTTTTTTACTTATACAAGAGCTCAGTATTTTTTTTTATATACCAATTTAGCCATGAACATGTTACGTTACACCCTAGTTAGTTTTATATGAAAAAAAATTTCTCAATTTTAGTTACAGGAAATAGAGTAGGCAGTAGATTTATTTCAAATGACCTTGATCACATGCATCTAGTTCCAGCAAACACAAAACCTACTTAATTCACCGCTTTTGAGAATGGTTAAGGAAGGCTAATTTCGATTTTTTTTCCCCCCAAGGCCGTAATTTTTTTCTACGTTCTCAACATTGCACATTGTTGGAACCTTTTCGCTGAAAGAAGTTGAAGATGAGTTTGCTATCGGTTTAATTATTGCAGTCGAACATTGAAGAACACTCTGCCTATTGTGATTTGAGAAGCCTTGCTCCAATTAATGTTCTTGAACATAAAAAAATGGTTGTAAATAAAAAACACAAACAGCAAAAAATTATTTTCGGCAACATACGTGATTTCTTATCATTTTTTAATAAAATTGAATGCAGATACCAACATGTTCTTCCTTTCAACTAATCCTTAAGGACTTTTACAACGGGCGATTCCAAAAGTTAAGTTAGACTTGTCCTTTCCTGTTTTAAGTGCAGCTTATTTTGCGCTTTGAAATTTTCATATGCGTGGTTGGATCTGAGTTTAGCGTACTTCTTGGCGACAGGGAGGATTTCAATTGGCGATAAATCGTCAAGTTGGTAGCCCTACCAAAAAGTCTTAAAAAGTCAAAAAATCGTAGTTTTTTCTGGTATTCCTACAATGTGAACGATTTCTTTTCTCGTCTTAGCCTGACAAATCACATGTGTTTAATACACGTTTTAAGTATTTGGTTAACTTTTTAATAAATTTTTATGCATGTATGTAAAAAATCATATTTAGCAAAGTTTCGTAATGACTGGCGCTCGGTAACCATTTGATTGTTGTGTTTTGATTGTGTTGGCCTTTTTACGCTGGATTGGACTCTTCACCTGACTGATATTTTTTTTAAAAAAAAATGTGGTCGATAGTCAAATGTCCATTACAAAATCTCACTTTCTGGGCAAAATACCGATTTTATCGTTACGTGACCGAAAGTTGTTACTGATTGGTGGGAAAATCAGGACAAGAAGATTCTTAGAGAAACTATTTCTGATTTGAAAACAACGACTTTTTACCCCTAATGTGATCGGCAATCAAACATCCACTACAAAATCAACTGTAGCGGAAAATCAACTTCATCGTTACTTTTCCAAAATAACTTCGTGATCATCGCTGTTAAAGGTCTGTGATTTGTTACCATTCTTTTTAAGATGTATTCAATACTTTTAGTTGAATTTAATTTTACATATCTTTTCGTTTGATTGCAGTGCTTAGGAAATTGTCATTCCAACATCATCCCGTTTTCTGTTGAAATGACTTAAGAGTTTAGAAATCGCGCTTTTTTTTATATTTGTTTTGAGTATTTTGTGCTATTTACACGTTTTTTGTGCTATTTACACGTTTTCTTCGAAGTGCAACTTTTTCACGTTTTATTTTGTCATTTGACAAAACGTCATCTCAGTTTCCTCTTGAAACGTCTTTGAGTTTGAAAAGAAAGCGTTTGGGTCAATCTTAGCTCAATTTTAAGAATCACGCCAAGCAGTACGCTAAAATAGGACTTCACCATCATACGTCTCACAACCTTTGTCTTTAATTTCCTAATAATAATACTTCTGCTTAGAAAGCGCAAAAATGTATTGTTCGATCAACAGCTTGTTTGCAGCCAGCATTTTGAAAGGAGAATAAATTTTTAAGCATCAAATGATTATTTTATTTTTAAATTATATGCTATTATCAGGGACTTTTTTCCTTTAAAATATATTTGCAGTTCTAAATTTTTTAATGAAAAAAAATGTATAAACTAAAAATGTGTAAACACTCTCTTGTAATATTTAACTGCTTCTCCTGTAACTGAATTTTTCTCTCTCTCTCTCTAAAAGGGTTATACTTAAAAAAATGTTTTATTATGAATTTGACTCTAACTAGTAATCAAGGAAATTAAGCAACTCGAGTATCAAAATTCAAATAATTCTTCTTTAATGTTCTTTACAGAATAAATTAAATCTCCCGCAAGTTTAGGAACTGTAGGTGAATAAAAGCATTTAATCAAATAATAACTTCAAAAACGCATACACCACACAGCGCATGTAATTATAAGAGTTATATTTAATAAAAGATGCTGAAATTGACGAAAAGATGTTAATTTAAAAAAGTAATCTTTCTAATTAAAATAACAAAATGTTTTAGGGAAGTTAAGGTAGCTGAGAGGCATCTTCGATGAGAAAAAAAAAATGAGCTTGTTTGCTGTAAAGTTTTTATGTAACATTTACTTTATTAAATTAAAAGCGATGGAAGTCATATTCTAACATTGAGATATGAGATATCTTATGCGTCTGTTTACGTAAAGAAAACAAAATGTATCACTTTATCCTATTAACCGTTTTGTATGTCGTCTTAAATGCTATTCTTTTTACAAGATCTAAATTTCCACTTAAGTTCAACTACAGACAATGTAATTAAAACTGCTAATTATATCCAGAATAGTTTTTAATATAATCCTCAAATGAGGATCCTCTCCACAGTAAAATATCTATTCGCGAGTACTGACAACTTTTACAATCTTTCAGAGAATACTTACCGGAATACGATGCGAGAACCTCCCTCAATTACTTCGACAGTGTAGAGCCCTAATCTCACCAAACTCGCTATGCACACCAGAATATTTCTGCACACATCACACTAAACACCCTACTTTTTCCTGTAACCTTATTACATTTCAATTCTCTGTCGCTTTTATACTTATTTCACTATCTCTATTCATTCCATCGCCAAAGTTTACTTAATTTGCGTCATTAAGTTTCATTTGTTTGGGAAGAAGTTGGGAACTTAAAAATAAAATCATAAATAAACCCCAAATGTTAGCAGAAGTTAAAATTCGCAAATAGCCTGTGTTACAACTAGTATTCATTGGTATTTATGTATGAGTAACTAATTATAACATAGCTGTATTTACATTTGTTAGAATCATGTACCTATTTTTAATTAAGTCTTGCATTAATTCCGCAACATTTATAACTTTAAAAAATTGTTTTTATAAACATAACATCCTATATACTGAACATAATTATTATTACAAAATTAGAATTCAATAAATTCATTTTTTAATTTTAATCTTATGATCAAGATTTCCCTTAATTTGTAAACAAATATTGTGCGACACGCCCCTCCTAAATTTTGGAGGTGTTTATTAGAAAAAATTACGTAATCTGCATAACAAATAGCCTTATTTTTTGTAATGCCAAAAATATTAAAACAATGGATAAAATTAATATTGAGGCAAGTATATCAGAATCCTACAAACTATATTTTGAGAAAAATGATGCGTATATAGGTATTTTTCTCTATAGCTTGGAACGTTTGCTTACTATTTTGATCCCCCTATTAGGTGGCCATGGTAGTCTAGATGTCCTGGTCTCGAATTCACGGACTGCGTTGTTTCTACCAATTCATGGGTACGACGTGTTGAGGGGCTGATGCATGTTAAATATGTCGAGGTCCCATAGGTCTGGTGAGTAAATTTGGAGAGGGAGATGTCATACTCGTCACTTGACCGAAGTTCCAAATTATGAGGTCGTCATCGAAAATTCCCGGGTTGTTTCAAAGTGCGAAGTTTATAAGCAATCAATCAATCAGAACAATTTAAAATTCAATAATCTAACCTTCCATTTATCAAATTCTTATAGATTAAGGGATCAGCAAAACGCCCTCTATCAATAAGTCTAAAATGTTAAGAATTTTAAGGTCTCAATTACCTGTTGTAAAGTCAGACTATTTTAAATTTAATTGACAAAAAAATGAAATTAGATAATTTTTTTTGATGCAGAACATTCTTTAGTTTCATTCGTCCTACGTTTGTTTTAAAATGCCCTGGGATAGAAAGAAACGGATCCGTGGATAGCTGACCAACCACACATAAAGCAATTAAGTTCTTGTTGAGAATTTCTGAAGGACATTTTTTTACATATAAGGTGAATCTAGAATTTGTAAAACAAGCATTTCGAAGGTACAAAGAGTTTTCGCATGGAAAAACATTCCTTTCACGCGACTCTAAATAGCTTGCGAGATTGATTTCAAGAAAGAACCATCAGTATGAAGTTTAAAGCAAACAAATTCGAACTTTTTTTTTTTTCCTTCCGAAATGTATTTTGCCACAGAACTCATCCCAGCTTCTTTGCGCATCACTTGTTTTGTGGCCTAAAGTTTGTTACCACCATTTCTTTTTTTTTTTTTTTTTTTTTTTTGACTATCACGAGAGACTTCTCTGAGTGTAAATATTATTTCAAAAAGATCCTTCAGCAACATCTCCTATATTTTGCAAAAAAAAAAAAAATCGAGAAAATTAAATCGGTTATACACATGAAATATTGCACTCATTAGCCAATTAAGTATTCTGCGAATCAAAATAAAATTCTACATTTTTTTTTTTTTTTTGCAAACAAAAATCAAGAATAAAGATATCAGGAGCCAAAACTATAGCAGTAAAAATAAGATTATGCAACAAAGAAATTAATACTTAAAAATCTGATTTTCTTTTCTGATCCAGTAGCAAACGAGAAGAGTCATACGACAGCCGTGGTTGACGTGGCTGCGGTAGTCTAGAAGTCATGGTTTCAAATTCGTGGTCGGCGTGGTTCGTTGAGTCGCGGTATCCAGCCATTGCCACCAAAGACCCACCGTGTAGCCGGGGCTGATGCACGTTAAATCAGTTGGGGCCCAAAGTCCTCCCATGGCGTGATGTGGAAGTTAGGAGAAGGTGGTGCCAGCACAGGTGTCGTCCTCGTCACTTGATCGAGGTTCAAAATTACGAGGTCCGTCGCCAATAGTCCTCGTGTTGCTTGTAGTGCGACGTTAATAAAAACTGAACTAAACTAAAACCCTCGATAAACAATCACTTGTGATATCACTCCTAGATATAGCGGTGTCATAATTCTTATTTTTCTTTTCATAAAACTCAGATTAATCTTTTGTTCGGATGATATCACGACTTCCTGAAGGGCAGACATTAACATACTTTTTTTTTTCCTGTTTTATAAATATGAACAACCATTTCTGGGAACGTGAAATGTTCCAATTTGAATTTTTTTGTGTAAGATATTATTTTCATGATCTCGCAGTCAGTGAGATTAGCTGTACACTCAAACATTTTGCTTTGGTCAATATTTGAGATTTATAAAAAATTCTTGCATAAGTGATTTCCGTTATGATTCAAAATATGTCGAAAATGTGCAAACTTTATCTGAAGGCTTATACGATAGAGGAAAAATTCAATGCTATCCATCGAATTAGAAAAAAAAAGAAAATTAGAAATTGCTACAGAACCTCTACCTGAATCTACACAGCGGAAAATACCTATCTTCAATGTCTGATTTTTTTTCGCTCAATTTGTATTAATATTGTAACTCGCGGTTCGTTTAATCTGAGGTTCAGTAGCCATGAACCCCGAGTACAGCGTGTTAACGGGCCCAAACTGTATCTCGCAGCTCAAAGTCCTCCCACTGGCAAGACATGGATGAGGATAGAAGGGTGCCAACGCTTATGCACACCTCGTCATCTGACCGTGGTTGAAAATTATGAAGACGAGGTTGACAGACATAAGTCTTGAAAGAACACTTCACGACCTAGTTGGAGGGCAAGGGTCCCTTAGATATTATAATTTTGTTATGCATCTTATAAATCATATTATTCAGATTTAGAATGATTGGAGATTCTGGATTATACGGGACACTCCAAGATTTTTTTACACAATAACATAACTCCCAAAATGTCCCGAGTATGTTTTATGTAAACGATATATCAATAAAACTATCCATATATGAGGTGTGGCAAAAACTGACGTTGCTGCAGAAGAAGCAGATGCAAAACGCCAGCGACCGACAGCTGTTTAGCGTAAGGCCTTCTTTTTCGAATGCAGTGCCTCTAGTTTCTATAAACAAATACCCATAGTCGTAGCCTTCTTGCGCATTAGAATTATTATTATTATTATTTTGTTTGTTTCGCCGGAAAAATGAGCAACGAATTGTTGCGAAATTTCACATGAACATTATAAAAGCCGCTACTGAAATTTATAATTTATTGGAAGAAGGGTATGGCAATGAATGTTTATCTCGTACACGTGTTTTTGACGGGTTTAAGCATTTTAAAGATAGCCAAGAAGATGTTGAGGGTGATTCACACACGGGTCACCCTCCCATGTCAAAAACGGATGACAATATCGAAGAAAATTGGTAATCTAGTTCGATCTGACCGTCGGTTAAGTATTCATGCGATTGCTGAGACTTTAGGAATTGACAAAGAATCCGTACCGCAAAATTTTCCACCCAGATAATGCGCAGACTCATTCCGCATTATCTGTCAAGTGGTTTCTGGTCGAGAACAGCATCCCAGTGTTAGATGGCACTGCCTTATTTGCCGGATATAGGGCCATGCGACTTCTATCGGTTTCCTAAGGTGCATTAAAAGGAACAAGATTTGAGACCGTTGAGGTTGTGAAAGAGAAAGCGACACACGTCCAGGAAGAGCTGACAGAAGACTTCCAGCACTGTTTCGAACAATGGGAGATTCGCATGGAGCATTGTAAGGATAGTGGAGGGGTGTATATTGAAGTCAATAATAAATAAATATGTATAGAATCAAAATAAAATGTTTTACAGCGTCAGTCTTGTTAGTTAATAGCCACACCTTGTACATAGGAAGTCAATCGTAATATCAAATGTTTCAGTGATTAATAGTATGCGAGAAATCTCAAATAAAAATGCAACTTTTGTGCAAAATTACGGAGAGTTTGTATCGTCCGTCCTTCGTTATTTACTTCTACTGCCATGCTTCTACCTAATTAAATAATCAATAAGTACAAGACTCCTATTGAAGATACTTAAGACCACAGTAAAATACCTTATTAACAACAGAATAGATAAAAAAAAGTTATCTCTCTCGAATCTTTCTTAATTCGTCAATATTAAATTATGCCTTCATAATAAAACTTTAGCTTACCAAATCACTCGTACCGATTCAAACACTTCCCGCTAACAGCCGATTCTTATATTACACTTTAACTAAGATCCCCTTCAATTCAAATGATTAATTACAATGCATCAATGCAATTTGCAAATATTTATCAGTTGTCGTTATCCTTCCTCTATCTACCTCAACTTTCGTTCAATTCTATTTCATTTATATACGTATCTCTAATTCAATTCACAGCACTTCTTCTCTTCATAAAATATACCTAACAGCTATTCATTTTGGTTGAGAGGACATTGTAATATTATGCAATTCAAATTATTATAAAGCCCCCGAGGTTAGTGAAGAGAAAATATTGCGAATAGCCCAGCTCACAACTTATCTAAAAAGGGTAACAGATTTAAAAGACCACCTCAGACAATAATTTCTACTTTTAAAATTGAAGTTGATTATGTACACAAAATGACAGATTTCTGTTAAGTCTCGTTTAATTTTTATTGCAGTAATGGCCCAAAATGATAATAATGCGTCGGTTCCTCACTGAAGAGGAAGGCTACGCATGTCGAATGATTTCATTCCAAACAGAGAATCACTAATTTTTTTTAAAAAAAAAGCAGCAATCGATATCATTCATACCAGATTATTCGATGCAATAAAGTTAACGTATTAATGAAACAAAAATGAAAAAAAGTTAGATTAAAATAATGTTTTGAGAACCACAAAGTATTTTTCACCATCCATCATAAATATGAAAAACAGTCGTTCAGATTCGTTCGGATTATATTAAATATAGAACAGTCTAACCGGTTTTCTATAAAGACAAATCTACGGCACATGTTGTAATGACATTGACTGATGCATAGAAATACAGGATTTGTCGCAAATTTTCCTCAAGAAAAAAAAAAATTAGTGTCTGAAATATCTTAAAACCTCAACATTGAGCATTTGGTTTCAAGAAAAGGCGAGCCTCCATTGAAAATAATTCATCTTTACAATGTGAATCTAAACGAGCTTATTTTGAAATTATGTAGATAGACTGATTCATCATTTAGAAATAACTGTCAAACAGATTTATAGAGCTGTGCCCCTCCAAATTAGAATCATTTCGTTTTTGACAATAGTTTGATTGAGAATGGAATATTTCCAGGTTTTTCTGCTCCAGAATATTACTTATTCATCGAAACTTTCGCAATAATAAGCATTTAGTAAAATAACGCAATCTGCTTGCAAATCTATTTCACGTCAGGTCTGGTTAAAGAACGAGAATATTGAACAAAATGGTAGTTCTTCCAGAGAGGTACCCATAAACTGTATAACAGTTTGTGACGGGCCCCCTATTGCTAGTCTCGTCTGTTAAATTATATTTATATTTAAATTATATTTATATTTAAGTTATTAAGTTTCTCACTATAAAATATAAATTTAACTTTAAGCTCAAGCACAGAACAAGTAAATAGTCAATTGTATCTCTGAATTACATGTTTAGTTAATTTTCTAATAAGTGTGGGGAGGGGGGACTCTCCACAACAGTTTTATCTTCCTTCTCGCGAGAACTAACAAATTCAATACAAATCTGTCAAAGAATGCTCTTATCTGAATAATATGCGAATGCCACATGCAGTTGCTCCGCGCGCGCGAAACAACGTTGAGTCTTAATCTCATGAAATCTGCTATACACACCAGATTACTTCCACCCATATTATACTAATATTCTTCTTGTTACCATAACCTTAATTATTTCAAATCAATTCTCCGTGGCAGTTATATAACTTGATTTTATCTATTCACGCATCTTCCGAACTTTACTTAATTTGCATCATGTTCCATTTCATTTGGAAGAAACCCTGGGAGCATAAATATAAAAACAGATGTTTTGAAGGAAAATAAATCGTGAATAGTCCATGGTTATAAGTTTATACCAATTTTCGGTAATGCTGTGTTTGCTAATGAAATGTAGAAACAATTTTTTTTTCCTTCAAAAACTGCAAGTTCTTTTAAGTCCTTAATTGAATTAAAATAAATCTAAGAAAAAGGATATTGAATTAAAAATAGGAACAAATTATTGAGGACATTAACCCACAAACTATAGCAAAAAGTCTATAACAAATGTTAGTAATGTTATGTGATCGCGTATGTGAAATATAAAAATATTTTTTTCAAAAACTGCAAGTTTTTTTCAAACCTTTACGTCAATGAAAATAAATCTAAGAGAGGGTGCAGGAGACACTGCGCTGTTCACTGCCAGAAAACTGACAGTGTGAAAACTTTTTCTGCTCTCTGTTTTGCTTCGGCCCATCCAGCCGACCCTGCGCCGCGATTTCACAAATGTATACCAATCTCATATTCTTCTATACTCTTGTAACGTTCATCAAAATTCGGAATTGTATCTTTAGCCGTAAAGCTATAATATCTTTCTCAACGAATAGCAATACAGTTGAGCTAGAACTTGGAATCGACTCACATTCTTTCATTACTTAAATGTTGTAAATCGTTGTTACATATACATAAGATAATAATTTTTTCTGCAAAAAGATACGATTCTGATAGTTGTTTCAAGAAATTATTTAAATTTTGAGCATCCAGTCCTTATTCTAAATTCCTTTTTTCCAGTAATATTTAATCCCACGTTCGATGATTCGGCACATTCTATAATTCGGCTTCCATCGAGCCGTTGACTTTCGGCTTTTCGATGCCACATCTAACAAAAAATTTAATTTTGTAGAACTCATAAATTTAAGAATAGGTCGTATCAATATTTTGAAGAAGTTATCCGAATCACGCAAACAATGCGACATCAAATATTTTTTAAGTTATATTAATGTGCATTGTTTCTCTTTATAAGAAACTTGTCAAAAACTTGTTTTAACTATCATTGTACTTTATTATTTTTTCCCCTTTCGTGTGTGCTGCGTTTTTATCAATATAAAAATTTTAGATTAAATTCACTTTAAATGTTTGTTTTTAATTTTGTAGTTGCTGGAATGAGATGAAATATATTGTCAGAAGTATTTTTTCGTCTACACAAGCTCAAAATATGAGTAAACACAGTAAAAAAGTGTTTCAATACATTAAATTTTTATTTACAGTTATTTATCTCTTTCACATCCCCGTTAAAACTATTTTGATGCTGGATAATCCGGTAAAATCACTAAGCTGGCACGACGTGGTCCCGAACGTGCCAAATTAAAAAGCGAAGAACAATATTAATTTAACTTCTTTTTAAAATGCCTAGAATATAAAAAGGGCCAACTATTTAATACTGCCTTGACTTGGCACTATTTTCTATTCATTTCACTCATTTAAAAAAAAATTCAATTCTATTACAAAATCTGTTTAGCAAGCATGTTATATGTTATGTTTTATAAGCATGTACATGTTTTTTAGCAAGCATGTTATATGTTAAACTATTTTTTGTCAAAATGTTATACATACAACAAAAACGCACAATTTTGATTTTAAATTATTATAATTTTCTTTTCTGTTCCATGGGAATTTTTAAAGTATACAAAAATAACTGTTATCTGTAAGCTTTAACGTTTATTTTAGAATCTGTTGCGAGTTTTATATTAAAAATTATAAAAAGATCTTTAATGTTGAAAAATATAGAAATTAATTCAAAAATTAGCGTTACGAAAAATGTAAACTCACAACTAAACTATTCAGAAAAAAAAACATGAACTAAACCAAAAACAGAAAGACAAAAATTGCGAATTAAAATGTGAATGATAATACATCAAACAAATTTAGCTATAAAAGAAAAAAAATTCAATTCAAAAGTATATATATACTTTCTTATACTTCATACATACATATAATATATTAGTTATTATAACTACTAGTAACTAATTACAATAAACAAACATATCAAGTTCTATATAATTTCACACTTAGACACACAATACATTATATCAAATTAAGTTATCTTTGCTTATTTCACAATTTTCAATAAACAAATTTAAATTTATTCTCAAGATCCGCCAATTTTATATAGATATAAATTCAATCATTTAGACCTCAAAAATAACACGCAAATCCCTTCTTAAATAACAATAAAAAAATTCATGACTTTTGAATCAATGAAAGACATAATGAATTCTTAAAAACTCCTAGTATAATTACTTAGAGTTATAAACATTAAACAATATAATTAATTCATATTTTTCTACAAAAAAACCCGATTCTGTTAATTGTATTACGTAAATATTAAAACTTTGTATACTTAATTGCTTGATTATTTCCAGCCCTTATTCTAAATTCTTCCCTCCCCTCTCCAATAATATTTCTTTAAATGCAGTAGGCCTACTTATACAAAAAATATTTATAACATCTTACATTTTAGTAACTACTTCACACAAAAATTAAAAGAGGGAAACTCCCGTCGAGACTCCTCTGTATTATCTAGAAGAATCTATCAAACAGCTTTCATCATACATACCTATCGTTTGTATCAGTCATTTAAAATATGGGCGTCTTTAAATAATAAAATTATCTATCTGCATATGAAATATTCAATCAATCTTGTTGGGCGGATACTTTCCGATAGTATACTTAACATATAAGAACTTCCTCTTTTTAAATTAAATTTTTATTTATTTCAAAGAAACTAGAATTAAATAAAGGTTAAAGGATTCGTTTCGAAAACAAGGAAGTTGTGAAACAGTTTAGAATCCATCAAGTTAGTATTACATTGTTCATTCATAAAAAAGCCCCCAACGTATATTTTTAATATTGTTTTAAAACTGCTTGACATTTAGTGATTGAGCGAATCAATTCGTATATTTGATACATAAGACATTGAAATAAATATATTCAATTTTCTCAGATTCAATAATATATTATAAATTTAATTTTTAACTAAAATAAAATTTTCTGTTTGTACATGCCCGTTGTACTAAAAGCAGGCGTAAATCAGCATTAAAAATAATTCATCATTTTATTTAAATACTATCAATGATTTTTTTTTCTTTTGAATCAGCTTTATTAATTTTTAATAATTTTAGAATATTTTTAGATGTGTGAATTGCACGGGATGAAAATTTAGTTTAAATTCAACAATGACAGTTTGTTTTTAAATCTATGAAAAAAATTTATTTAAGCAATTATATGGTGTTGAATCCGATACAAACCAAAATAACAGATAATCTGAGAACGACAAAAACGAACTGCGGAATCACAAATTTCAATCATTTTAACACATTATAGTAAGAGAAATAGTTCTTGTAAAATAAATATAAAGATACTGATTCAGTTGTTTATAGTCTAAAAGTAGAGTAGAACTAAAAAAGTTCTGTTCAAAGTTTTGAAAAGAACAGATTTAGCCACCCAAGGTGCACTTTTTGAAAACTATTATTATATTACTCATTTAAATATAAGAATTAAAGTAAACGATGAAATACCAATAAATGGATAATATAATAAACTTTTACGATATTAAAATTAAATGAAATTATGAATTATATATTAAATTGAATATATTTAAGCTATATGTAATTAATATTAAAACAAAAGATAAATTATTAAAATGAATATATTTAAGATATATGTAATTAAAATTAAAGCAAAGTATAGATTATTAAATTAAATATATAAAGCTAAATGTAATTAAAATTGAAGCAAACGGATAAAAATTGAAAATTGATCTGGTATGCGAAAAGTGATCCAACTAAAACAATAGCCCCTTGGATAGCTAATTAATAACCACATTATGAAAAGATAAAATTAATCTACCAAATAATATTTTGCAGGAATTGGCATTTCAAACGTGGTGAAACTGAATTCGCCTCACATGTCTGATAAGCAATTTAATAAATTAATAAGAAATCAATCACATCAAATGAAATCAATTAGAATCTACAGTCTAAGTCTGATTTTACTCTTAAAATTATTTTTAAAAGCCTAAACGGCTCAAGGACCATTGATTTCATGGAAATACAACATAAGGGGGAAAATTCCTGTGATATATGGAATTTTCTAACGTCATAATAAAAAAATACAGCACTTTGAACGATTTTTATTTATTGGAAATAAAAATTTTAATATAAACATAAATTAGACATATTTTTTTGAAATTTTAGATCTCCATATCCTTTCATTATAATCTGATTAATTTACAAAAGCCAGTTCGTAGAGAATAGAACGACTGTCTGTGCTTTAGAAATGTTTCCTAAAAGAATAACGATGACAGAAAACAATTTTTTTTTCTAAAACCCAATTTAAATGGCAGCACAACATCAACTGCAAAGCAAATTTCTGTTTACTGACTTATGAAGTGCTATTCATGTTATTATCAAAAGGAATTCAGAACTAAACTTCAATTTTATAATTTGATTTTTTTAAATTTACTTTTTTTTTACAAATCCCTTATTGAAAGTTTATTAAAGTCTTGCGCATTTTAACTCAGACTGAGCTTTATGAAAATTATTTCTAATAAAGAAAGGTAAAAGAAAAATTCCCACTATTTCTTAGAACTTTTCTCATCGGGGTTCACAAAAGCATGGTTTTCTGTTGTTATAGCTGAGCGACAAATATCCAGACTAAAAAAAAAGTTTAGTTTTAACCTTCAAAAATGATTTTTCATTTTTTTTTTCTTCCGAATTTTGTTTGGCTGCACTTTTGTCGGCGGACATTAGTTTTAAACTGCTTTTTTTTTTTACTTTTCTTTTTTTAGGTTATTTGAATGTTACTGATAAACATGATACGAGAAAATGAATAGAAAAAACACTGGTTTTATTTTTATTCTAAGTCATCAACGCGACTCTGGGAAAATGTGTCTTCGAAAGGAAACGTATTTGCTTCTGTTTTTGCTGCAATTTTCCGGCAGCTATTAAACAATAGTATATTTGAATATTGGGCCAAAATAAATCATTAAATGAAACCGGGTGCACCGTGAGAAAAAAAATAATGCTTTTGTCACATTAAAGAATGAACGATTCGAAGAGTTTTCGCACATAAATCAAATTAAGGTATGTTGCGTTCGCATCTAAGTGTGCAGAATACCAATTTGTCCATTATTTAAAAAATAATCAAGGATAAATTCACTGCAAGCCTTTAATTTAAAAATTGTAAAATAAACTTGTTTATGGTACAAAAAAGTTAGGAAGAAATCATTGATAATGTTTACTTTACATTAATGAAATTAAAATCTGGGTGTTTGAAAAGTTCGTTGCGAAAGTAAAATGCGATTTAAAAAAATATCTATAAGTCGGAGTGGCCTGTAGTTGACATAACCATATTCATCGCAGTGAAAGATTTTGTATGGCATGAAAAGAAGGTTAAAATTTCTACACACGAAATGCAGGACTCTAGTACAAATAATTTCTCGGAAGAATAAGATACAAAATATTGAATACTACACGCACATTCATAAGGTGCAAAAATAATAATGGCGTATGATATTATTGTAATTCGAAAATACGAAATTCGTATACATAGTATTAATTCATGTCATTTGCAAATTTATCATCTGGCGTCATATGATAGCATAATAATTTCATTATAATTAGGAATTTCTGGTTCTTGCCAGTAATATGAGGACTGGCGGCTCTCTACTACAATCAATTCAGAATCTTATTTTGAACTGTTAAGAAATGAAAGTGTAGAGTTACAAATTTGGCGAGAAAAAACCTTTCGCCAAAGCGCAAAATTCTGAAAGATCGCCACAGATCGCCCCCCCCCCCCCCCCCAGCTGAACAATTATTGTTATTCAAAAAACTATATAAATTCATATTTGACATTTCTTTCAAACAAAACAAATTAAAGAATAAAGTGGTTTGTAAAACATACTTAAAATTTGCAGCTTTATATTCTTCGCAACATACTTACAATATGGATAATAAAGATAATCCATTTTTTTTAATATACAAATGTGACTAAATCTAAAATAGTAATCTCATAAAACTGAAATAAACAGATAGTATGGGAAAATCCCACACGGCTACTCATACCTGTTAGTTATCGGCTTAAAATATAGTGTTACTAGTTATTCTGTACGACACGAATTCGGAGTCTGCGAAAGCCATTCTTTGAAAGTGGTCTATGGAGGAGGACATACTCATCATTTGCAGCTGTAAATCATGTCAAATAAAATATCTCATTTCACAATTATTGCCTGTTTTGTTCTTCTCCCTCCCTCCCCTTACCCACAGAAGTAGCAACAGCACTCTCTATTGTTGATATTTTGAACTACTTTTTAAACGTGATACAAAATCTACTACGGTGAATATAAATGTGTTGACTGCATGTCTCTGTGACCATGCATCTGTCTCAATAGCGCTTTATTTTCGCAAGGAGCTTATGAAACACTCGGTATTTCATGCCCGCGGAAGAATTTCGAACGGTTTGAAAGAAAATCATGTACCAATAGAAATAAACACGAATACGAAAGATTTTTGAAAAATGACTAATAATTTATTGTAATAACTTAACAGTGAAGCCTTTTAAGTGATATATTTAATGTTAACGAAGTGGATAAAAAATAATTCGAGATAAAAACCAACGTTTTTAAAAACAACGTTTTTATATAGTGGCAAAATTTATTAAGAAAGATTATTGAAATATTAGTTAAAACTGGTCGCAAATATCTAAATATTGCATTGTTAGGCAAGTAAGAACGGTTCCCGAAATTTCAGAACTCTAGCTTGATGGGAAGTTGGTTAATTTAACGATAGAAAATTTGATGACACACACACACACAGAAACACGAACCAAGTGAAATACATAAAAACGTTAAAAGTAACTAAAATTAATTAATTAATTCGGTAAATTAAATGGTTGGAATGCAGTTTAACCCAATCACTCTTGGCGACAAGAATTATTTGGCAGTATTTTGCCAAATGTGGCTACCCTGGTCCGTTTTACGGACTTAACGTTCAGCCAAACAAAAAAATCGCCAAGTTTGATGCCAATTTTTGAAATCGCGCCAAGTGGTTGGGATAAACTGCATTATTGAAGAAAATACTAGCTAAAACTTGTCGCAAATGTCCAAATATCGTATTGTTAGGCTAGTGAGAACGATTCCCAAGGTTTCAGATTTCTAGCTTGATGGGAAGTTGGTTAAATTAACGATCGAAAATTTGATGACACACACACACACACCAAGTGAAATTCAGAAAAACGTTTTAAAATGTGCTTCATTATGATATTGAAAGATTAAAATGTTTTACTTATATACTTGTCCCATCTGCTCTTACGGCCACAAAAAATAAACAAATAAAAAGAAGCAATGATGACATTACGGAGGAGAAGATCGGCAAACCTTGAGCGAAGAGGACAATTTAAAATTTCCATTAGTCGGTTCAGAGATCGATGATTGTCCAGTCATTTTTTGCAGTGCTTTTTTTTTTCTTCACCAAAAGGTATTCCCCACTTTGGACTAATTATTAAGCTCTTTTAGCTTTTGTTGTCGTTGCCGAAGAGAACCGTCGCATACTCTTTTCCAGCATCACGGTGATGATACAAAGAGAAACATTCTTAAAGATATTTTAGACAAAGTTGTTTTTCCATCCATTTCTGAAATTTGTATACATCCTCTCAATGCTGCATAGAGTTTCGGTTTTGAGCATTTGACATTATTAACTGCCTCTAGTTGAGACAACGGGTCTGCTAGACGCATGCGCCGTAGATGATATATCACAAGTTCAGATCTACGTATAGTTGTCTTGGGTAGATACAAATAAGCAAATTTTAGCGTAGGGATATATGCACAAAGTAGTTATAGGCTGTGTTGCTATATCTAGGATTCAAATTAATCTAGTGTTCAAGTCCTGGATCACCAATCCAGCGAAAGCGATGTTTTTTCCAACTCCTCGTCAGGGGGGAAGGTTACCTTGAGTGATGGCGAGGATTTGAGCTCTCGATCTGTCGATCCAAAGAAAACTTGTCTGGGCACAACCTGCTGTGCTCTTATCAACTGGGCAAAAAAGGATTTCTCCTTCAGATTAAGCTATTGTGTCCGCGGCAGCGCAGTGGTTATGGTGCGGACTTGTGGCCGGCGTTGTTTTCGTCGAATAGTAGGTTCGAGTTCTGATGAAGTTAAAGACCCTCCGTATAGTCGGGATGATGCATGTTAAATCTGTCGATGCTAAAAGCCCTCCTGATGGCGTGGTGTGGAAGTGAGGGAGAGGAGTGCCAGTTCAAGTGTCGTCCTCGTCACTTGACCGAGGTCAAAATTACCAAGTCCGTCGCCAATGACCCTCGTTTTGCTTTTAGTGCGGCGTTGATGAAACGAATCAATCAGATTTTTCTTAATGTGTATTAACTTCTATCATCGTTGTTGAAGAGAATCGCCGAAGAAAAAATAAAGTTACGTAATTTCAGATTACATTTTTGGTTACAATATGTACAATAGAATATAAATACTACATACTTTTCATATTATGTACAGTGAATATATATACATATATTGAACTTTTGTGCATTACAGACAATTTTTATAACCAATTTGAATGAAAACAATGTTGAAAACTATAAATCCGACATACGACCAACGACCTATAGTCGGAATAGAATCCGGGAATCAATCGATGACACCTTATGTTTAATATTTCGCATTAAAAAAAAAAAAAAAGAAAAGTAGAAGTAAAAAGAAAGATAGGAGATAATTCCTTTAAGAGTGTTGTTTTTATTAGTTATAAGAAGAAGAAAAAAAAATAATGTACTAAAATTTTTCAGAAAGAAAATTCTGAATTTCTCTGAATTATTAAAAGAAAAAAAAAACTTTATAGGAGATATCTAATTTCTAATATTTTAAAAATTATGAAAAAAAATTCATTTATTTACATATGTTGCTATATTTATATTGAATATAATGGAATAATAACAATGATATTAAAAATAAATAATTTAAGGATATGGGACTAAATATAGTTTTAACTATTCCTTATTCCGTAGTAACTCACTTAAATTGAAATATCTCAGAGATTCAGCGTTTTTATACTCAGAAAAATGATATGATGAAAAATTATACGTTAGATCATAATGGATGAAAATTATATTAGATATTTCATTTTGGGAATACTTGTATCATGAACTTGAATTAAAATTGAGGATATCATAATTTTTTCCTCCTCAATTGAAATAGCTAGAAACAATTTACTGAAATAACAATCATTATTTCCCGCACTTATAATATGGACATTATTTGAGCCAAATTTGTTTCAGTACACATGATTTTAAAATAAAAATACTCATATAATCAAAGGGAAAATATGTTAATAAACCTTAAATAGAAAAAAATAATTAAATGGGATAGATTTTAATTCTTCTATATCATATTTTTCGTTCGTTTCACATAATTAAAACTCAAATATAACATAATTTTTTTTCGGGTTTGTGTATTTTAATTATTTTGTTGAGTTCCGGAATTCCCAAGAAACCAATCAACAAGAAGATCTAAAATAATTATTTTATTTAATGGTTTCTCAGAATTTTTACTCGAAAGATGAAAAAATAAGCCTCAGTTCGAGGTAAACAGAAAAGTTTAGCTACTAAACAAAAACAGAAGATTATAGCAGTTTCAAATGAATAAATTAGGAAGCTTGATTATCCTTAATTCTCCAATCCGTCGTGAGAGGTTTAAAATTACACCAATAGCGTTCGCGCGTGTTGCTTCTAGTGCGACGTTAATAAAACCAACTAATCCGTCGTGTAGAGCGGCTGATGCACGTTAAATCTGTCGGGGCTCAAAGTTTTCATGCTTGCGTGGTGTAGAAGTTTGGAGAGTGAGGTTCCAGTTCAGGTGTTGCCGCCACTTAGCCAAGATCCATCGCCAATAGCCGTCACATGAATATTTGTGGAACGCTAATAAATTATCAAACTATCATCTTCGTACTCTAACTTAATTTGCATGAAAGTCCATTTGGGTGGGTGACAATATTCTTTGTCAGGAAGTATGCAATGCGGTTCTCATGCGTATTTCTTTCAACTAACCTTATGAGATTCCATATGACGTTAATTGATTTCAGATCCTCTACATGAATATGAAACATGACTTATGTTAATTAACATTACTATACTGAAATGCAGCGTGTGAGGGGTTCACATTACATTAAGAAGCTACACGAGGGCTATTGATGACAGACCTCATAATTTTGAACCTCAGTCGAGAGACGAGAGTAATAAGATAGCAAGATAGAAGATATTTAATAGCAGAGATTTTGATGATTAGAATGGAGAACAATATGTGCACTACATTTAGTGCCAAAAGATCAAACGGTTAACCAATAAGTTGATTCGAATTTAATCCACCATAACTGTTCCCGACTCGGAACCACTCATCAAATTATGAAGATGAAAATTTCCATTTAATATTTTGTTTAGGACGCGATAGGTTTTCCTCCCCACATTTGTAATAATGTTTAATTATGGATTATTCTAAGAGTAGAACAAATATCAGTTCGATTTTTCTTTATTGGTTCTTTCTTACTTGAAATTTTATTGAGTTTCCATGGCTCAAACTCTTTGAGATGTCTCAAGACTTCTAACACTTACTTATCTATGTATACGAAAAAATATTTTTTAAAACCAATATAATTTACCTATGAAAACATTCTGACACTTGGTACTTTTAGCTCATACTATTAATTTATAGTTACATTAATTATCATATTGTCATGTAATTTTAAAGAAATCTTAAAAAGTTATAAGGAAATATTAATTTAACACTTTTTTTTCAAAATTATAATAATTCGCCTAAGAATTGTGTGTGTGTGTGTGTGTTGTGTGATGTATAAATCATAAACTTAGTTTGAACATACGTTGGAAATTTCACTCACACACACAAATGTTATTAATAGTTTTTGAGAAATCCTGCGCGCAAGCTAGAATTTTTTTTTTTTTTTTTTTTTTTTGGGGGGGGGGGGGTTTAAGAAAATTTTGAAGAAAAAAAAAAAAAAAAAAAAACCCACTATGGTTAAACAAGATTTAGTTTTTTCCCTATAACTTTTGGTTACATTTTTAAAATTTTAGCATAAAAACGTTCAGAAAAAAAATGAGTCTCTAACACATATTTTTGCTTCAAAAAAATCGAAAATTTTGAAATTTAAGAGTTCTGAGACCCCCTTTAACAGTCGCGAAGTTGGGCTATCATAAGTAGTGCAAGTCACAACATTTAGTCCATCCTCTCTATTGCGTCCCAGAAGGTTGTTATATATTAAATTAGAAGATACATTTCATTTCAGCTAATAAGGTAACTGAAACGCCTTTAATAAGGAAAAATGAACTTACTTTACAACACCAACTTAAAGTAGTCTTCGCTTGTTGAGATTAAAAGCGACGGAAGTCAAATTTTGACATTCAGATTTCTGTATATTTATGTATCTGTTCATGCAAAGAAAATCACATTTGTAAACATAAATCATTACGCATGAGTTATTGATAATCAGCAGCTGTGTTTACATTCATAAGTTGTGTGTTTACTTTTAGGTACATCTTGCGAAAAATCCACTGCATTTGTAACTTAGTGAAATTGAAGAGAACTTATAAATATAACGTTCTAAACACTGTACAAAATCATAATTTCAAAAATTAAATTTAATAAAATTTTAGAATTTTTATGTTTTATGATAGAAATTTCCCATAATTTTTATCCAAATGTTGTGTAATACTTCAAATTTCTGAGTGTTTATTTTTTAAAAAAAAAATTAAAAATATCGTGTCCACTGCATTTAGGAGATAACCTCAATTCATAAGTTGCAAATTATAAACATTATGAACAAAGAGGAGTTTTAGGAAAATGTACTAGAATTCTAAAAAACCACATTTAGAAAAAAATGCAATTACTTACATTTTCTCCATGGCATGGTACATTTGTAAAAAAATTTTACAATTCGAAAGTTCTATTTTTCAAATTCTCATAAATAACACGTCTATGGAATCAGTGAATGGTCCTCCTTTAACAACAAATTAAAAAAGACAGTATTTGAAGCCTTTTATAACCGCAGTTGCCCTTACATGTTTGTATATACATTTTTGGGGGAAAGAACATAGGCTTACAGAACAAGTATAATTAATAAGCCAGAACAAAATCATTTGCAAAATCAAAATGAAGTAACTAAAATGGGGAGGGGGGGAGTCACACTCTTATTTGAAATGTTTTCATCAGACAAAAAAAAAAGAAACAAAAAAATAATTTGTATCACTGATATCACAATATGTATACAATTTCCTTAATTAGAAAATAGCATGAGACAGGACATCATGGCATTGGAACATTGATTTCTTTCCTCACATAATCACAGCACAAATGAATTTTTTAGCTTGATTATTAATAAAATTAATTATTTTTCAATCTATTGTGATGAAAGTATAGTTTTTTAGCTGGATAATAAGCAAAATTAATTATTTTTCAATGCATTATGATGAAAGCAGTCACCTCAGAGGTTTCATTTGTGTTTTGATCAAAGACACTGTATTATAATAATGACAAAATGACAATATGTTACAAAAAAACATAATTATAGCCATCGACAATTGAAAACAACATTTTTCCTTGTAGGTAAGTTGTAACAATTGATAAGAAATCGACAATTTGAAGATCATTGAACGATACTAGAGAAAACCTTAAAAATATTTTTGTCAAAATCATTCAAAAAACATTTTGGTAGATTCAAGATAAGAACACATGAAATCTAAAAATGCGTTCATTTATTCATAACGAATTCTGTTCTCACACAAATTGCATAAGTTTCTCATTAAGCTTAACTCAACATCCCGCAACAAAAAAAAAAAAAAAAATAGAATGATCTCATGAATTTTATGCAGATATGAATTAATCTCATATATACTTACATTTTTAGACAAATTTATTACCACATTGAATCTTATATAAATTAGAGTAATAAAGAACACACGGGGGAAATCTGTTTACGATTAACGATATTAATTAGATGTACGCTTTAAAAATTGAAATTTCAGTAAGGAAAGATTTGATAATGATTGCTAAATATTAAAAAGTTGTCTGTTACTTTAATAGATCTAGTAATGTAATTAACCGTAAAAATTAACTTTATGTTGAATGTCTAATTTAAAATTTCTAAAATAAATTAACTAGTTTCATGAATCTCACTTTATCGTGTACTCCAAATCCAACTTGTCGTCACAATTAAAACGTACAAGCTCCTAATGTTTGAAAACAATTCCAAAATTTGATAACAAAAAAATTAAAAGGAACAATTATGCGATAAAATTCATACAAAAATAAATATTAAATTTAAAGCAAACGATTAAATATTCTGCGCAAATATTTAAATTAAAGCAAACGATAAATTATTAAATAAAATATATCTTATAGTTGTTTTTTTTGCCTGAAAATTAAAATAAAATTAGTCTTTACATATTATTCTATTCTCAACAATAATATTTTAAATTTATTCAAATTCAACAGAAATATTCCTGAAATAAAATTCCTTATCACGGTAAATTTCGAAGAACTTTCAAAGCAATTAAGCAATTTATTTTTACCGTTTTTATTAATTAAAATTAACAAGAGCTTTCATCCAACTAAAAAAAAATTTACATTAAATGTTTATATTTATTATTTATTTTTAATTCATATTCCTCATACCAAATAGAAACAAAAATTAAATAAAAAGTAGAAATCATTTTACACCTATATAGTTCGTTCATTATTATTTAATGTAAATTATAATTCTAGTTTAAATATATATATATACGGATTTTATCAATAATCGAAACTTTTTCTGAATTGATCAAAGAACTTGAATACAAATTTTTAAAATAATAAATATGTCAAATTAATTATACAACGATTAGACAAATATGATTTACTAAGAGATTAATTTATACATTTTTATAAAAATTTATATATTTTTATGCACTTTATAATTTTTTTTCGGCATAAAACCGCATTAATAAACTAATTACTCTCCAATGTCTAGCAACCAAGATATGGTTTTTAAACTCGACAGATAAATTGATAATCTCTTAATCAAAATTCAAGCATTTCCTGCTTTTAATTTGATTACATACATTGATTTTCCTAAATGATTAGTTGTGTTGTTCGGGCCGGGAGGAAGCTTGATAAATGCTTTTAATTAATTTTAATTGGATTTTCTCGATTAATGCTCTTATTTCTTACAAGAACTGATATTTTGGTGCTCGTACTCCTGCTTTGGCTGAGAACTTCCAACTCCATCCCCATTGCATCTAAATTTATATATTTAGTTTGCTACGCTATCTACTAAATTACTCTATAGTTGAAAGCTTATTTGGTGGTTCACTGAAAATTGTTAAAAGATAGTTAAGTTTTGAGCATTAATTAAAAAAATTATTTTACGTAAACACTCATTACAAATATTTTATGTTTGTTTCCTGGATTTTTGAGTTTTTTAATCCACCCGTTTAATGAGGAGTATTTCAGCTCTCTCTCCAAGTCGAAATTCAGCGTTTGGTTAAATACGTTTATTTTTGTTCATGGAAGTTCTTGAAAATCATTGAAATTTACATCGAGAATACTTTGCGAGAAATCAATAAGTTAATTTTTTTTAATTAAAAAATTCGAGATAAGCTACAAAATCAAAGCAGGTAATAATATTTAAAAAAAAAAAAGAATGCATAAATAATACAAAAGAATAAAGAATTTCTTATAATTATTTTTGAACATCAGCATAAAGAAGAGAATATAAATATTACCAAACAATTCTCTGCACAAAATATTGAAAAGATTTTTTGAGAGGAAAAGATTTTTAGGAAAGGAAAGATTTTTAAAGAGCCATTTTCCGTTTAAAAATAACTAATAATTTCAAATAGCAGGAAATTCACATTGATTTCAAGTAAGTTTCAATGACGAGGGATATATTTTGAATGAAACATTTTTAAAAATGGGAAGTGAAATAAAAAATTTATTTAAAAATATTTTTAACTACAACAGAAAGTAGAAAATGTTAATACATTCGAACTTCGATACAGTGAGCTCTCGATTATAGTGAACTATTTCACTGGTATTAACCTAATTCCTACTCAACTTGCGTTGTTCTAAACACTTATAGTGAACTTAAAAACCTGAAAAAATAAAATTTGGCTATAGTGAACAATATTTCCCATCCACAATTTTTTTCCCGTTATTCAAGTGACCGCGATGCCTAGGAGTTATGGTCGAGGATTTGTGGTCAGCGTTGTTTCCATCGAATTGTGAAATCGAACCCTGATGCATCTAAAGCCCCGCCGTGTAGCGGGATTGATGCAAGTTATATCTGGTCGAAGTCCCAAGTCCTCTCGTTTACATGGTGTGAAATTTTGGAGATGGAGGTGGCAACTAGGGTGTCATTCTCATCTCTAAACCAAGATTCAAAATTATGAGGTCAGTTGCCAATAGCCCACGTGTTGCTTCTCGGTGCGACGTTAATAATACAACCAACAGCATCAATTTGTTCAAAAGAAAATTTACATATACGTTTTGGGATCCTGAAAGACTGCATTCTTAAGCTTCCGACTCAAATTCCACTCTGTTACCCACTTTTCCATTTGTATTAATCAACCAATGACACTCTACATGATAAAGAGTATTCCTCTTTCCCTATACACCAGTCATCTCACTCTTTCAGAAACCCACTAGTACCCTACAGAGAGAGAGAGAGAAACCTCCTTTATAAACCTTCCCCCCCCCCCCCAAAAAAAAAACAGAACGATAGTGGAATGGACCATAGAGGCGTCGTCTACTGCTTCCCTCCATATCCATAACATTATACTAGGAACTAAACAGACATTCTT